>OX465101.1:33956536-34130641 GCA_949987565.1 Luidia sarsii
GAGGGAGGAAGGGATGGGGAGGAAGGGGTGGGGGAGAGAGGGAGGGAGGAGAGAGGGAGAGAGGGAGGGAGGAGAGAGGGAGAGAGGGAGGGAGGGCGGGAGGGAGATGGTCGCGCCAAAAAGTCAATCAGACTTGACATCGCTGATGTCAGTGATTATCACGGATTGCAGCACTTTGGCTGAATTAGCTCATCCCAGTCAAGGCTGGCTGGCCAGACTCCTGGGTTTCTGAGCCTGTCCCAGCCCTGCTAATCAAGTCAAGTACAAAATGGTGTGGGGAAAAAAAAGTCAGATTGGAGGAGAAGGGAAAGGGGGGGGGGCTACCCATATCTAAACAGGGCCCCTGGATATCCCAGGGTCCAAGGGGGGGATGGAGTTGGATTGAGGGCCGGGTGAGATGAGAAAGACAGCAGTGAGATGCAGTGAGGGTTTATTTCTCTCTTTTTTTAAACATGGCCTGGGGAAAGCTGGCTTTTCAAAATGCAATTGTTGGTGTAATCGGATGGTCTTCCCCACTGTGTAAGGCTGTAAGCAGCTAATGGAGGGGATTTGGTACCCTGGAAACACTGCTTTGTAATCAACTCCCAGCCCTAATGCTGATCTGATCATGCCCTCATCCCAAGCATGGTTTGATCTAGCCTCCTCCTCCTCCTCAACCCAACCTCCTTACCTCCTAATGGGCAATAAGCAAGAAATACGACCTGGATTTGACTATTAAGGACTGACATTTTCAAATGCCCCTCTGACACTGAGGACAGACTCCTTGTGAGGAATATTTCATGCACTAAGAGCCTTGGAAGTAAAAAAAAAAAATAAAAAAATAAAAATGTGTCTGATGTTTCATTTCACTGATGCCTCTTCAGATTGAGAAGAGCCTAAGGATCTGAAGAGGGGGGGGGGCAGCCTTGATGACTGAGGCTGCGTTTGGAGGGGGGGTGCATGTGAGAGGGCGCTGCACTTTTCGCAGGGCCTAACCTTAGCCTACCCCTCCCATCCTAGTCCCTTCCCCGCTTACGCTCGTCACTGCATGTGAAATGTTCTACGACTGTGCCGAAGCCGTGCACGTGCAGCCATGCACAGGCCTAGTCCTTGTGTGATTGGGGAGGAGGGGGGGGGATAGAATAGACGGAGAAGCATTCAATCTTTAATGGGAAGATTTGGCCGCAACAGGATGATGGAAAAGGGGAAGGGGGTGAACGTGGATGCCTCTTGGGGGGTGATATGAACACAGCTTCAATAAGTCTATGCAGAATAATCAACTAAATGTATGCCGAGTGCTGACTTGCTGTCACCAGTACGGTGCCCCTAACCTCTCCTGACAATAATGACGTGGTCTGTGAAAATGAGTTGCTTCTCGCACGACCCGTCTTCACGCACAGGGCAACAGAAAAGTGTGGGGGAGAAAAAATCCATCAAATCAATTTTCTGATTTTAGTTTACATTGCTTCGTAAGTGGCCATACATTTTTTATATTTGTGATTGGAAACTTGATTTTTAATCTTAAACTTGAAACGAAAAGAGGGTTCTGTGGTACATGTATGATTCCCTGAATCGTGATTTAACCCCAGTGCGACACATTTTCACAGAGCCCATCACATATACCGTAGCATAATGGGATAGTTCCCAGGTGAAAAGAATACATGCGGACTTTGATGCCGACAATCAGTCAATGTTCAAGAGTGTGCACTGCTCAGCATGCTGAACGTCCAGCACAATGTGCATGGGGGAAAAAGGGGAAGGGATGCTTTTAACCACTTCGCGCCGGGGGGGTTTTCAGCGCCGATGACCGCCATACGGGGGTTTTTGAACAATGCATCATTTTAAAATCTTCCTAAAACAATCGGAACAATATATTTCTGTGAAATAAATCAATAAGGGTATACTATGGGTACAAGAGAGTAAAACCTGGCACAATTCGGACGTCGTTGTGGCCTTTGTCAAGAGATTATCCGTTCGAAAAAGGGCCCTTTGTGCGTCGTCAATGGACCGTAACGGACGTGTGTGTGTGGGTGCGTGTACGCTGCTGACAATCCCTGACCGCAGACTCCAGCCTCCACTCCAGGCAGTCAAATCTTCGAGTTGGTCGGCCACAAACGAGCGTACAGATTACGGTAAAGAATGTGGGGGGAATTCCATTGCCAGACCGACGACCGTTGGGCTGTGTGGCATGCAAAGACAATGTCCCCCGCGTGCATTCAGCTGCAGCGCGGTATCCCTCGATCCTCCACAGTAAAAGTCCCACAATTGCACAATTACTGCTGCTAATCTTGCAATTCATGTGGCAACGTGCGTCAAAAAGGGTCTTTGTACTGATTCATATTGCTTTGTTCTAAGCTGAAAAGAGTCTTTGTTTAGAATGTGGACAATAGTGGTGCCCGGATTCGGAGGGCCCCGTTGCAAAGGCAATCCAATTGACCTCCGGATTCGGAGGTCCCGGCGCGAAGTGGTTAAATGGTTGCCTCAATTGTCTGAGCTAAGCACCGCGGAGTCAATTTCATTGAGTCACTCAGGCACAACACCCTGCTAGCTATGAGCATTCTCTCTCGATTACTCAAGAATACCCAACACAATTTCCCTTAAGGTTTTTGAAGTGGAGCTCTTGGTGACAACCCCATTATATTCAGCACTGTTTTTTTTATTTGTGCTTAAAGCCCCTACACAACATTGGTAAGATCGAAAAACAGAAATGTTCACAGATTTACATGAAACTTAAACAGTTTGAAGATGGTTATAGTAGAAACCTCTCACTAAAATATTTCTGCCTAAAATGTCGTATTTTGTAAAATAAGTAAAGAAATAGTTTAAGTAAGAAATAAGTAAAAGAAATAGTTTACGTCTCACCAAAATCCCTTTTTCGGGACAGTACGGCGTTGAATGCTGCATTTTCGCGAAACAAATGAAGCGGTTTTCACGATTTTCTCGAGACTCGGTTGGTGGATTGAGCTGAAATTTTCACAGGTGTGCTATTTCATGCATATGTTGGATCAGAGAATGTATGGATGCTATTCTTTTGACCTCGATGATGTTGTGTAGGGGCTTTAAGCGGGTTTTGTCGATTTAAGCAGGTCAGCGAAATTGACCTCTAGTCGGTTGCAATACATCCCTGATAAGACGCAATAGTGCTGGTCGGTCACTCTACTATACAGCAGAGTTTCCAGCCAACAAGCCTCAGGCACTAACGCTAACATCCGGTTTTAACCAATGCTGCCCCGCTACATGTATGTTCGTGTTCATATCTGGGTAATGCGTAATCGACGTGCGACTTCACACGGGCTGCCAAGGTAATTAAATGCTAGACTGGCCAGGCTGCCTACAAACAGGGAAGATGTTTTCAGCTGTGGGCTGACTGGCAAAGAAAAAAAAAATCCATCCCAACAAGAAACCATTAAAACGAATGAAGCAAAAATCTTCTGAACAGATGGCAAAGACCACATGCACCAGACAGTTCTCAAACAAAAGAGCCAAACAAAAGAAACAGACACTGATGACGGGTAAATTTTGCACGTACGGTACGTGTACATGTATGTACCGTACGTGGCTCAGGAGCAAAGTTGCCATGACAAAATGCACTTTCTTCCATCGAATAATGAAATTACGGACTTCTGACCAGGCAGAGGGGAAACCGTCTTCTGAGCAGCAGTGAGGCAGACAATTGAATCGCCTGCCTGCGAATCACGAGACAATGGCTCATGCCTGGGCGCGGGGAGGACATTTACCGAGACGGCGGACGACGGGCCCGCGAGGGCGCGGGCATGCCTGCACACAAATGAGCGCTCGGATCTTTTTTTTGTTGCCGCCCCTGCCGGCCGTCCATCAGAAGGCGGCGTGCAATCCCTGAGCAGTTAAAGTTATTAAAACCGATGAGGTTGGAAATGGACGAGGTAGATGTCTCTAATTGGACGGACGTGCCAGTTGCTTGGAGTTCTGTGGCTGCATGTGCATAGCAGCGGCTCACTCAGCGTAGGAATACTTTGCAGGGTGGGGGAAATGAAGAGACTAACAATGATACTAGTTAATTGTTCATACGGTAGTAGAGGATTTAATTACTCCAACATCCCTCTCTTTTCTTGGGGGGGGGATTTTTTTTCTGGGGGCAAGGAATGAACACACCATTAGCTAGAGCTATCAATCTCAGAGACTCCATGTGTGCAAATGTTACACATGTATGTCTGCAAAGCCATCGGGACCAAATGTCATCTCAAAAAACTCAAATCGAGAAAAGAGCCACAGACCTAAATTGGATCATCTATATCAATAACACAAACATGCCTTAAACCTAAGCAAATGCTCTTGCTGAGGCAATTGCGATAGTTTAACTATCAAACCTTTTTTCGCAGTTAATTAAAATCTATTGATTTGGGATTTGATCCCAAGGGATTGGTACAAGCAGTTATCAGTCGGAGCTCTACCCCTTGGGGTATACCGGTATACAGACCTTAGCTTGGGTCCTCCCGCAAAGTCAAACCACACTTGCTGTGGTCGGGATGCAAGTTAAAAGCAATTAACATTTGACTGTCGTATACCTCAAAGGGATCACACCCCCATTTTATCCAGATACAAATAACGATTAGTTGTAAAACCGACTACAGCAGTGCTTGGATCACACAAAGCGGATGGATTTAAAAAAAAAAAAAAATTAATACATTATTTACCCAGCTGTCAGGCTGATCACGTACGAGCATTCTCCAATCTAGTGAGTGTGGTTTGGGTGAACGCATTCGTCTTATTCTTCCATTTTTTTTTAAAAGACACAGAGGCAATGTTGTCTGACACCTTTCTGGTGCCAGTCTGAAAAGCAGCGTGCCGCACCGCCACAATGATTTTGGGTCGCGCTTTGAAGCTGCACTTTCTCCGAGGAGCCAAAAAACGGTGAGAGTGGCCAAGGACAGACTGCATGATGCTCACAGGCAGGAATCAAAGGCAACACATGAGTCCAGCGGGCACGTAGATCAGAGTGGATAGTATTCACACCACAGACTTATCACTTTTGTGCATGCACCACTCTTATCATGCAATCTCAGACTGGGGCTGGGTTGGGTAAAGCTTTGCTGGTAATGCGATGGACAGTCCACTGAATACAGTAAAAAATAATGATCACAGGATTTGTAAAGCGCCATTCCATCTAGATCATGGCGCTAAGCAAGACAAGATCATTAGAACATAGACATATCAAAGGTAAACGGGATAAGTTTTCATGTGCTTTTTAAAAGACAAAATGGTATCCAGTGATCTGATGTTGGTGGGTATAGTGTTCCAAACTTTTGGGCAATCAATTGTGAAAGCTTTGTCAGTAAAAGTATTTCCTAGTTCTCAGCATTGATAGTAGCGTAGCATCACGACAGGAACGAAGGCCAGGTCGACCAGATATGTTGAGCTGAATGAGGTTTCCAAGGTACCGGTACATGTACTGAGGTGCTGTGTGGTGGAGTAATTTGAAGATGAGGAGAGCAAATTTAAAGTTAATTCTTTGCCAAATGTGAAGCCAGTCATTTTCGTTGTTGCTGTCCTCAGCCTAGGGTTGAATTGACTTTGCTGGTGCCTAACCATTCTCTTGTAACCATTCTTCATGCTTTTAATCTCAAGCTCAGTCTTCATGCCATTCGTTTTCGTATCTGGGTCTTCGGCCTGAGATTGGACTGGGTATATCAAAATCTCTGCTGGCAGCCTTGCAACGTGGCAGGTTTTATTTGGACATTTATACACACTTGATTCTCTCAATCTCAATTTTGGAATGTTCTTTTTGGTTTGACTTTTCAGCCTTGGGCTCCATTGAGTGAATCTTTGCTAGCTAGGGGGTCTCCTACCTTGTGAAGACTGCCTTGGCAGTCACTACCTATTCCCACTTTTTTTTATATCAGATTTTTCAACTCACAATGAAGCATACTTTTCAGAGAGAGAGAGAGAGAGAGAGAGAGAGAGAGAGAGAGAGAGAGAGAGAGAGAGAGAAAGAGAGAGAATGGATTGAAATGAAACCACATTGTCAGGGGATGTGGCTGCGCGAGGCAAAGGGCAGGCTGAAAGCCTGGATTGATTCCCAATTCCTCATTGTCGGAGTAAAACATCGGCCTCATCAAATCGCCTCGTGCCATGATGGGGGATGATGAATTTGCGAAACAACTGTAAGAGGCTGTGCTCGGAGAGCCAGTGACAGGTGGGGGTGAAGAGGACAAGGGCAGGCTGTGGGGAGAGAAGAGAGGGAGTGGGGGCTGGGGAGTTGGAGGGTTGCACATCAAAGTCGTTCGAAAGACCACTGGGGCTCCAACGGCGTCTGACACTAGCGTCAGGTCTGGTGGAAGAATGGCGGCATTATCGGCTAGAATTTGTCAACAGAAGGTCAAGGCTTCTTGGCGGCCAACTATAAGTCTGGACAATGCCCATCCAGGGTAGGCTGACCTGGGGTGAGAGGGAGAGTGGACTGGTGCCCCCCCCCTCCATCCCTCACTCGCTCTCCCTCCCTCCCTCCCTCCCTGCCTGCCTCTCTCTCTCCGCCTCTCCGCCTCTCCTTCCCCACCTGCCTCCATCCAGGCTGGTACGCAGTCGACTGTGAGCTGGAGGTGTGTATTAAATCGACTAGGCTTCCAGGCCAGCGATGGCCGGTGTAATTAGGCTTAAAGTCAACTCCTGGCTTCCCCACCCGGGGAGGACATGTCTACCCTAAGCACAAAGTCCAATCCCAACGATAAGTCATGAATAATTCTCTGAGGTATGGGATGGAAGGCCTCGTCAACCCTTCCAATGCAACACACTATCAGAAGTAAGACACAGATGATGTATTATTTCTTTTTGACGTTTCATTTCTTGTTAGCATCTTTAAGAAGACTTCTTGTTAGCATCTTTAAGAAGACTTCTTGTTAGCATCTTTAAGAAGACTTCTTGTTAGCATCTTTAAGAAGACTTCTTGTTAGCATCTTTAAGAAGACTTCTTGTTAGCATCTTTAAGAAGACAATGCAGGTCCAAGCTATCAGCATCTGGCTCCATGGGACTTTTCTGATGTCTTCTTTATGCTGGTCCAAATTCTTTCCATTGCCGATTGTCTGGCTAGAACAAGGCAGAACACTGGCTAGTGCAGACTTTGTGGAAGCGGTGGACTTGGTGGGGGGGGGGGGTCAATCGGACCATATCGGACAAAGAGGGGGTATGGGGATGCTACTGAGGGATAGAGGGGCATGTGTAGAGGGGTGGGGTACCATTTTTGGACTGACCTGGGAATCGGGGGAGGGGGAGGCAGGGGAGAGCCACAGACAGCCTCGTTGTTGGGCAGTTAATTTTCACAATCACCTGGCGGTGGAGGTGATTGGAGCCAGCCGGCCGTGTTCAGCCCGAGGGAGAGGAGGGAGAGGAGGGGAAGGAGGGGAGGAGGGGAGGAGGGGAGGAGGGGAGGAGGGGAAGCAGGGATGGAGGGGGAGGAGGGATGGAGGGGAGGAGGGGGAGAGGGAGGGGGAGGAGGGGAAGGAGGGGAGGAGGGGAAGGAGGGAAGGAGGGAAGGAGGGGAGGAGGGGAGGAGGGGAAGGAGGGAAGGAGGGGAGGAGGGGAGGAGGGAGAAGAGGGGAAGCAGGGATGGAGGGGGAGGAGGGATGGAGGGGAGGAGGGGGAGAGGGAGGGGGAGGAGGGGAAGGAGGGGAGGAGGGGAAGGAGGGAAGGAGGGGAGGAGGGGAGGAGGGAGAAGAGGGGAAGCAGGGATGGAGGGGGAGGAGGGATGGAGGGGAGGAGGGGGATAGGGAGGGGGAGAGGGAGGGGGAGGAGGGGAAGGAGGGGAGGAGGGGAGGAGGGGAGGAAGGGAGGAGGGGAGGAGGTGAGGAGGGGAGGACGGGAGGACGGGAGGAGGGGGAGGAGGTAGAGGAGGCAGATGAGGCAGAGGAGGGAGGGGACGGGGAGGAGGGGAGGAGGGGGGACGGGGAGGACGGGGAGGAGGGGGGAGGAGGGGGAGGAGGGGGGAGGAGGGGGAGGACGGGGAGGACGGGGGGAGGGGGGACGGGGAGGAGGGGGAGGGGGGGAGGAGGGGGAGGAGGTGGAGGACGGGGAGGAGGGGAGACAAGAGTCAAGGCCGTGACATGGCGGCAAATGCTTCTCCTCCATTTGATGACTGCATTCATCTCTCCCAGGTCATCAACCACCAGGATGATACAGGTTGAATAGAGTGCAGCTGATGTAATGAACCAAGTCACCCTAACACCGTCCCCTAATTCTGTGAAAATTATATCATCGTTTGGGCTTTTTTATATCCCTGATAAAAAAAAAGCCAAAGAGAGGCAGAAGCCGCTTTCAAGAAAAGTTGCGAAAGTTACGAAACGTTAAATGTTGCGTAAGTCTTCTGCCACAATGGCTCTTTTCTGCTGTATTTAGAAAAGGCAGCAAAATGTTGCGTAAGTTCGCAACAAAATGTTGCGTATGCAACATTTGAAGTTTTGTGAAATCGGCTGCAGGGTATTGGGCTGAAAGTGAAGGTCAAATAAGCTCATGAATGGATATTGGGAAGTTTTGACAACTGTTGCACAGACCACGAAGAAACAAACATATTCAGACACATACAGTATTTCAAAAAATATGAGGAGGATGTGTCTGTTAAGGTGTAGGTTAGATTATCATGCTAAATTTGCTGTGTGGTTGTATTTGAACTTTTTACACCAATATTGTGTTTATGAATCAAATATCTTGTACTCCTACCCTAATGCCCTACAAAAATACATGTACATCTATACAGATACTAATGGAGTGGTACCCGCAAACAAATATTGTATACCAACACTGTATGAAGTCAGTGGTACCTGACACATGCACATCTTTACCAGTTGTATGGTGCCTCCACAAAAACATTCCGATATGTGAATCCATTGCCACCAATTGACTGGTACTCGTGCACAAATATATCTATAATGTATGGATCTGATGCCACCAATTGACTGGTACCCCTGCATTCCTGCAATGCAATATTGTATGAATCCATTGTCACCAACTGAATGGTAATTGCAACAAATAATAGCGATGCCACCAATTAACTGGTACCCCTTCAATAACATATCACCATTCTGTGAATGCACTGTCACCAACTGACCGGTACTCGTGCACAAATATATCAATATTGATACCTTACCATCTGATACCACCGACTGACTGGTACCCCCTTCACAAACACTGCAGAAACCATCTAGGGGGCAAATTTTCAATTTTTGACCGGTGCCCTGCACCTGCAGCATATGTCCTCCTCAGCATACTAATTCACCATATAATAAGCAACCCCTAGCCCCATCTCCATGCTATAACCTAATTTCTAAACTCCAAAGCAAATGACCAATAGAGTGACTATGCATTAACACCACTACTAGCTGGAGACTGACCACATGCGGACATCGCTTTAAAAATCAACCCGTTCCTCTGTCAACATTTCCTTTGTAAATTAAACATGTTTCATTTGTAAATCAACCATTAACCCCTCTCCCACCCAAAACAATCATTCCATACATCCAGGTGTCGATTTAACTAAACCACAAGAGACGATCATTTCCATAAAAAAAAGTGAGAAAGATGTTACGCGCAATTCACCACAGGCCGGGAGGATGGCAGGTTCCTTTATCAGTTTACAGCCAAAGACTGCTGGGTTGTTAATATTATTAATGCACAAACAGTGACAACAGTAAAGGCCAAACACGCACGCACAATCTAAGGAGGGAGGGGAGGAGGTGGGAGTGGAGGAGAGGGGAGGGGAAGGGGGAGGGAGTAGAGGAGGGATGAGGGTGAGGGCACGGACGGGATTCTTGTTATACCAGCGACTACAAAGCAGCCGCCTCGCACGCTCGTCCTCTTTGCACGCGGTCACACCCAGCTGCTAATTGTGACCACCTTGCCTCTCTGCCAGAGCGATTTGCATAGTTCGGTGGTCAATGACGTCTAAGCCAGACATTGGCTCTAATTCTGAGGGACTGGAATGAAATCAGAGTAGTAACAATGTATATCTCTCTCCACTCCTACACCCTTTAACCCTTCATCCTCCTCTGATTTTTAACGACTGTACAATCAATTAAATACAATGACAATTGCATGCATAAATCAACCCCCATCCTCCACCCATTAAAAAAAATGCAAATAGCATCCATTATGAAATATGAAGGTTTTCATGGAGAATAGCATGAGCAATGGGTTCTTTTCAGAACCATACAGGTCTGCTCACAAAAGAGAACTTTACATGGTGTCACCGCAAACCTATTACTCCAGCATCAATTATGTTCTGTTGTGATCACTGACTAGCGCACAAGGCCGCTGGATTTGAACAGATAAGCCCTCACGATGAGTATCTTTTGTTTATATATATATTTATATTTGTATTTATTCAGGATACATGTACAGCATTTACATCATAGCACACTCAAGTAAGAAGTGGAAAACAGAAATAAATCAATACAAAAAACAAACAAACAAACAAACAACAACAGCAACAATAACAGAAACAACATCCAATTAACTCCCGCAGGATTGCCCAAAAGAAACTAGTTTCTGTCAGGGGGCTCTCCAAACTAACTGCATGACAGAAAACAGAAAGAAATAATAAAATAAAAGGGAAGAACAATAGTCTGCACTGCATCTCTACAAATTCTCTACAAAGTCATTATTTGATATGTTTGTAGTCACCAATACTGTACATCCATTTGGTCACCTGGGAGTTTTTTTGTACAGTAATTATTATAAGGTTCGGGTAGTGTCAGGGTTGGAGGAGGGAGAGAGGGTAGGAGAGACATCGGACGAAAGAAAAGGGAGAGGTGAGAGGCAACGAGAGAGAAAGAACGAGGGAGAGGGGCCTGACAGAGGGAGGAGGGAGAAGGGAGAGAAAGGTAAAGGGGAGAGAAAGAAGAGAGAGAGAAAGACGAGAGAGAGAAAGAGAGAGAGGAAGTAAGAGGGCAAGGAGGAGAGAGAAGGGAGAGAGGGAGAGAGAGAGAGAAAGAGAGAGGGAGAGAGAGAGAGAGAGAGAGAGAGAAGAGAGAGAGAGAGAGAGAGAGAGAGAGAGAGAGAGAGAGAGAGAGAGAGAGAGAGAGAGAGAGTGGAGACAGACAGACAGAAAGAAAGAGATGGGGAGATAGGGGAGATACAGAGAGAGATTCAAAGAACGAAAGGGAGAGGGAGAGAGAGAGGGAGAGGAGTGAAGAGAGAGGGGGTGAGAGAGACACGCAGACAAGCAGAGGGGAGGGAGAGAGAGGGAGAGAGATAAAGAGAGGGGGAGAGTGTAAGAGGAAAGAAAGAGGTGAAATGAACATCAGGTGAGGTACACTTGGTGATGGGCTAGGGGTCTCATTAGCAACTGACCATCCCGCCTTTTGTTCCTGTCCCTTGGTAGCCTGAAGAAATAACCCTACTCAATGGGTTCCATCCATTGTCTCTGATCTTGAACCGATTCTCCCCGCCTATACCGTCGAGAAAAAACCTGTTCATTTGCTGCAGTCTGCAAGCTGCAGGGCCGGGTCTCTATTGAATTTCAAAACAGCGCCATCCCACAGTTGGGATTGGCATTTCACACAAATGGACATCCCCCCTTGTCTGACGAGAGTGTTAACATTGTTGGCTGCTGTACCTTCCGTGCGTTGGACTCATTTGGCCCCAAGGTACAATCCCTTGGGTGAAGTCATTCTCCTCTAAGACTGCAGGCCGGCTAGAAGACGCTGGCTGACTCGTGACTTTAGTGATGAGGGCGGAAACCAAAGAATTGGTTTGGACTACTGGGCACAGACTATCATCAATTTATCACAGGCAAGGCTTGAATACTTTTTTTTATACGAGAAGGATTCTGCCTTTGAGAAAGGTCATGCAGAGATCAAACCATCGGGCCCTCTGCCTTTCAATAAGTTCAGGGCATTCTACAAGAAATTTGTGTCACTTTTTGAGAAGTGAAGAAAGGTCTGATAATCAAGGTTCCATGCGCATTCACATGCAAGTCAGACTTCAAATTTTGACATACACTTATTCCTGCGCTGTAAAGAGAAAAGAGGCTCAATGCTCCAGTCATGAGCTTTTTTTTTAATCTTGAGAGCTTGTCTCTTCACATCTCAGTGCTCTACGTGATGTAACAGACTAGATATCTATAGTGGATACATTCAGCGGGATTCAGTTGACCCTATCCCCGCTGCACTCAGCAGGATTCAACAGTGGACAAGCGGGAGGATCTGTCCGAAACAAAGAACAAGAAGCCCTTTTTTTATCATCCAGGTGTTTGCCATTTCACTCTGCAGATATCTAATTGCACGGCTTGGTGGTGGATTATGGATGTAATCAGGCAGCACAGGGAGTGCCGCGTAAAGTCATACAATGATTCAAGAAGCATATCTGTGTCATCGCAGTGGTGGGGGGGGGGGAGGAATCTAATCACGACAAGACAACAACTTTTTTCAATTTCAAACCAACCGCCCGGGGTCGTAACGTGTACCTCCATGTAAATCAGGAGGGGGGGGGGGGGGGGAGGGGAGTAGTGACGAGTGAGAGATCTTGGTCTCGGCAGTCATTTAACAAATGGAAACAATGATTGCACACCTAACGCACAGGGCAAACAGTCGGAAGTCGGCAACGTGCTCCGACAGACCGGCGGACTGGCCGGGCTGGTTCTGACATCAAAGTGAGCCGTTGCAATTAGCGCAGGCCCTGATTAAATACCCTACCCCCCCCCCCACCCTCCCTGAGGGTCCTCTGGAGCAGACGGCAGACCGTGTTTTGTCGCCCGAGACCCGTGTTTGCTTGTGGAGCGGGTAAAAGGACTTCACGGAAACCACGCTTCCCGGCAATTTATTTCAGTTACGGTCAGAAGGTGTCTTGTCCGATGCTCTTATAATATGCTTTCTTGGACCTGCGTGCTTAATGACTCCACGGGCCAGGTGCACGAGAGAAGGGTAGATGAAGACGCACCAAGTCTTTTAACTGGTCCCCACTCCCATGCAACTCTGTGGCTATTAACTTGTTTACCGTTGACAGGTGGCGGCTGCCTGCATCGCCATCCCCCCACCTCCCTCCTCTCCCCTGCCCGGCAGAGAATTAATCTACAACAAGTCGTCGGCAGACAGTCAAATTTACGACATGGCTCAAACTTTAGACCTACGTGCAGCCCCGGGAGCAAGGCATGAACCGACGAGCAAATATGGGTCATTATCATTAACATTAAATCAAGGCTATGTCAGGTTTTGGTTGGTTCGTTCTTTCTTTGTGAGAGAAGAGAAGAGAAAGAGCTCCTGCCATCATAAATGGGGCTGAATTGATGGCTAGGCTAAGTGAGATCTTAGCCGCCACCAAATAGAGATTAAAAATTCAATCTGATTTATGAAAAAGCGTGTCGAACTTGCTTGTCTTGGAAAAAGCTTCAGAAAGTGAAAGCTTCACCTGGGTACAGCTTGCATAGAAACCTGGGATGCGCAAATCCAAGGGCGCCCCCGAGGAAAGTTTAAATAACCTCAAATAGCTGAAAGCATTGCCTCTGTATGTGGGTCTCAGGCTAGTTTACATATTAACAAGGGGGAGTAAGGCATGGTAGGTGGGCTGGTGAAGTAAACCGTGCGCTGGGAGTGCCACTTCGCTCTTGGCTGTCGTCAGCACCACACGGCATACTTGTCAACACTTTTCCTCTCCCACCTCCCTCCCCACCACCAGGAGTCCAGTTTGTATTCTCACCCGCCGGTATGACAACATTTAAGATACGGTCTTCCAAATCCAGCATTTAAGCTAAAGTACGAAGTTTCTAACTTGGTTGCCACAAAAGTGGAGCCGGATGAGAATTTGTTCTCGTGTTTTTCCCAAGAAGGTTTTCACAGGGTTTTCGCTCAATGGGGCAACAAGAGGGAAGGTCTTTGGAACCAGTCCCTGTCCAGTCAAACTTTCTTCACTGTTTTCAACTGATTTAGAATTCTCATGTCAGTTTTTCTTCAATTGCCTACAAAACTGACTGCCTGCCTCTCCCACCCCAACCCCCCCCCCCCCCAAAAAAAGGGACAGGATCAGATAATGTGAGAGACCTGAAAACTGCCAAATGTAGTTTGTGGTTTCCTTCATGAAGGCAGGGACATGACTGTACTCGTCCAATCCAAATACAGATCTGAAAAGGGCCATTTCCATTGTCCCAAATAAACACATTTTTTTGGATTGCGATTTGAATTTGAATTCAAACTCCTCTCGCTCTTTTTTTATTTGAGGACACAAGCTAAGAATGCAAAAAGCGAAAAGTATCTGAGAGATGATGGCTCGAACTATAATTGTCAGGATGGTCAAAAGAACTGCAAGACTTTTTGGTGTTAAATTGTTCGTATCAAATGTGAGGGTTTTGGTAATGAATTCTATGGCTGTTTACAAAATTAAGGCTTAGGCTCCGGCTTAGGCTTCGTCTTCAACTTGCCAAACCTGAAAATCCAGGTTGTGGTTTGTTTCCGAATTTGAAGGTTTGTTGGCTTGATAGGTATACAGGGTATTCACCAAGAAACTGGGGCCAAACACTTGTTTTTTAGATGCCTGTGATATTGTAACAAGGAAAATAAAAATATGACCGAAGCCTAAGCCCGAGCCTAAGCCCTTTATTTCGTAAACGGTGTATGGCAGCTTGATTTATGGATATGCACCCAAAAGCCCATGTAAACAGCGCCCTCATTGTCCGTCCCAAATGCCAACAAGCTCTGCATGGCCCTTCCCTGGCTTGATAATCACAGACCAAGTCAATTAATGCAACACCAAAAATTAATGATATAGACTGAGATTTGAATCTCACCCTCCTGAGCTATCCATCCCATAGGTGGGGGATTTCCAAAATAGTCAAGGCATAGGGTCCTGTCAGAGGCAAGTACCATTAACTGCTGTACATCTCCAGGGATCATGTGTATGTTCATTGGCCATTATGTTGGCAAGGTTTGTTTACACAGTAATTAAACCCCTTTCCCTGTCCTTGCTACTCAGACAGTGATGGTTGACTTCTCCATGAAATCCTCTCCAATCCAGCATTAACATTCAAGGCCGGCAATTTCAATCAATTCAGATTCAGGCGGGGCGCCTTTGAGCACTATCCGAGCTCTAAAATATGCATCTAAATCTTACTGGCAAATCAACTCGGGCGAATATAGAAGTAATGGCACCTCGTTCCCATGCACAAGCGATGCATCACGTCAACGACTAGCCTTGTGAAACTGAGAAAGGGCATTGACATCAGACATCAGGTACACTTACGCATGTACCGGTACACGTACTACATACAGGCAGGCCCCAAGCACTGGGCGTGACTGAAACCCACAAGCTTCTTAGATGTAACTGGAGTAGATCCAATGACAAATACACTACATGTAGGTATGAACAAGATGTATAATTGGTGTACATTGTATTGTATGTACCATACATGCACACTAAACATACTATACAGGAACCACAGGTTCTTTGACCTCTGGCCAGGGAGCCCCCACTCAATGGCATGTACATGTATAAATAGTCTGCTTAATTGGTATTTTGCATTTTCTTTTTAATGACAACAAATTATATCACAGGCCATAAAGTACAGGAGTCCTTTGCAGATGATATGCACGAGTATATAGTGTAAATGGGAGAAACATTTGATTTCAAACCATCCATACTTGGAAATGGAAATATGATTCTGAATGGATATAGATTCATTTGACTTTATATATTGAGCAAGGCTGGAAAAGGTCTCTCCTGATGTCACAGGAAAGCCGAATCTGATTCTCCACACACCACATTCACCAGCACACTGAGCGCAGTGATCAACTGAAGCAGGGTTAGCCAACTTAGCCTCGCCATCTGCAGTCAAAGGTTCACAACTTCACATCCCACCCCAAGCCGTGATTCATAGTTTGCTTCCTCCAGCAAGCAATAGAGCCAAGCGAAGCTGACAAATGTGTCAGTGAGTGCCTATCCCTCTCAAAGGTTCACCCAAATTGGGGCGTGAGACACGGCTAAGAGTCTTTCTTTTTACTTCCAGAAGATTGCTTTTTTTTTATTCCCTTTTCCGAACGAGTCAAGACACTGAGGGTAGTATTCAGAATTCAGATCATTGTGCCTTGAACAGGCGTGCAATTCCAAGACAAACCACTACGTGTGCCCTCTGCTAACATCGAGTCATTATCCTTGTCCATATCTCGGGGCCAAACCCCTCTTCCCTGGCCAACAATGTGCCACTCTCCAAAAACTGACGCTAGTCTGAGGAAAATGGACTTGAATCGTGAATCATTTTTTTATCGGAAGACCAAAAAATGCCCACTGAGGTCGTTGTCCTTTCCAAGAATACACTCAGACGGTCAAAACACAAAGTGACGGGTGATCCCCATCTCAAAAAAGGGAAGAGGAGAAAATACCGTCAGCAAAGGAGGAATCTTGATGACAAATCCATTCATAAGATGCTGCCAACGTCTGGGCCACACTGGGAGAGTGCATTGTGTGATTCATCAACAAATAACATATCCAGCACAATGGGCCTTCCAGGTAATTCTTGTGGCCTGCGCTGAGGGTAGACTAACTCAGTCGTGCATTCCCCACAGAGGCACAAGGGGGTTGGGGTAGGGAAACTGGGTCCAATGGGATGAGTTAACTTCAGCGCATAGACAGATAGACGGTGTGATCACCTCTTCTTGACCTCGTCCTGGGGTTCATCTAGAGGTGAAGCTTTCTAGTTTGCTTGTCCAATCCATTCCTGTTAAGATTGAAGCAGTACAGGGGCTGAGAAGGTGTAGGATATCTCTGAAGCACACCTGCAGCTGCCCCCTCTCTCTCTATCTCTCTTCCTCCCTCTCCCTCCATCTCCATCTCTATCTGTCACCATCTGTCTCCATCTCTCTCTCCCTCTCTCTCTCTCTCTCTTCCTCTCTCTCTCTCCCATTTCTCTCTCCGTATCTCTTCATCTCTCTCTTCCTCTCTCTCTTCATCTCTCTCTTTGTCTCTCTCCATCTCTATCTTTATCTCTCTCTCCCCGTCTCTCTCCATCTCTCTCTCTCTCTCTTCCTCCCTCTCTTCCTCCCTATCTCTGCATCCCCATATCCATCTCTCTCCCCCGCTCTCTTCCTCCCTCTCTCCCCATCTCTCTCTCTGTCTCTCTTCACCTCTCTCTCAATATCTCTCTTCCTCTCTCTCTGTCTCTCTCCATCTCTCTCTGTCTCTCTCCATCTCTCTGTCCATCTTTCTCTCTTCCTCCCTCTCTCTCCATCTTCGTATCCATCTCTCTCCATCTCCCTCCATGTATCTCTCTCCATCTGTCTCTCTCTCCCTATTCCTCTCTCTCTCTCTGTAGCAGTAGCTTTTCTTCTCTTAATGAATGTGCTATTTCTGTGCAAAAAGTTACTGAGTAATGACGTACGGCTTGTCGTATATCTGGGCTAATTGTGGGAGGGGAGATCTGGGTATGGCTTCTAATTCATCTGGTGAGGAAGCACGGCAGTTCCCATAGGCCCACTTTTCAAAAGAAAAAGAAGTGTCACCGAGTTTGTTTGAGGAGGAAGCTCCATTGATGCTTGGATTAGATTTTGGGGGATTTTTTGGCCAAATTTGGTGGACAGCTCTTCAGTAAATGAATCAGCAGCGTCCTTTCAAAAGCCCACTGAGAATTCAATTCATTGTCAGCTCAAGTCTTCCACAATCTGTCAATGTTGACTTGACGAGGCCAATGGTCAAGAAGGACAGGAGACACAGGAACTGAGTTCTCTTCCCTCATCTTCCAGCCCTGATGTTGTCCACAGTTCAAATCCAAACATGGGCCTTATGGAGTGCATGAGGGATGGGGGGTTCCAACCTTGAACTATACTCGGGGGTTCATAAAGTGTGCACAATGTAACAATTTTCATCATGTACAGGTGTAAAATCAGAATGACAAGCAACCAGATTCAAAAGGCTGAACAGTTAAAAAAAAATAATGGCAGTCCAGTTAAAATTGTGGCCAAGCCACCCATTTGAAAGGGGGAAAAGCCAGTCAAACTACATCTTGATGTCACACTATGCCCAACGGCTGGATGCGAACCCCCATGATCACACCACAAGCCCGGTCCCCTGTCCCACGAACACGTACTAAAAAACTGCAAACTCAAAAACTCTTCAACAGAGATTCAAAGAGAGGGAAAGGACCCGCTGGCAAATCAAATGGAAATCAGATTCATTCCTCCGTGCATACATAAATACGTCAGGTGCTTCCTTCGTGAACTTATGGCTTTCTGTCCGCACGTGCAAGCAAGATGCCGATTTTACATTCCAACTTCAAAATTAGCAATGTCCTTGTCCTTGCATCACGGCAGTGTTCGATAATACACACGTGGATGGTGCACATGGCGAGTTTATGCGGATGGGTCAACCACCCATACAGTAGTGATTAACCTTGGACAAACAATGGGAATGGCATGCACAATATCTGTACATCTGTATCTGAGGCTATGCATGTACATACTGTACTGTACATGTTCATTGCACTATTAAAACTGTACAGTCGCGTGCAATCCAACTTAAAGAATGTAGCCTAGGGCTAGGCTTTTCTTAACCACTTAACGCCGGGACCTTCGAATCCGGAGCTCCATTGGCTTGACTATGCGATGGGGCCCTCCGAATCCGTGCACCACTTCTGTCCACATTCTAAACAAAGACTCTTTTCAGCTAATAGAACAAAGCAATACGAATCAATACAAAGACCCTTTTTGACGGAAGTTGCCACATGAATTGCAAGATTAGCAGCAGTAATTGTGCAATTGGGGGACTTTTACTGTGGAGGATTGAGGGATACCGCGCTGCAGCTGAAAGCACGCGGGGGACATTGTCTTTGCATGCTACACAGCCCAACGGTCGTCGGTCTGGGATTGGAATTCCCCCCACATTCTTTACCGTAATCTGTACGCTCGGTTGTGGCCGACCAACTCAAAGATTTGACTGCCTTGAGTGGAGGCTGGAGTCTTCGGTCAGGGATTGACAGTACCGTACACGCACACACACACACACACGAGTCCGTTACGGTCCATTGACGATGCACAATACATGTAGGCCCTTTTTCGAACAGATAATCTCTTGACAAAAGCCACAACGACGTCCGAATTGCGCAAGGTTTTACTCTCTTGTACCCATAGTGTACCCTTATCGATTTACCGGTATTTCACAGAATATCTTGTTCCGATTGTTTTAGCGAGATTTGAAAATGATGCATTATACAAAAACCCCCGTATGGCGGTCATCGGCGCTGAAAAACCCCCTGGCGCGAAGTGGTTAAGGGACTACATGCCAAGATATCCTTAAAGGAAGAGTTCTGCTTGATGTCTCGGACCGAAACATCAGGCCCTCTAACTTTCTGAGATTGATCTCAACATTAAGTGGGCCTGACGTTTCGATCCTAGCAGGACCTTTCTCAAAGGCAGAGTGACAAGGACAAAACAGATACATGTACATTGACATGTGCACGAAGGAAGGGGAAGAGAGTGAATAGGACATGGATGAGAAACAAAGGACAAAGAGTAAAGCTGGCAGGGAGAGATCAAAAGGAAGGGCAAGGAGTAGGATAGGGATTAGTGAGAAGAGGGGGAAAGATCAAAGAGAGAAGTGTGGAGGAGTGAACACAAAAGAAAGATTATCCGAAAACAAAGTCTACCATGCCTTTCAAAGATAATGCAATCTAGCCTCACTCCCCTCCCAATACTTCCCCTTGCTCCCCCCCCCCCCACTTGGGAAAGTTTCAGCACAGTGAGTGAATGTGTGGTGCGATGCGCTGACACAAATGTAGAGAAACGCTGCCTGCAAGGTAATCACTGGTGTGGGTGTGTATGGGGGGGGGGGGTGGTCCGTCCACAAAGTGACACCTGTTTCTTGCAGGAGGAAATCCTAATTGATTGAAACCGATCCACTCTGAGTACAGTGTACAACATGGGGCTCGGGCAAAATTGCCATGGCCCCAGTCTCTGGGTGTGTGTCATTATGACTTGTTAACGAGTTATGGGCCCAGGTAAAAAAGTCTTCAATTAGTACAGTCCCCCACCCCCTGTCATCCTCAGTGTAATAGGGCACACACATGCATTAAGAAACCCATAAATTAGCATACTCAACCTAATTTGCGCAGGGGCAAGTGTGGTGGTGGGGTTGCAATAATCTTAGACACTCGAGACTGCTCTCGGTAAATGTTCTCTAATGGAATGGCCGGGGCAGTCAATCGCTATTTCCCAGGGCCACTGCGTTGTGGGATAGCACATCGCACGCCACAAAGGCCACATGCATTGCAGAGTGACGCATTAAAATTGTGGCTGTCCCTAAGGTGAGCAGTTGATCAATCTCGCCCAAAAAACAGTGTCGACACAAACAGTTCACTGTACTTTGGGGGGGGGGGGGGAGGGATCTAGCCAACCAGTCTTTGTATACACAGTGTGAGCCTCAGCTAGCATCTCTGCTACACTGTGTATACAAGTACGCTCATTTACACGTACATGTATTAAACACACAGGCGTTCAGAGAGAACAACGCCAGATATTGCACATACATTTATGTAGGTACATGTACGTGTGCTCATGCAGAGTTTACTCAAACAACAGTGGTATTTGCCGTCAACAGTGCGCATGTACGCCTGGAGCGGACGGTGTTCACCCGAGCAAGAGATTTCAGGAGAAAAAAAAACTCGCTCACTCACAAAGACCGCGCCGACAGGCGAGCTAATGAAAAGCTGCATTAATATTGCAGCCATACATCAACATGCTTCATCAACAGACAACAGCCCCCCCCCCCCGACCCCCGGCCCCATCCCACCCCAAGTAGCCCCGTCAACATAGAACCATTCTACACTCTTAGGCAGCCCCTCCCCTTCCCCCTTTCAGCACGGGTCGGTTCACAGCTAACTGCGGGGGAATTAGCAAGGTGAATGACACTGCCATGCACAACCAGTTAAATCAGGCACGTGTGGAAGTGGTGGGAAAACAGCCAGCATCGGAGCGCATACAATTGAAAAATACTCTCAATAAAAGAGAAGAGAGAAGGTAATTACCAAAGCAATCGTGCATGGTACGAATGTGGTGGGTTAGGTGAGTGGGTGGGGGATGAAGGAGGCAGGGGGGGGGGGCGATTGTGGTGATGTGTTTCGTTGAGGCATACCGGTACCATACTGTCATTCACACACCACTTAGCAGAGTCCACTAAGAAAATGCTCATCTAGGCTGAAGACAATGGGTGTGTACGGTGGGGAGGGGAGGGTCGGCAATAACTCATGAATAACTCAATCATTCCAATCCAATTAGCATACTACAATGGGTGCCGCAGTGGGCTTTTGCAAAGTGCGGTGCCAATTGAGCACTTTGTGATGGCCGATATTACCCCTGTCAAGCATCTCTCCCCTTACATTCATTTTCTCTCGCATGAGCCGGCTTTCCCCTGTTGCTCCGGCCAGGAACCCCGTGAATATTTGCACACCAGTGACCACACTAACACTCAGCCTCAGTCAACTTAATTGGTTTCATTAACAGTACAGCAACTAGGTACAGAGTAGTAAGAGTACCACCCTTCCACATTACGAGCATCTTTCATTGAGCGGTGGTTGGTTTGAACAGAAAGAACCCAGGGCGCTATAGTGAATCTCGAGCAGTCCTGACATCTGCCACTTTTGCACTCCTGATCCTAAATCATCCCAAACGAATTTTGAGCCATAACTGCCGGACTGGGAAGCACACCTTGACAGCTCAATGCTGGACCCACTGCAGTCCAGGGGTGGGTTTCACAAAGCGTTACCATGCATCGTAACTCAACTTACAATGGGCAACCCTTCGTGAGTTGTGATATACCGCATGGCTTCTGTGCATCGTTCATCGTCATGTGATCGATTGTACATGTACGTTACGATGAGTTTGACTGCAGAAAAGTTACTTGTTGCATGCTTTGGACTCCCTCAGTCTCAACACGACGTGAAACTTTCCTCCATTGACTCAGACATTGGTCCTGCCTTCGAGGATTGAAATGCCAGTCCGTGAACATTTCAGAGACTTGCACTCAACTCCTTATAAGAGAGGTCAATCAGTGAGCAGTTGGAGACACCGCCTCCTCTCATAGCTGATGACTTACACGGTACCCCGCAAACTTTCCATATTGCGAGTCCACCATGCAAACCTTCAAATCGTATCTAACATTCATCATCATCAGTTCAAGTCTTATTTCAATGACCTCTCAAACAATTTCAGAAGGCCAGATGCTGGGCATCAGCATCTGAGCCACTTTCTGCCAAAGTCAAGTCCCTGAATCACGTGGACGCATCACGTACAGATGCACACACCCAATACCTGATTTGTATGCACCACAAAGCATTGGCAAACAGGGGGGGGGGGTGGTCAATACTTGACCAGGGCCCTTGGTCAATTCCAGCGAAAGCACTCCCCCCCCCCTCCCCTTCCTCCCTTCCTCCCTCCCTCCCTCCCTCCCTCCCTTCCTCACCTATGGTCTCTAAGGACCGAGAACACCTTTCTGGGCCCGTGGCAAGAGGCTCTGCACATGCAATGGGTGAGGTAAGGGCCATCGCCAAGATGGAGGAAGACGGCAGTATTGATTGCGAACAGGAATATTGACATTGCTCAAGACAACCCAACCCCCCCCCCCAAAAAAAAAGAAAATGCTCCTGGCATCACAGCCAATGGATGCAGTCAAAATTAAACAAACAAAAAAACGACTTTGTGGCGCGGCATTGCCACAAAAAGTACATCGCATGCTGCATGTCAATCAGGTTCCAGACGGATTTCCACCCTTCCCTTCCCCTCCCTTCCAGACTCGCTGATCCAAAGACCACTGACTGGACCGAAGATGTAGACTGCCTTGGCCCATTCACTGCAATACCTGTCATATTGCACGGCAAGCATTTGCATGTTGATTGTAAGTAAATCGGAAAACAAGAAGATTAGGAAAGACAAGGGGAAAGAGGGTCTCTGGCTAATTTACATATAAATTGCACACTTTCTTCTAGGACAGCCGCCTCCCGCCAAAAATAGAGTGGAGGCAAGGAATGAACTCACACTGCAACGAGATCCCCAAACCTATTATCAAGTCAAAACAAAATTGAAAAATTGGCAAGAAAACTTTGGCTGGACCGGGACTTGAACCTGAGACCTCTATTGATCAATGATCAGACTATTGATCAGTGATCAGACTATTGATCACTGATCAGACTATCGATCAATGATCAGACTATTGATCTATGATCAGACTATTGATCAGTGATCAGACTATTGATCAGTGATCAGACTATTGATCAGTGATCAGACTGTTGATCAATGATCAGACTATTGATCAATGATTAGAATATTGATCAATGATCAGACTAATTGTTCAGTGATCAGACTATTGATCAATGATCAGACTATTGATCAGTGATCAGACTATTGATCAATGATCAATAGTCAACCTCATGTAGTCTTTGCTGGGGTGGGGAGGGAACATCAGTCAGAAGCGATACTTGACTATATGGAAAGGCCGCCATCTGAAGGCTGGACAGCTCAGATGGTAAGAGCACTGCTACGCAAAACCAGAGGTCTCGGGTTCAAGGCCTGCTCCAGTCCACGTTTTCTTTACTACCCGGTAAATTCTTAAAACATAGGTTAAAAGTTCCCAGTCAAGACAAAAAAAAGATCAAATTTTTGTCTGATGCAAAGGATGGATTTGGTATAATCTTCAGGCTGTTTTTTTTCCTTTTAGGCGGGGGTGAACGACCTTGATGGGAAGTAGTTAGTATTCAGCGTGCACACCCTGCCTAGTGCAGCACCTACATGTACCCGGTCCATCCTTGTATCGCACTGACCCCACTGGGACCACTCCCCACACCTCTTTCTCCTGATGCACTTAAAGACAAAAAAAAGAAAATGGTGGGGGGTGGGGGAAGAACCCAATCCAGAGTATATAATATCCTGAGAGGCGTTGATTCCCACACCACAAAGCCGATGGTTGAGTTCCTAGGCCAGTACGTGTGGAATGGACGGGTGCACTTGAGTCGCCCCGAGATGTAAAAAAGCACCAGTGAAATTACATACCTTCCTATTTGCAAATTTGCTAAATGGATTCTGGCAGATTTCCACAGACCCCCCCCCCCCCCATCTCCCAGTCCAAGCCCCTCCAAAAAAAGAAAAAAAAAATGAAAAAAAAAGAAAGCAAAAACTTTAAAAGAAAAGAAATATGATAGGATGTTCAGAGGATATTCAACACTCTTTAGCCCCCTGGCGTTTATCCACAGCAGGTTTATCAATATTTATAAGCGTGGCTTCCTCCAAACCCTTCCTCTCTGCCTGTCCAAACACAACTGTTGTTTCCTACATTCCCCTGCGGGTCAATTAAGGATGGCCATAATCCACTCTGGGTGATTTTTTGGGGAAGCTGCATCCCCGCTGCCTGCTCCATGGGTCACCACACAGATCTCAACTCAACCCCTATTCGCTCCCCCCCCCCTCTCTCTCTCACTCTCACTCACTTTTTCTCTCTTTCTCTCTCTCACTCTATTTCCCTCTCTTTCTCTCTCTATCTGTCTAACCCCTCCTGTCTCTCACCCTCTCTCCCTCTCCTCCTCCCTCTTTCTCCCGCTCCCTCTCCCCCTCCCTCTCCCTCTCTCTCCCTCCCCCCGCCCTCTCCCTCTCTCTCCCTCTCCCCTCCCTCCCCCTGTCCCCCCTTCCTCCCTCTCCCAGCCTCTCAGTCTCTACCTCTCTCTCCCTCTCTCTCTCCCACCCTCTCTCTGTCTCTCCCTCTCTGTCTCCCTCCCTCTCCCTTTCCCTCTCTCTCACCGTCCCTCTCCCCTCCTCTCTCCCCCTCTCACTGTCCCTCCCTTCCTCCATCTCCAAACCTCTCTCTCTCTGTCCATCTCTCCCTCTCTCTCCCTCTCCCCCTCCTCTCTCTCTCTATCTGTCTGTCTCTCTCCCTCTCCATCTTTATTTTCCTTACTCCTGGTAGCACGTTGGAGTGGTAGAGGCAGGGGGATGAAGAGAAGGAGATAGAGGTCTGTCTCTGTGTAGAAGCTAATCGTGCCGGACTGCTCTTGTCTTGCTCCTTATTGCTGATGGAGACGTGAAGAGTAGGAGTAAGGGGAAAGAGACGAGGGGGGGGGGGAGGGCTCTCATCTCGAGGTGAATGACTTGGAGTAGAGGGACAAGGTTGGGGCATTCTACAACCCCAGTCTCCTTTAAAAGAAAAAGAGAGAGACTTTGCTAGAGGGAGTTGGTGAAGATACCCTGTACCATATTTTGTACCATATAAAAAAAAAAAAAATATTGAGTTTGGCTGCAGCTCATAATTAATTATGGACCTAAAATTTGCTCAGACTAGGAGGTGGCAAATATTCCACTCCTTTCCCTCCGTCCAGTGCATGTCCGAGTGTTTTTTGTGTTTTTTTCTCTCTCTCAGGGGAGTGCAGAAAGGACAAACTGGGAAAATTAAATTTGGGACCGAGAGGTGGGAATGGGAGGGGGAGGAGAAGGAGGAGACAGGAGAAGGGTGATGGCCTCTCCATGGACTGTAGACAATGAGAGGGTGAGGGACAGGGTGTTAGGGAATCAGACAGTCTGCCTGGCAAGGGTCACTCACTCACACTCCGAGAGATGGCAACGGACACTGTTGGGGCATTATTTTTTTGTATTCATCAAAGGGGTGCCCTTTGGTGACACCAACAATTTGGGGAAAACTGCTTGCTAACTGAAAACGACCACTTTGGCAAATCTCAAAAAAGGCCTCTGAGAAAAAAAATCCTGCGTGGATTGAGGAAGATCCATGATAGATACAGACATGCAGTATGCTCAGCTTTCTTGGTCTCCTTACGACAAGTACACAGTGACAGGAATGTCGAGTTACCGGCTCTTTTCAGAGCCACACACTCCTTCTCAAAAGAGATGTGTTACATGGTGTCACCGCAAACCTTCCACTTGCCACTTGGTACTTCCACCATGCCAACCTCCCAAGGGTTATCTCACCATTACAATGCTTGTAACACACTGTAATGTACACGCCAACCATTGTTTGAAATTTTTTTTGGAAAAATGGCAAAGAAAATTAAGACTGGACCGAGCTTCCAACCCGAGACCTCTGGTTTGACATAGCAGAGCTCTTATCATCTGAGCTATCCAGCCCTCTTATGCTGGCCATCAAAAAGAGTCAACCAGTGTTTTGCCATTGTGAGAAAACCACGTCAGATAATGTCTCTGACATCTTTTCTTGGGTGGCTAGATTTACCAGAAGAGTTCTGGGATGGGATCACGAGACTCAGGTATAGCAAATACATTGATTCAAACTGTTCTGGGGTTTGGAGTCCACAACGCGGAATTCCTATGCAATGCATACATGCCATCTGCACTTTGAAGATCTCGTTTTCCATAAATAGGATTAATGCTATTTCTAGATTAATCCTTTCTTTAATTGAGCGTTTGAGTCATTTTCATATAAATTTGCTTTTAAAAGATGAGGGGGTGGGTGGGGTTGCTGGTAAGCCATTTTCTAGATTCCCACGACCCAATGCAGATGTGTGTGGTCATTGATAGCTAGGCTATACTACCAGTATTTTGCGTGCTAGTGCTCTGTTAACCACTTATGAAACAGAGCACCAGGCCCATTGCCAGTACCCATGACCAGTTGACCACCATACAGGGTTTTTGCTTTAATATCAATGTGTCATTTTCAACAATCTGTTAACAATCAGGAACAATGTATATCTGTGAGATAAATCAATGAGTATACTTTATGTACAAGTAAGTCAAACTTGCCATAATTCGGATATATATCAGTGCGGCTTTTGTCAAGGGATTATCCGGCCCTTAAAAAAAGGGGCATTAGTGCATTGTCAATGGAGCATGGCGTGACTGAGTGCGTATACATGTCATACAGTACATGTATGGCAGAGTAGCCTCTGTACTGAAAGCCTTTGACCACAGACTGGCCTCCACTCCAGACGGTCAAATCTTCGAGCTGATCGACCCAAACAGAGCGCAGATTGCGGTGAAGATAGTGCCTCTCCGACAACCATTGGACTGTAGGACAAGCCAACACGCTGTCTCCACAGTACAGGTCCCACAATAGTGCAAATTGTTACCACTAATCTGGCAGTTCATGTGGCAACTTGCATCAAAATACATGTGGGTCTTCAATCATGTTTCGTATTGCTTTGATCCAGGCTGAAAAGAGTCTTTAGCCGTGTCCGCACCGGACTTATTTTTTTACCGAGCCCGTGGGTAACATTCCAATGGGAAAATCTTCCCGGCGTCCGCACTTGGACTTTTCGACTCGGGTAAACTAACCGAGACGATGGGTAAAACTAACCGACTCATGTACATGTGCATGTACTCTAGGTACACAAACACGTTGGTATCCTGCGCCCCATGAGTCTTGCATACAGTAATGTAACGTGCAGGGCGCCGGATGTTTTAGGACTCGGTTTTTTACCGAGACGTCGTGTCCGGATTGGACTTATCGACTCGGTTAAACTGACCTGGTCAATTTAACTGGGCAGAAGTTGGTCGGTTAAACTACCCACTGGAGTCGGGTAAGTTACCTGGGAGGAAAACTTCCTGGACTGTCCACACTGGACTTAAAATGGTAAATTTACCCATTTGCTCGGTTAGTTTACGCATTTTAAGTCCAGTGCGGACGCGGCTTTTGTTTAAAACTTGGACAAAAGTGGGGCCAGGATTCAGGGGGCCCGGCACACAGTAACACCAGTGCCGCTCCGAATTCGGAGGTACAGGAGCAAAGTGATGAAGCACAAAACCTGCATTAAGACAGAGGCGCTCCATCTCAAGAGGCTGGACTGCCCCTTTCAGGAGTCACATCAAATCCCTAAAATCCACTGAATCCTCCCACTTTGCCGCTGCTGCATCTTTCAAACTGACTTACCGTCATGTGACTGGAACCTCAACACTGAGTGGGGTTGGTGTTTTTTTTTGGTGGGGGGGGGGGAGGGAGGGAGTACGATATCAACGTCTTTTCATTCCAGCAGTGCTATATCAACACCTAGGGCTCTGTAAACACATTCTGCCATGAAAACAAGGTTGTTAAACAAATGCCTTATCCATCACCGGTGGCTGAGAGACACTGCTCAGAGCCGAGGCGCTGATAATTCCCGAGAACCATAATTCACCACATTGTTGGTCTGTGTGCTTCAGTCCTTCCTCCTCCCCTCCCTCCCACCCTTCAGTCCATCCTCACCGCCTCCCCCCCCCCACCATCCCCCTGTCTGATCCACCCGCTTATGGAGACAGTAATTCAATTGCCCCCCCTCCCCCTCCCCCTTCCTCCTCTGCCATCCCCTTTGCTGCGTGGCCTTTTGCCTTGCTGGGTGCAACGCTGGCAAGCCCGTGGCCATGAGCCACTGACAGACACTCACCCCCCCCCCCCCAAAAAAATGTGGCTTGCTTACTTGAGGTCTACGCTCGCATGGTTGTTGACCCGTCTAGGAGAGAGCTTCTCCTAAGGAGCCTGGGAGATGTAATTAATCAATGATATAAAATATAGCTTGGGGAGAAGCGGCTCAGCGTCTTGAGAGGAAATTACATGGCAATGTAAAGGGACAGTTACTATATTATCCCCGGAATCCCTCCAGGCACTGGCAACTGACAAAATGAAAAGAGGAAAAGAGAGGGAGAGGAGGAGGAGGAGAAGGAGGGGGGATGCTATTGAGGGAATTAAGGACTTGGGTTAGTCGATGTGTGAGCAACATGAGAGAGTGCCTCATTTGGGGACTTCTCATTAGTAAGGGGGGAAATCGTTTTATGAGCAGATCAATTCATGGCGGGCAGGGGTGAGGGGGGGTGAGGGGGGTGGGGGGACCGGGAGGAGGTGAGAACATCGCAGCGTAAATCATTTGATTTATCACTGACGACTGAGCTGTGTTGCTATTCAAATATTTACGGCCCATTACAGAGGCCTTGCCACGGGGTGAGTCACTGTTTACAGAAACCATTCATGCTTTGTAATTTGCACAGATATTAGACTGGCTGCTAGAAATATCAGATAATGAGAAGACGGCTGCAGACAGAGGCGGATCAAACTTAGAGATCAATCCGCGTACACACTAGGTTAAACTTTTCATCAGGAGTAGCAATAAAGTCAAACATCAAATCATGCATGAGTGACAAGGACAAAAATGACAAAATCGACAAAGACAATAAGGCCATAGGTCTACAATCAAAACCGGTAAAATGGACACCCCTGTTGGGTATCACTTCAATCTCCCTGATCATTCGACATCAGATATGAGTGTACTGGGCATAGAATCACTTGGTCGTTGTAGTAATGCTGTCCGACTTAGCCGTAAGAAAATGTGGATGAAGCGTCTTCGGACTATTCAACCAAATGGTCTCAACATCCAGGAGGGTAATGACTAAAACCATGCAGCTTTCTGATAATCCTTCGTTTGTGTTCACTCCTCCACACTTCTCTCTTTGCTCTTTCCCACTCTTCTCTCTAATCCCTACCCTACTCCTTGCCCTTCCCAGCGATCTCACCCTACCAGCTTTCCTCTTTGTCCTTTGTTTCTCATCCGTGTCCTATACACTCTCTTCCCCCTTCCTTTGTGTACATGTATCTGTTTTGTCCTTGTCACTCTGCCTTTGAGAAAGGTCCTGCTACATGTAGAATTGAACGTCAGGCCCACTAAACTTTGAGATTTGCATTTTGGTAATTTTTGTCAGTAAGCAGTTTGCAACATTTTTATATATCACTTAAAGACTTAAAATTTAGTGGGCCTGACGTTTCGATCCTAGCAGGACCTTTCTCAAAGGCAGAGTGACAAGGACAAAACAGATACATGTGTACATGTACACGAAGGAAGGGGGGAGAGTGAATAGGACACGGATGAGAAACAGAGGACAAAGAGTGAAGCTGGTAGGGAGAGATCAAAGGGAAGGGCAAGGAGTAGGGTAGGGATTAGTGAGAAGAGGGGGAAAGATCAAAGAGAGAAGTGTGAAGGACTGAACACAAAAGAAGGATTATCAGAAAGCTGCATGGTGTTTGTCATTACCCTCCTGGATGTTGAGACCATGTGGTTGAATAGTCCGAAGACGCTTCATCCACATTTTCTCACGGCTAAGACGGACAGCATTACTTAAAGACATTAAGGAACAGAGACTTCCTTACTACTGTTTCTGTCCTTGTGATTCTCAGTAAGAGAGAGGTCCTTTCACATATGTAAGTAGTGATCAAAACCCCAGGCCCTGTAAATGTTAGAGATCTGCCTACCGGTAATTGGTCCCCTGTGAAAGTCAGTACGCTGTTTCCAACAGTTTTGATTTACTTCAAATCAAAGCAGCCAGACAGGCATGACGGAGGAGGAAGCACCTAGACTTCTCTTTGTGGGGAGTGAGTGGAACCAAATCAAATTGAGAGAAGGTCTCAATTCAATCATGTCGGGTGTCGTTGTCCCTGTGGAGGGTTTTAACTCTCACTCTGTGCTTGATTTGTGGTAGACAACATTGTAGAGTACAGCAGCTTGTACATGTATATGTGTACCCGGTACATAGCTTGGTTGCAATAGACTGTGTAAGTATCGCGGTGGAAAAGGTCACTGTACACTTCCGGGCACCTCCGCGCCGCCTGCTATAGGAGATTAACGCGTGCCCAATTTTGAATGCATTATTACATGATGAAGAAAGCCTCTTTCTAACTAAAAACCCAGGTTTATGGATTAAGTATTTTGAAAAAATAAGAAAGAGCAAAAAAACCTACCAAAAATGAGAATATGGCAGAGAAAACAAATAAATATAACCTGACCTTCATCTTCCGGTTGTAAGTACAGTATTGTGAGTACGGCCTGACTGTGGTACGTGACGTGAGCATTACTACTTCAGTGCTTGTATCGTGTCAAAGTTGGTGTGGTTCACATTCGGGCAAGAAAAGCAGCTTGTACTGTACTGTACACGTATGTAGATACCGTACATTAAACAAAACGGGTGACTTTGTTAGCCAGAACACGTAGGTACATGCATTTATAAGCCTAAGGTAACAAGTTCGTTACTCCAGTCATACCAGGAGCTAGCTACAAACTGACACAGTAAGTCATAGCCACACAATGCATCTTATGACTTACTACATGTATCTCCTCCAGTCATACCAGGAGCTAGCTACAAACTGACACAGTAAGCCATAGCCACACAATGATCACAATCCATCTTATGGCTCTGTGGAAATGCACAAGGGCCAGTCTCTGGATGCGCTGGGTTTCGCTCTGTGCCAGCCATGCATCGCTGGAGGTACAGTAGGCTTCAGTCTCAGGGCCCACTAAGTTTAACCCTTAGGGGTCTATGCTCATCTGCAAGGGTGAGCCTAAGAGTACATACATGTATGTTCCCAGCAGGGGTTCGGGTAGCCGACTACAAAGTCCAAAATCACCTTACGTTCATACGCTGGATGTGTGGGATGGGGACTGGGTAAGCCGTGTCTAAAAAGATAACACAGTGGGTGGTGGGTCAGGGTGGGATAGGGACTACACCCACTAATTTTTAAGACTACACACAATCGGGTTAGCCTCGAATTTAGTTTGGTGCACACAAAATTGTGTCCAAACGACAACTTTTGTCAGTCGGGCTAACCCATTCAAGTTTAGTCTCGAAGTTAGTCCTTTGTATGAACTTACATTGAACCCTACATGTATAAGAATAACACCAGAGCAACTGCAACTCAAGAGCCAAGACCCACCTGAAGCTACATGTATCAACAATCAATGCATCCTTCAGACCGTGATTTTACACTGGATCCTGCGAAGGCGATCAAAGGGTGATCAACACGAAGTGTAAAAGCTTGTGCAATCAGGATCCAATCCGGGGACCTGATCCACCTCTCGGGAAGGATCAGATCCGGGTCTGATCCCACGAGTGGGATCAACTATTGAGTGTAAAACGCAAACGTGGGATCCTGCGCAAGCCTGGCCATGCACGCGGAAGAAAGGGTCTACATAAATGTAGCATGTAACGCGTCAACTTGTACAGTTTACAAACATACACTGTTTACATACATGGTTTTCGCATGTCATGACCAAACTAATGTTCTGCGGTGCATGATTGACATATACATGTATGTGAATACCATGACCTTTGGAGACTGCTTCCGTTGCTACGCGCACAATCGCTACGGGATCAGGAATCCAGCATAAACCTGGCATGGATCAGATACTTATTGACTGCAGGATGTGATGGCCCTCACGGCATCGAGTGTGGATAGGGTGTCAGAGGTAGGATTCAGTCTGAAGGCTCAATCCGATCAGCCCTCAGGGGCTTCCTGTGCATCTGCATGGGCGAGTCTAGGAATAACACCACGCCAACTGGTACTCAAGAACTGCCTAAAGCTACTCAAATTAACATGCATCCTTCATATCTGCTGCAGATTAATGGCAAATAAACCCCGGGCATTGCCCACTGCTCACCACCACCTCAAGAGGATGGATACGAGTATCTGTTTTCATTCATTTATGTGTAGATCACCTTTCTGGACAACTTGGTGACTCTACCCTTTGTGACTCAAAGAGGTTTGGGGATACATAAACATGTACTTGAACATGGCTTGAGAAATTTTCTTGCACTCATATATAACCAATCAGACACACATGTAAGTAATTATGTACATGTATGTATAGCCAAGCATGTGTCCAAGTAATTACTGTAAATAGCCAAGCACTCTTACACAAGCAAAGCATACATTCAAGCAACCAAATGGAAAATTACTGAGCAGGCATACAAGCAATTGTGCAGCCAAGCACATCCCAACTTCCTAAACAATCACAAGTACCGGTAATCAAGCATTCATACAAGTAACCATGAACAAAGCACACAGACAAGCAATCATACTCAAACAACCTTATGACTACTGTAGTACAAACAGGCAATCATTATACAGGCAAAGTGCATAAAGCCCACATGTAGACATGTGCATAGACCATCACTCAGTCAAGCGTGTGCACAACAAGATCTCATTAACAAATGCTCAATTGAGGCATCATGTGTCTCAGCAGACTTAAGGACAATCATGAGACCAAGCATAATGGGCGATTGATCCCAACCGCAGCCCAAGGGACCCAATAAGTGGCTTCTTTTGGTCTTCAAGTACCCGACTCATGAATAGGCTGATGCTGAGTATGAATAAGCCCATGCATGGTTTCCATTGACAGTGCACGTGCACTTAAGTTGGCCGAGTGCATTCAGGCATTTCATTGTAGGTTCAATATTGGACATCCCTTGGGTAAGCCCTTGGCTGTTGCTACAATGTACGTCCCACGCCAACCCTCCAGGACAAAGACGTGGCATCGCTTCACGAGAGATTCCCGGCTCATGTCGAGCGCCAACCAATGGGTGTGAATGACAGAGGGATTCCCTACCACTGCAACGCGGCCACGGACAGTCGCAGTGTGCGTGCAGATGTCAGAGGCTGTCCATTCTTATCGGAGGGGTGAGCAGGAAATGCTTTCGTAGGCCGACACATTCAAATGCGAATCGTTCCGAGCGCAGGATAAAGTTTGGGATGGATCCCAACAAGCATTGAAAAACAAAAAACCGAGCTGACTCCACCACCTCCGCATCAAGGGAGCCAGGCCCACTGGCTCAGGGACGCAAACCCATTTTCCCTGCACATACGCATGGCTTCATCCATCAATCAACTGCACAGCGGATCTGTGCATGCGCACATGATTCCCGTGGGCACGTTTGTGAAATGCAGCTTCTTATGAAGCAGTGCGTCAACTGTACACAAATGAAGCAGCAAACCAGGTGCACATTCCGGTAACGAGAGCTTAATCCATGTGAGTGCGTAAATGTATGTGCGAGAGGCTCTGTAAGCATCACTCAAAGTAGAATGAGACTGAGCCGGACGCATCCAAAATGCACGGTGTCAGTGAGTGGATTAGTTGGCTAGCCACTACAGCCACTACAACACAGACACATGTACCAAGCCAATGTGGAGTTGTGACCATGGCTGCTGTTAACTGGTTCCCTTCATGATGTGGTGCGAGCATAGCAGAAGAAGGTGTGCATGGTGTGGTTACCAGGGTGCCTGGTACTGGCGTTGATTTCACCAAACCCATCGTAACTCACTATCAATCGCAAGGCGATGAACAATGCACAGAAATCACAATTTACATGTACGATGGGTTATCCATCGTAAGTAGAGTTACGATACATCGTGAGGCTTCGTGAAATCCACCCCTGGAGACACAAAAGCATTTAGACCCAGTAAACCGAATGCAGGCACCGATTTGCTCGATGGCTAGAGGTGCACATGTAGACTCTTGATAGAAGAATGGCAACAGTGCAGCTTGGGCTGATACCTGCCCCTTCCAAAGCAGGAAAAAGTAAAACCTTGGGCTCCCTGAAGAGCTCAACACACAACCAGAGGCATTTTAGAATGTACAATGTACATTGTACTACCGGTAGTACATGTACACAACTGTATATGTGTGTTGTAGAAGACAGGGCAGCATGTACATGTACATGTACATGTACATGACTACATGTACATGTACATGTACATGTAGCCTATGTAGCCTATTGAGGAGACCACTGACTCTACTTCAACTGTGTATAATATGCTGATGTTCAAGGGGATAGATACTCTCTCAAAACTCCCTCCTTTCAAGTCACATACATTACATTAGTATGTGTACGTTTACACCTGCATGGGGGTATGTACATTTGTACATGTACTGTGTGCACACTGTACACCTTCCACCATACTGCACGCATGATGACACACACAGCAATGACTGTGGCATCAATCACAGTATAATGCAGTCCAATATACATGTAGTACATGTACAATACAAATATAAAATACAAATGCAATACATAATGAGTTTCCCTACAGTAGGTGCTCCAAAGACTTTAATGAGCGCAAAGATTATAAAATTATTCAATTGGCGTTAGTCATGGGGCATGGAGAGGTGATGCACTCCTTTACACAGATGAATGTACAGTACATATACATGTAACTGCAAGAGACTTACATGTACAGTACATGTACATGTACGAGCACATACATGTACATGTACATGTACAGTGTACATGTCTCTGGACTGAGTAGTACTTAGTACAATACTGCATTTTGCATTTTCAGAAAGCAAGGAAAAACATAGTACCAGTATATATCATATTATAAAATGTTTAAAAAAAATGCTGACTGATCTGCAATTACCATACGAGCATTACCATCATAACAAGTTATAAGGGGGGACTGAAGAAGGACCCCAAACTTGGTTGTTGTTGTTTTCAGTCAAAGCCATCTAATTCTCAGTCATGTCCATACAAGTCATGTCAAATAAACATGCTGCCATGATCATGTGCATACATGTTGTCTGAAATACATTTGCACCCAATGGCAAGTGGCACTTTGTAGGTACACTCATAGGTACACTCATAGGTACACTCATTGTATTTTCATTCAATATCTACGGTACATGGGTCCGACCTGTGTCGAATTCTTAAAATTTCAGCACGGGTCACTTTCGCTCCATGTTCACACTACTCAACGCAACACCGGCATTTGCTCGACACGTGTAATGTTTTGCGCGATCTTTTCACACTACACACTACAAGATTGCGCTTTCAACACGGATGGGCCCCATACAATCAGAAAATCCCCCTTGACACTACGGTGTGATGCTGCCACACATGCACTCGCCCGTTACATCACACAGGTCAAACTCAACCCAGAGACGTTCACACTACGGCTTTCAACACGTGTCGGACTTCTCAACACGGGTCGACCGCTCTCAACCCACCTCCCGAGCAGGGTTGTTTTCAACACGTGTCGAGCGCTCTACATGGGTCAACGCCGTGTTGAAATCATGTAGTGTGAAAAGGTCAGTCTGTAGTCTGTAGTGTCCAACACGGAGATTGTTCGTAGTGTGAAAAGGCCTAAAATGAGTCTATGAAGCCGATACATGACTAGTAGAGGTACATGTACATGTACATGTACATAGCCACTAGCCAGTGAACTCGACTCGAAGACAGCAAACTGAGCACAGTCACAGCATTGCCGTTCAACGTGGTCTGACCATGACAAACAGACAATACACAGTCAAGATGGTGGAGTACCAGCCGAGCTGATAGCTCTAAATATACAATTTAGATACATACATTTGCATGAGTACCGTTTACTTTTGATGGGGCATCAGGTTACCGGCTAAAGCATCCTGCCAAGGCAACCCTGGATGTGGAAAATGTATAACTAATCCACAAAGGAGCAGAATAAGGACCGATGCCAGTGGGAGGGTGGCAGGCGAGCGGGAAACAAATCAAGGTGATGCATATTCATGAGGTATTAGGTTATTGCAGGGCCCATGCACAACCACGTACACATGGCGTTTGGCGTTGTACCGGGTACACCGGCAACTGGCATTCTCAACCTGCATTTGAGTGGGGGAGCTTCTGTTACAATATCAAGTGACTTTGGTTAAGATCTAAACAAAAATTGAAACCTGGAGCCCCTGCAGTTCCCGGATAAAAAAAAACAAAACAAAAAAAACCAGTTTGATGAGCTAGTATATATCAGCTCTCATCTGAGCCATATTAGTTTAACACATGCAGCAAGACATGCAGGGGCTTGAACGTAACCATTTCTTCACCTGGCCAGCCATACCCCATGACTAAAATTTCAACCGGCCCACTAATTTTTTTAAACGAAAGCACATTATGCAGTACTTACTGTAAATTGCCTGCAATTCTGATTTTGGGGAGATGGCAAAATTCATCACTTTGTGTACACCTTAATGAATGGAAGCCCCCCAAAAAGGACGGAGGGAATTGTTTTGAGGTTCTGCTGCGAAGTTGCCCTTATTCAGTGCTGTTCTAGGAGTCTAGAATGTTTCACTCACATTCACAGGCAAAAGCATGATTGGAAGAGGATCCCCCATACCACAAGTGGTACCCCCCCCAAAAAAAAAAACCACCACCAAACACCCAAAATGGACAGCCGACCTTTTGGGGGGATGGCCTTCAACTAATCTGAAGAAAAACCAACTATCATTTGGCCACCACTAAATCTGAACCTTGACTACTTTGGCCAAACTACATGTAATTGGTCTGTGCAAACCTTAACTCTGAGCAGCTGGGGTTTTCCATTCAGAAAACTTCCCCTCAGAGAAAGCTTTGCACATATCAAGTACATATACTCACGTACATATACTCACGTACATATACTCAAGTACATTGTACATATACTCACGTACATACATGTACATGTACTCTACGTCTAAAGCTACATGTAGGTCTAGATCTTGGCACGTGTGAAATGGACTAGGGGATCCTGACAATAGTTCCATTTTCAAAACAATGCGCATGACTTGCACGCCGAGATAAACAGCATGAGGGCAATCTGCCGGTAAATCAATGCTTACATCGTATACCATGCCATCCGTTCTGAAATTCCACAGACTGTAACCACCATATCCAATAACAAAACACCCAACCCACCAGACAAGTGACTACCTGACGCATTTCATGACAAACTCCCCCCCCCCCCCCTGGTGCATCTCGGAAACCGCGAGAGACTGGTTTTCGCAGGGCTAAGCGCGCGGCGACCGACATGAATATCGAGGGAGTCAATCCCGGATCTGTCCAGCATGTCCCTCTAATAACATTCCTGCTCCGGTGTGCTGGGAGTGCGCTGAGACAGGCAGTACAATTTCCATATGAATGCTTGAGTGCCACTGGGAAACAGTTGATAAACATCCCACAGGTACAGGCAGGCAGGCAGGGGGGGAAGTACGCCTGACTCCTGTTTGATGCACGATTCCCGGCTTGACATTCATACGCCTTTTAAGAAGTTTCCTTGTTTTCTTCAATGCATGATGTATGCACTTTGAAGCTTCTCCTCAGATTAAAGGGGGCCTGATGTGTTAAGCCAAGCAGCAGAGTCCTTCCCAGGACCTCAAGGAAGTTCAAAAGTTTACAAACAGACAAAGGGAAGAAAAACTGGCAGACTGCTGTGTCAAACAAAAGATTGACATAGCAAATAAATACTGACACCGTGAAATAGCAAAGGAAAGCTGAACAAACCAGTCTTCGGACCCTGGGAGTTTAAAGCACCAGCAATCTACCACCTGAGCTGTCATGTCCTGTCAATGCTGGAGGCCTTCCCAAAGACCCATCTTTGCAGAGGTGGGGGTACCAGCCAGAAGCATTCAAGCAAATCGTATGGAATCTAAACCCTCATTTTCAATCAGATTCAAGCAACAATTACCGTAGTTGTGAACCCAGCTCAAGCAGTTCAGGGACAGCACAACATGGATGACGTGGATGTAGCTTTGAAAGTTTAAACTCGGTGTGACTCGGGGCACTGAAGAGAAGACGTGCAACTGTCTCCTTGATCCAATAAGTCAGCTCTCCTACAATGTACAATGTACATGCCATGGATAGGATTAGGAATTCCTCTCCACTGGAATCCAATCGAAAAGGAGTTGAACAACAACAGGAGATGTTGCGTTGAGGAGGCAGGGGTTGTGAAGGAAGGGATTCACAGATTTCATTGCATCTTTGCTCTGCTGGCGGCAAATTCCAAAACTCCGATAGAATCCATACCTTGGGAGCAAGTCAATTTCAGAGGAAGGAGTGGAAGGGATGCCGTGGGTGGATTGGGGTGGATCTGGGCGGATTTGCACTGATCTGAGCCTGCTAGGGCCGAGGAAATAGAGGAAGAGACCAAGGAAGAGCATCTGACTACACGTGCACGTGCATGTACATGTGGTACATGCACAGGGAAATCTCCTAATCTGGGCTTGCCAATGCAAGTTCAATACACTGCGTGATGGGGGTCCACGGCATTAGGCATGCATGAGTACAATATTCCCAACTCCTACAGGACTTTGATAAGAGAGATAGCTGAACAGGTACACGTACTTTGCGGCGGCAAAGGCGCACCAGATACAAGCTTCTCTGAAGTGAGGGGACGAGATCTTTTCACGCAACATATATATCTACTGCCCGATAATTGCCCATTCTGCCTCTGAGAAAGGTTCTGCTCGGATCAAAATGTCAGGCGCTCTAAAATTTAAAGAATTTGCATCATGGTAAATTCTGTGAGTATTATTAAAAGTGAGGTTATATACAAAAATGTTGCAAACTGCTTACTGACTAAAATTACCAAAATGTAAATCTTAAAATTTAGTGGGCCTGACGTTTCGATCCTAGCAGGACCTTTCTCAAAGGCAGAGGGCATTATTAAAAGTAGTTTGCAACAATTTTGTCCCAGGGAATTCTAACGGCAACAAACGCTACACTTGACCAGTACTCACAAACTAACTTCACAGTGATACGCTGTCCATTCTTACTATCAACTTTCATTGGTGGGAAAATGAATGATTGGTGGGCAAAGCACTCAGCACTCAGTGTTTATCACGTCCAGCAGGGCAAAACCTCGTTGAAATACATGTATTCTCCTCGACGCAAACATCATGTAGGCCTAATATCTATGAAAATGAATGATTGACAGAGCTCGTATGGGTTTATGTCCCACATCATAACACACAACCAAGGGTTACATGTACATGTAGCTAACTTTGCTAAGTGGGCACTTTGAACAGCCCTGGGGTTGGTGCTCTTTGCAAATTGGCAAATTGGCAAATTAATTTTCGGGGAAATTTCAGGGTTGAGGGTATTTTGACGTGGACCACCCTAATTTCAAGTGAAATTGTCGCAGCACAAAAAGGCCCGAAGAGTGCTTTATACACCAATTAGGCAGACAAGATATTCTGCCATCCATGAAATACTGCATCGAGGCGAGAGAAAACCAAGCTACCATATTCATATCTTATTTGAGTGATCTGATTAAATTAATGGCTATCGCGAAAAACCATAACTATTCAAAAAAATATGAGTAGCATGTTTGCGTAATTGAGATGGAAGGGTCACATACCATGTCATCAAACAGACAAACATGCATGTAAAGGATCCCCCTGCAAAACATTTCTAAACAATTCTAAACTTAAATTTATGACTGCTGTTTAAGCAGGGGAGGGGAGGGGAGAGAAGGGGAGGGGAGGGGAGGGGAAGGCGAGGCGAGGCAGGCAGGCGGGGCGGGGCGGGGCGGGGCGGGGAGGGGCTGGCCGTGGCGGGGTGGGGCGGGGCACGGCGGGCGGGGCAGGGCGGGGCAGGGCAGGTTAGGGCAGGGCAGGTTAGGGTAGGGCAAGGCAGGGCAATGCAGGGCAATGCAGGGCAAGTTAGGGCAAGTTAGGGCAAGGCAGGGCAAGTCAGGGCAAGTCAGGGCAAGGCAGGGCAAGGCAGGGCAAGGCAGGGCAAGGCAGGGCAAGGCAGGGCAAGGCAGGGCAAGGCAGGGCAAGGCAGGGCAAGGCAGGGCAAGGCAGGGCAAGGCAAGGCAAGGCAAGGCAAGGCAAGGCAAGGCAAGGCAAGGCAGGGCAAGGCAGGGCAAGGCAGGGCAAGGAAGGGCAAGGCAGGGCAAGGCAGGGCAAGGCAGGGCAAGGCAGGGCAAGTCAGGGCAAGGCAGGGCAAGGCAGGGCAAGGCAGGGCAAGGAAGGGCAAGGCAGGGCAAGGCAAGGCAAGGCAAGGCAAGGCAAGGCAAGGCAAGGCAAGGCAAGGCAAGGCAAGGCAAGGCAAGGCAAGGCAAGGCAAGGCAAGGCAAGGCAAGGCAAGGCAAGGCAAGGCAAGGCAAGGCAAGGCAAGGCAAGGCAAGGCAAGGCAAGGCAAGGCAAGGCAAGGCAAGGCAAGGCAGGGCAAGGCAGGGCAAGGCAGGGCAAGGCAGGGCAAGGCAGGGCAAGGCAGGTCAAGGCAGGGCAAGGCAAGGCAAGGCAGGGCAAGTCAGGGCAAGGCAGGGCAAGGCAGGGCAAGGCAGGGCAAGTCAGGGCAAGGCAGGGCAAGTCAGGGCAAGGCAGGGCAAGGCAAGGCAAGGCAAGGCAAGGCAAGGCAAGGCAAGGCAAGGCAAGGCAAGGCAAGGCAAGGCAAGGCAAGGCAGGGCAAGGCAGGGCAAGGCAGGGCAAGGCAGGTCAAGGCAGGGCAAGGCAAGGCAAGGCAAGGCAAGGCAAGGCAAGGCAAGGCAAGGCAAGGCAAGGCAAGGCAAGGCAAGGCAAGGCAAGGCAAGGCAAGGCAAGGCAAGGCAAGGCAAGGCAAGGCAAGGCAAGGCAAGGCAAGGCAAGGCAGGGCAGGGCAGGGCAGGGCAGGGCAGGGCAGGGCAGGGCAAGGCAAGGCAAGGCAAGGCAAGGCAAGGCAAGGCAAGGCAAGGCAAGGCAAGGCAAGGCAAGGCAAGGCAAGGCAAGGCAAGGCAAGGCAAGGCAAGGCAAGGCAAGGTAAGGCAGGGCAAGGCAAGGCAGGGCAAGGCAAAGGGAAGGAGAGCTATGGAAAGAGAAATGAGGAGAGGGGGGAGAAAAGGGAAGGAGGTAGGAATGGATGAGTATTGTTCTGAAAAGTGCACCACCACCACACTCCACTTCAACTCAATGAGGTGTAAGATGGTCCGGGTTATGGAAGGAAATGCTCTTCTGAATAGGGCATACAAATTGGACCATCAGATGAAAGTGGACTGTATTGGGAGCGATTGCTCATTGTGAGTTCATGTGACTGATATGTTCTGCTAATGCCATCAATATCAACCGCCAAACCGAGCTGCCTGTCTTCGGAAATTTCCCAACAAAACAGCAATACAAAAAGAGAAAACAATGTGCATTGATATGCAAAATGTAATTTTAATTTGGATGTTCCTTTTCGCTGGGTCAAAGTTGATTTCAGGAAAGCAATGAAGAATCCTGAATAAAGGGAATGAAATCTTATTGAGGCCAGAAACAAAATTCTCACAAATTTAGGGCCATCTGATATTCCGCTCCTTGTAGTATGATTTGTCTCAAATGCAGAACCGGCATTTGGGACAGATATGAGACAGTGTAATTGGAGTGTAGGCCGGGCAAAGAAAAAGAAAAGACAATTGAGCTGGACCAGAATTTGAAGCAAGCCTCAGGTCAAATGTACCGGCACTCTGCCACCTGAACCATCCAGCCTGCCGTTCGGTGGAGGCCTTCCCAAATACAGTAGTCAACTTTTTTTCCGGGGGTGGGCAGTGGGCACCAGTCAGAAGCAATACACCATTCATTTCACAACCATCATCTCCAGGGGTCATGCCCCCATTTCCATTCAGATACAAATAACGGTAAGGCCTAGTTCAAAACCAGTGTTCAAAACATACAAAGTCACATTACTGTATGTATGATGCAACACAGTACCTGGCGCTATATAGATCCAAATCCATCGCACAACCTTGACCAGCTCAGTGGTTAAAGGGCAACTAAAACAGTTTTTAAGAAATCTTAAATTTTGCCAGAAATGTTTTTATGTCTACAAAGTACAAACAAATAAATAAATAAAAATTACCTCCAAGCCACCAAAAATTCTGATTTTCTTTTTCACCCTGCGCGCAAAAAGTGTTTCGTCAACCCAATCTGCATGAAAATGCATAATGCATGAGCAGCGTGTGACATGTACATGAGTAGTCTTACAGCGTACTCAATGTCAGCATGCACAAAACGAACCCAATTCCTCCGCGGTTTTTGTTTTTTCATCTTTTGGGAAACGCAAAGAATCCCACCTCCCCATTATGCACAAGAAGGCAGGAATCACGTGGGTTGGACTCCTGCCCGAGTTTCGTGTACTTCTTGTTCAGCAAGCAATCGGGCAAAGCACCGAGGATGCAGCGCTAATTGTGTTGGGCAGGGCAAATCCTCATTGAATTACATTACCTTTTCATTGAAGCAAAATCATACTTTATCTATGATCACATACATGTAATTTGGAGGCAGTTCCTAATAAACTGTACATACATGTAATTCCCCCACCATGTTTTCCTTTTCTTCACTCAAGTTCAAAACTACTACTTTCACTTTGTCGGCCCCCCTCCAATTTGTATGCCTGAATGTTTTTGAAAATAAAAACTGTCGCTGGCATAAGATGATAGAGAATGATAGAAGATTAGAGAATGCCTGGGCTGAAGCCTTTAAAAACAACAGGGAGAAAAAAATGGGCTGGGGGGTGAAGAAATGAAAAAAACCCGGGCCCCTTAACTTAAGGGCGGGATAGCTCAGGTGGAAGAGCACTGGTACGTGTACGTTCAGCCGCAGGCCTGGGTTCAAGTCCCAGCTCCCGGTCAAGTCAAATTGTCTTCACCATCTCAATAATTTCGAGGGGGGGGGGTGGGGGAAGTCAACTTTGATGATTCCAAATGAAAGAGAAAATAAAAAAATGCCCAGAGGTGAAAGATGAGGATGATTTGCTTGGTGGCGGTGGAGGGGGGCTTATCAGAGAAACCCATCTTGGCTCGTGACCTTTTTTTTTTACGGTGAATGCCATTGCAAATTCATATCTGGATGCGTAGGCTGGTTGTAATGTGCGAGCATGCAGAGGGGGTGGGTCTATATGTGTGTGAGTGTAGGAAGGTTGTCAGTGACTGCTCCCAGCCGCTTCCTATCTGAAATTTGTGCCCCGGGGATCCTCTTATCAAGCTGTCATCACGGATGATGTCAGCGCGTCTCCCTACATCCCCTCTCCCACCTCTCCAAATCCTCCCTGCCCTCTCTATCTCTCTCCCTCGTTCCTCTCTCCCTACCCCCCCTCTCTCTCACTCTCTCTCTCTCTCTCTCTCACTCTCTCTCTCTCACTCTCTCTCACTCTCTCTCTCTCTCTCTCTCTCTTGTTCTCTCTCTCTCTCTCTCTCACTCTCTCTCTCTCCCTTTCTCTCTCTCTCTCTCTTCCTTTCTCTCTCTCTCTCTCTTCCTTTCTCTCTCTCGATAGAGAGATATAGAGGGGGAGATAGCTAGAGAGAGTTAAGAGAGACATGAGAAGGAGAGAGAGAGAGAAGGGGAGAGGGAGAAAGAGAGGGGGAGAGAGAGAGGGGATATATACACTGTATGTATATATATAGAGTGAGGGAGAGAGAGACAGAGGGAGAGAGAGAAAAGGGGATATAGAGAGAGAGGGGAGAGAGAGAGAAGGGGATAGATAAAGAGAGAGAGAGAGAGAGGGAGAGAGAGTGGGAGAGAGAGAGGAGATAGGGAGAGATAGAGAAAGGGGCTCTCTCCCCATCTCCTCTCTCTCCCTCTCTCTCACCTCTCTCTCTTTCTCTCACCCCCACTCTCTCTATCTCCCCTCTCTTTCTCGCTCACTCTCTCTCCCTCTTTCCCCCCTCTCTCTCTCTCTATCTCTCTCCCTCTCTTTCTCCCCCTCTCTCTCTCTCTCTCCCTCTCTCTATCTCTCTCGCTCCCCTGTCTCTCTCTCCCCTCCCTCTCTCTCTTTCTCTGCTCTCCCCTCTCTCTCTCTCTTTCTCTGCTCTCCATCCTCTCTCTCTTCTCTCTCTCACTCTCTCCCCCTCACTCTCCCCCCCTCTCCTTCTCACACTCCCTCTCTCTGTTCACTAAATTCAGCATCTTCAAGGATGAGCATAGCTTCCCCTATTGTGTAGCAGTGCCACGGGGACTGTGTTGAGAGACCCCACTCATGCCGTCTCTCTATCTCACCCGCCATGGCTGTGCACACACTGGAAGGCACGCTGGCCTCTTGACCGGATAGACCCGCCGTCCCCAAAACTCCCCGGCAGTTACGATCGTCGACGGACGGTGATCGCCGGGTAAGGCTGCAAGGGATGAAAGGGTGGGGTGCCGCTGCTTCGGCAAAGGCAATGACTGACCACTCAGGTGCGTGCGTGTGTGTGTGTGTGGAGGGGGCGGGGGGCGGTGGGGGGTGGGGTGAAGGTGAGCAGCGGAGCAGCAAGGGAGGAGGGGGGGGTCTGTACTTGGGCAGAGCCACACCAGATGATGACTCAGCGTCAGATGACGTAATGGGGACGAGGCAATATTAACACGCTGCCCTCGGGATTCTTAAGGCTCACCTGGATGAGGGGGGGGGGGGGAGAAGAGCTAGCCTCATCACATGCACATACATGTACATATGCATGTAAACGTACAGATACAGGCGTGGGTATTGCACCTGTCTGCTTTACAGCGGGGGATGGAGGTCGTGAAATCACCAATTCATCCGGACAATTATGATGAGGTTGTTGTTGTTGTTTTTTGTCTTCACCGCCGTGAAAATTAATGTGCATCTCCTGCCGTGAGCCCCCCCCCCCCAAAAAAAAGACAACAGCTGCGATTTCCTTAGCCCTTCTTTAAAGGCATCATCTGAGGCTGAGCCCAAACTGGTTAGAAGGCCAAACAAAAATATGCTCCCTAATACGCAGGTCACAGTGTCACAGCTCCATTAGGAAAAGACAATGGTTTGTTTTGAGAAGCCGGCCTTGTTATAAACAATATCAGAAACCACGACTCCAGCTTTGGACTTGAATTACAGTTTTGCTTTACACCATAAAATGTGAACGCGGTGCAGCTCTTTGCAGAAAAAAAAGGTGATTTCATTCCAAAAGGCCCATTGTGCTTGAATAAATGTGCGCTTGACACTGCTTTTACGGACAAGTGGATATCACAAAATGCACTTGGTTGAACATAGTGGATATCACAAAATGGACTTGGTTGAACATTTTCAGCAGTTTGAACAGTTTGAACATTTTCAATCAAGCATATGTATTATACATGTATGTGAAGGGGTCCAGGCTGGGATTGATTTTGCAGACCTACTTCACCAACAAAGGGCCGCGTTAAAATACTGGATTGTCTAACAACGGTCCACACTTTGCGCTAAGCGATTCATGGTCTAAGCACAAATCAATAGCAATAAACGTCACCCTTTCGAATGGGTTCATGACCCTGTTCAACCAGGGAAGGCTTTTTCATGCGAAGCAGACTCTTTCGTGGATAAGTGGCTCTATGAACTTGGGGCCTGGATAGCAGCGAGTCCCCATGTATGCATGCACAATGACAGTCCCGTAGGGAGTGACAAAGACGCGATGATTGCATCCAGGCAACTGTGCACTCAAGCATGATATCAACAAACTTGGCTGCAAGACCGGTTGGTGTTTTTTTCATGCAGGTCTCTGATGTACATACGCAATCCCCCCCCCACCATTACAAACAGGAGCGAGCAGAATGTAATTCTTAAAACCTGATGTGAAATATATGCATCTGATGACCAAAGCCTGATCAATTAGGAGGAATTAGGAGCCGGAGACTCCGAACAGGAGGAGGGAGAAATGAAAGAGAGAGAGATGCAATTGGCACGGTGATGAGGTATGCTCGCTTCAGACTCCCCGAGGCTAAGCCCTACCCCGCCTCTCGCCTCACCATCGCCCCAAAGTCTGCAAACATACCTTCATCAATAAAAAAAGAAAAATTGAATAAAATGCGACAACTAAAAAAAAATAAAAAATAAAAAATAAAAGATTGGGATGAAATGAATTCCGCCGGCCCAGCCGGGCAATCTTAGTCCAAGGGTGGACATGGTCTCGGCATGGATCAAACAGGCTGGGCACCTCAGGCATGGTGTGCAAATAGCTGTCTGTTTGATGGATGAGATACACGTTCCAATGGCATGACTCACGCTATCCGTCATGCCTTAAAATAGAGCAGAGAGGGAGGGGGGGGGAGAGGAGAGCTGGGGGATGGAGGAGGAGGGGGGGGGAAGAGGAGGGTGGAGGGGATTGCTCAGGTATATGTAGTGGAAGTAGTGATCAGGAACCCCTGGAATGGTCAGCTGTAAAGCGTGGAGTCCATTAGGTCAAAGAGATAGAGAGTGACAGGGGGGGGGGGTGTCCACACAGAGCATCTGACCTAGGCTAATAGCTCATCAAGCAGTTATGGGTTTTTTGTTTTGGTTTGGTGTCTGGGGGGTGTCTGAGGAGAATCTGAAGCTCTTTCAATACAGTGACTGCCATCAGGAGATTGGATCATTCAGAATCAGGTTATGGAGTTAACAGAGGTGTTGAAGGGCAGTAGATGTAGATAGATACATGTACGGAGCAGTCTCTCCATACGCATCTCCTTGCACTTTTTTTTTTTTAATGGAGCCTTGCAGCTCCTCCCTGGCCGATCTCAATGGAAAGCATGTGTGTGTGACAATGTTAGCTTGTGACGTCACTACTACAATGTTGCATGCACCTGGGGGTTGTCTTTTCTGGTTAGGTCAGGCGTTCAACAACAGGGCAGGGAGGATGGGATCGCCAGGCCAGGACAACCCAAAAAGGTCAGCCCCGGCTTCACCCCCGAGAGTGATTCCAGACTGATCCGGACAAGCTGGAGAATGAATCACTCTCAGTCCGATGGATGTCCTGTCAACGCCGCAACATCTTGACATAAAGAGGATTCGGATTAGTTCCCTTCTTCTCCCACCCCCGCACCAAATTCCCCCTGAAGGGAGACACACAAGTCCACTTTACAGTGACAAAGTATGGAGGACTACAGACAGAGCTGGGATTAGATGGCCAAGGAAGCAAATGGACATCGCTTTGGCGTGTGTAAGACCCTTCTCGGCACAACCAGCGCGGCTCGACCGGGAGGAGTTCCAGAGATTTTAACGCCGCCTGCACTTATTGAACTTCTCCTGACTCGTTGAACTTTCACTCGAGGGAAACATTATCGCATTGGAGAGGGCTATCACATTCTGCTCCACGCAACATGCTGGTAGCACATGTAGTACAAATGCAAGCAACATTCAAGAAGCTCAAGAGCTACACATGCTTCTATAGACATACTTGACTATAATATTCATATGCTCTTTTCTTCTAATCAGCGACTCCGGTCTCTCAGAGGACTAGTTGGGCCTGGGTCTTATCTCCAGGGTCTCACATAAACCTGGTATACAGTCTACCGGGTATGCATACACGTGCACTTCAGATGTGCTGGTAGGAGGGTTTCCTAGCTGCAGGGGTTTCTGGTGGACTGGACCCATCACATTGTGCTGGCTGCAGCAGATGCCTCGTGGGAGAATCTGATACAACCACCACCCCAGAACGATCCCACCCACCCCCCCCCCCCTCCCACCTTTCATTATATTCTAATTAGACCCAAACGGTAACTGGTGTCAATTTCTGCTGGAACGGGTCTTCGATACTTCTATTTCTGGCAATAAATTGTGCCTGGGAGTGAAGTGGTCCTTGCATGATGGGCATTGTAGCAGCTCTTATTTTTTTGGGGGGAGGGGATAGATCAGATTACAATAAGGATAAACCAATATAACATCCACTTGAATTTGGATGATTAGAGAATGAAAAAAGGAGAAGGCTAATCAACTAATGGCCCCTCAAGTACAGTGTACAGTGTGCCTGAAGAAAAGTCTAGGGTTTGGAAATTAGAGAATGGATGCTTGGTATGAGGAAGGGTCAAATTTAGATCGATTACAAGTGACCAAGAAACTTTGACTGGGCTGGGATTTGAACCCGAGCCTCTGGTACCAGCAACCTTGCAGCTGAGCTATCAGTATCAAGCTACATGTACATGTACCAGATGCAAGAAGCAATTGGTGATACACCCAGCTACCACAGTGCAAAGATCAACACACAGTGGAAGCAGCTAAAGGGAAGGTCCTGGATAGCTCAGGAGGTAGAGTGCTGGTACTCTGCATGTGCCCGCACGTTGAACCAGAGGCCCCGGTGATACTGTACAATGAGTAATGAATGAATGTGCGCATATGAAGCCATTCCCATGGGGCACCCTGGACCAGAAGTTATGAACAATTAGTAGCTTTCTGCCGGATCCTGTGCACTGATGACGGCCAGAGCATACTGGTCGAAACGTTGAGTTACCACTCAGGGTCTTTTCAGAACCACACCTCTTCTTTAAGAGACCGTATACATGGTGTCACCGCAAACCTTCCTATATTGATTCTTCCACCATGCGAAGCCTTAAGTCTTCTTTAATACAAAACTTTCTGGCGGATCCTGTGCACTGTGCATACACACTGCAAAAATGTGTCTTCGTCATCACTTTGCCTCCGAGATGGCAGCACGATGACATCAATGTGCAAGAGCTATGCATTGACATCATTCATGAGTCTGCACAGTGCAACCTTTATGGTGCAACAACATCATGAAGCCACATGACCAGCTTTGAATGTTTACGTACAGGGTCCTAGTCAGGGACAGATTGCCAAAGGATTTCATTTGCATCGCTTGATTCTCCTGGCAAATGCTTCAACGTGAATCGTCGCGAGCAATGAGCGCTCTTATAAATAAATCACTACGGTTGGACAGGCATTACCCTACGCTATACATCAATGAACCAGTTCTCAGTAGGAAAGTCTATTATAACCCATCCCCATTTGGTCTAATAATCAGAACAAAAGCTCTACATGATGTAGGTTAAGGTGTGACAGTCCATTTTCCTTTTTTTTCCCACAAAATGTTAGCGATTATTGAGCTTACCTTCAGATGTGGTCTTAAAACACTGCAGGATATTAGATTAGAGAGCACAGTGCAGTGCTCCCGAGATAGGCCACTGTGATAAGCGTAATGTTCACTGGCTGACTGGCGGCAGATGAAGCCATCAGGCACCTCCACGTTTGTGGCGGGAGAACGGCGACAGACAAAGAGCACCGGCAGTGATTCTTCAGCTGCCTCAAATTAGACCAAGTTGCAAACCCCCACACCCATTAACTTGACTCTACGCATAGGCCACTTCAATGCATACTTAAGATCAAGTACTGAGAGTTCTAGTATTGGGGGGTTTTATTCTTAATACTGTGCATTCAATTACTGCTTCTGTTTTCTTGAATATAACAGGATCCTTCTTAAAGGCCCAATACAACATTGGGAAGATTGGAAAACATCAATGTCTACAGATTTTCTTCTAATTCACACAGTTTGTACACGTAGATGGTTATGATAGAATCCTCATGTTGAAATCTTACGGTCTGGAATGCTGTACTTTTTCGAGAAATCTTCACTCACACATCGAAAAATAGGTTACTACTCGCGAGAAATAAACTATTTCTTACACTACAGAACGGTGCGTAAACCATTTTTTTTTTTTTCATTTTTTTCATTTTTCTACTTTTTCAGATGACCGTACTCAGATTGATCAAAAACCTTCGCAGTATTGCTTTTTGGGAATGTTTAATGATTTAATACACAAACTGTGGCAATCTTTTGACCTTTACCAATGCTGTATGGGGCCTTTTAATAGAAAAACTCTGGAAAAAAAGGGTAGGGTAACGTGCAGTGCTGTGACCCTGCCCTTACCCCCTCAGAGTGTGAGTGAACCCATCTAATGTGGATAACAAGTGTACGGTAAGCACCTTTTAAAACCTAACCCTAAAAAAGTCTTTCTCGTCACTGATGTTAATATCTCAGGTGATCTATCGTACCTCCTTTTTCTAGCCTTCGATTCTAGCCTTTTTGCAGCCTTCGATTTGCCAAAAAAAGGTGGAGTCGGCTCGTGGAGACACGAATCTTAACCGCAAAAATGCTGGGTGACGGATCAGGGCGGACATCCAAAGCACCCTCAATAAATTCTCAGACCCGCTCTGCTAAAAAAAAAAAAAAAAAGGGTTCTCAGAACAAGGAGCTCTTCCTCCACACCGCAGACAATGAAATATGCAACAAGTCCACCAGAACCCTGACAAGATAGGTGGGTGTCTCCTCCGCCATCCTCGTCCGTCCCCCGACCCCCCCTTCCCCACCCATCCAAGTCAAAGACTGCACGGCGGGTCCGACGCATGCTGATGAAATGAATGCGTCTCTCCTCATTTGCTTGCGGCGGAGCGATCGGAGCCTGAACAGTTGCCGCGTCGCGCCCGGCGTGACAAGAGACACTTGGCTGGCGCCGCAAGCCATGACCGAAGCAGAGGAACTCCAACACCAGTTGAGTAGTTTTAGAAAAGAGACACAACTCGGGGGGGGGGGGGGGGGTCCTTCAGGAGCTTGCCGCCGTGGCCTACAGAAACCCAATCCCTCCACCACCTGCCTCTTAGTGCCCTCCTACGTGTACTTTGTAGAGTAAGACAGCTAGCCAGCGGGTCCAAGCACAGCGTGGCCTGAGACATCAGAAACACCCTTCTGAACATGCATTTTGTATGGAGCTCATTCTCCGTAGCAGTTTAATGTTAAAATTTGAGACTACCGGTAACTGTCTCCTCACGGAGCTCAAGACAGAGTACATGTACACTGTTTGAAGCGTTGAGTCCATAGGTTCTCTTCAGAGCCACGCAGGCTCCTAACAGAGAAATTCTTATATGATGTCATCCTTGACTCGCTGCCTCCGCCATGAATAACCTGCGATCTCATTTCGGTCATATAAGCTAAGAAGCAATTTGTGACATTTTTTCGGGATGCAATTCTGAATCCTTTAAGGGGGCATGCAAGTGAGCATTGGCAGGATCTGATTGGATGGCGGTGAGGGGAAAGGTGGAGGGGTAGCTGAGAGCAGGTTGGACTTCAGGGGCAGAATCTTCCCAGTACACATCCACGGGTTGCTATCATGAAGATTGGGGAACTTAATCTCGCCTTCCGTGAGCTGCTGGCCATTGTCCGCCATGCAGGGACTAGGAACATGCCTGAACACGTGGACAAGATTCTTTCCGCACATCCGTACCTTCAACCCGCTCGCTTCTCTCGTGCTGAGAGGCTGTCACAACTCACAATAAATTCTCTAAAGTGCAAAGCTTTTCCAATTTCCACACTTACGTCAAAAGTGTGAAGAAGAAGAAAAAAAACAGAAAGAGTGATTTTTTTTTCCTCAACTTTGAAAACTTCTCCAAAATGGAGAGGGCTTTGCCCAAAAGGTGAACAATTTCTTTCCCATGTCTGCATCGTGGACAGTTTGTACATGTACGTATACATGCATACGGGCGCCTTGGGTTGATGACCATAGAGTGTCTATTCACAGGAGGAAAACATCTGTACAGTGCAAATCAATTCACGCTAGCAGTATGGCTAACTGCATGCACAATTAACGACAAAGCATATGAATGGAACGTACAATGTAGGCCAAGTAATCCTTTAATGCACCCATGTAGAGGATTAAGGGTGATTATGCGAGGTTATTCAGTCTTCTCCCGAATCCCCATCTCATGAATGCCTTTTTGACTCGGAAATCCCGCTGCATTTGTGAATCACATCTGTGCACTGAGCCGATTGATTTCTGTTCCAAGGAGACGTTTAAAAGGTCCCCTGTCGCATACAAATCAGAGCTCGATGTTACAAAACTCTATCGGTGTCCTCAAATCTCTTGTCATTGTGGGCGTACAATGCACGTGCATGACGGCACGTTTACCTGGCCAGTTAATGGAAAGATGAAAACACCTTTCCGGAGGGGAAGACAAGTGCAAACCCACAATGGGAGGATTAAAGCTGCCAGCACCTGGATCACGTACACCACGTCGTTCAAAAGAAAGAAAGAGAACATCCTTCCAACAAACTCCGAGGGTTTTTCTAAAAAAAATGGTTTTGTTGATCCTTGGGGATTTGGGAGAGCAAATTGGCAAACGCAACTTAAAGAGGCCCAATACAACATCGGGACGATCGCAAAACATCGATGTCCACAGATTTCCTTCTAATTTACACAGTTTGTAGATGGTCAACTCATGATAGAATCCTCATGTTGAAATCTTAAGGTCTGGGATGCAGTACTTCCCTAGAAATCTTCACTCAGACATACACAAATAGTTTATTACTCAAAAGTAATAAACCTTTTCTCACACTACAGAATGGTGCAAAAACTGTGACTTTTTTTACCTTTTTCTACTTTCTCCAATCACCATTTGAGCTCAAACCTTTGCATGATTGCTTTTTTAGGGGAAGTTTCATGGTTTAACGCACATACTGTGGCAATCTTTTGACCTTTACCAATGTTGTATAGGCCTTTAAGATGAAGGCACACGCAATTACAATGGGAAGATTAATTGTATTTGCACGTAGACTACAGAAGCCACCTTGACATACTCTGCAAATTCTCTGAAAGTTTTTTTCTTCTCTTCTTGAGTGAGGAGTAAACAGATCGGTTACACCGGTGGCCATCTTTGGGGCCTAGTCTTTGCTCCTCTTGCATAGGCAAGATTGCACTCTTTGTACCTGCATTGTCACTGAGTTTTAATAACACTAGAAGGCCTCAAAGATGGCTTCCGGTGCACACTATCTATATGGCAGGCAGAGGTTACTCTCATGTCAGCTGCCATGTGGAATCGCTCCCATGGCATTATAACTCTCTACATACATGTACGTACATGCAACTTAATACAATGGAGTCCTCCAAAATGTTAGCGCAGCAATTTGGGGTCATGGCACTTTCTACAGGTGTGCTGCAAGGTGTGTGTTCATGTCAATTTACACACCCTCGGACAGTTCCAGTAATGCCTCTCTCTTTGATAGAGGAATGACTACTGGGTCATCAGCTTTCGCGATAACTTTGTTACCGAACTCCTGACTTGAAACCGCAAAAATAGACACGATGCTTTCATTGTGATGTCTCCTGGGCCGTGCCGATTGTAGAACAAAGAGGGGTACACAACCGAGGGCCTCTACCTTCAAGCAATGTGCACTGGCCCACACACTCTGCAGGCCGCAATCACACACTCAACTGGAAGACACAAAAGGACGGGCAGGAGCAGATGTGGCCCTCAGTCCCGCAGGTGCAATAAAGCATGAAATGAGCGTGACAATTGATTACGCTAGTCAGGTGGTGATCTCTGCCAAGTGGCTGGACAATACAGAAGGGGTCTCCGAATATCATTTCTATCTATGGACAATGGACTGATGATATTTGGACCCTGTTTTATGTGGCGTGCATGTACCGTAACTATGTTTGATGGCCAATGTGGTTAAGTATGTCAGATTCATTGGTTTTGAATAATTGTCAAACATTGCACTGTAATACTCAAAAACGATTATTATCATTATTATTTTTTTTTTTTTCAATTTCATAATCACAAAAAACTTGTGATGACATCTTGGCTCTAGCAAGACCTTTCTCATCTGTAGGCTAGCGGCCTCTGAGAATGGTTCTGTCCGCTCGAAATGTCAGGCCCTTTTCAAGATTTGCAGTTATCGGGTTTTTCTTGTCAGCGACAACAGGGCTGCATCGCTTTCTCCACATTAAGTGTGTAATTGATACAAATGACTGAGAACAATGTGCATTAGGACAGACCTCAGAGGACTTGAGATTTGCCACTGTGACTTCCCTCCTCCTCAGAGCCTCAGTGGTACCAAGCATTAGAGCAAAACCTGGCGTTGCCTAGACAAAGCATTAGGCTACAGCTGTTCTGTAACATAAACCTGGCCGTGGGAAGGCCAGCCCTTCTTGCAACGGATGCCGGCTGCTTCAGGAGGGAGAAACCCTAACCTCCTGCTTTGCACTCGGGAAATCAAAGGAGCAAATGGTCACGACAAAACCCAAAGCCACAGTGGCTTGAATACAGGCGGCCCAGGAATGGCCTCAGTCACCACGAATGCAGACCTACATCCCAAAATATCTCGTGTGCGTTGTGTAAGAGGACCTCTGCCTTGCCCTGCATTCCTGCAAAGCAAAGCGCAACCGTGGACCCAAACTCAAAGGGGAGAGGACAAACAAAGCATCGGCCAACAAGTGATTGCGGCAAATTAATTTTCAAATTGCCGGGTGTGTTGGGGGAATCCGGGGGGGGGGGGGGGGGGGGTGGGGGTGTTGGCTCAATAGTCAATAAACGATTGCCGGGCCGTGAACGGCGTGCAATAAAGAGGGTAGTGCCATCTGACAGTCGAGTCATGCTAGCTTTCCGGGATGCCTACTTTATTAAATGCTAACCCTCCAGCTTCTCAACTGCATTAATTTGGTTCTCCCTTTTTTTTCCTTTTCGGCAGAGGGGAGTTGTTGGCTGGTCTGCATCAAATCCCTTCCTAATTATGTATCATAATGCCCTCTCTCTTTCCTATACGCCTATCAGCGCAATGTGGGTCATGTCCTACATGTGTTTATGAATTGGGTCGCGGGAGGAAGCATGTACATGTGCTGTGGGCCTACTGTGGGTAGGGGGGGGGGGAGGGGAGGACTCGTCTTGACCTAGATTTCAAGGCAATCAATGCGTGGCTAGCCCCTATCAGGCTGGGCCAATTGGCCAGGCCAAACAGCCAGAGGAACTCTGAGATGAGGAAGGCTGGAGCAGGCTGCCGATTTTACAGGTGATGCTCCAACCCTTCCCTCCCCTTCCCTTCCCTTCCCTTCCCCCTTCCCTTCCCTCCCCTCCCCTTCCCTTCCCTTCCCTTCCCTTCCCCCTTCCCTTCCCTCCCCTCCCCTTCCCTTCCCTTCCCTTCCTTCCCCTTCCCTCCCCTCCCCTCCCCTCCCCTCCCCTTCCCTTCTCTTCCCTTCCCTTCCCTTCCCTCCCCTTCCCTTCCCTTCCCTTCTCCTCCCTCCCCTTCCCTCCCCTTTCCTTCCCTCCCCTTCCCTTCCCCATTCCCTCCCCTCCCCTCCCCTCCCCTCCCCTCCCCTCCCCTCCCCTTCCCTTCTCCTCCCTCCCCTTCCCTCCCCTTTCCTTCCCTCCCCTTCCCCATTCCCTTCCCTTCCCTTCCCTCCCCTCCCCTTCCCTTCCCTTCCTTTCCCTTCCCTCCCCTTCCCTTCCCTCCCCTTCCCTTCCCCCCTTCCCTCCCCTTCCCTTACCTTCCCTTCCCTTTCCTTCCCTTCCCTCCCCTTCCCTTCCCTCCCGTCCCCTTCCCTCCCCTCCCCTCCCCTCCCCTCCCCTCCCCTCCTCTTCCCTTCCCCCCCCTTCCCTTCCCTCCCCTCTCCTTCCCTCCCCTCCCCTCCCCTTCCCTTCCCTTCCGTTCCCGACCCCTCCCCGCCTCCACTGATTCAATAAATGGGGGACTGTTAGTGTATGACCGCTTGCCACTTGAAATGGAATATCCGAGCGCTCACTGCAAATCACGACCTGGGAAACAGATGGCAAAGTCTGCACAGCAGCCAAACATACCCGGCCAATTGTTGGCAACCCAGATATGCAAATCTCGCCATTGTCAAGGTTTGAGCACATACGCAGCACACTCCCGCTAACATGTGACAATCGATAGTCAGAAACAGCCAAGGTTCTGCACATGTGCTATTGTACGGCCAGGCTATCTGTGCTGCCCCCCCCCCTAACACTTTCACTCTTCCACTCAGACCCCTCCCCTGCCCGTACTGCCTCCTCCCTGTGCCCCATGAGTTCTGGCAGGTGCTTCTGATTCCTACACCAAGGCGTCAAGCCACGAGGAACAACTGGCCCATTCTGTTTGCACACGGCCACAGAGGTCCATTTACACGGCAGACAGCCAGCACATTTCATCACCAATGTAGCTGTTAACTTCACACTCTACCAACTTCAAAAGAAACACTGCGCCAGACTAAAGCCACGTTTCCACTGGACTTATTTTGGTCAAAGTAACCGAGACGATGGTTACTTTTCCCATTTTAAGTCCGGTGGAAACGGCCCGGTTAAATTTCCTCTCGGTTACTTTAACCGAGCCGAATGGTTACTTTTACCGGCCAGACCTCTGCACAGTAAAAGTGACCAGATAACTTTAACCGAGTCGATTAGTCCAATGGAAACGCACCACTCAGTTAAACGCGACTCGGTAAAAAAACACATCCAGCCTGTGACGTAACATGTACATGTACTGTACAAAGCGTTTGCTTTGTATCGCGCGCTACTTGTACACACGTGCATTGTGTATTCGGCTGACACTTGACCTTCATGAGCCGTTACATGTATATTGCCTTTAACCATCATCTTGGTTAAATTTGACTGACTCAAAAGTCCAAGTAGGAACGATAGGAAATTTAACTGGGCCGTTTCCACTGGACTTAAAATGGGAAAAGTAAACATACTCTCGGTTACTTTGACCAAAATAAGTCCAGTGGAAATGCAGCTTTGGAGTGTTTACATGCACATGTATGTCTCCAGCGTATTAAGAATGCTTCCAATAAGGTTTACGGTCCTGAATCTAGCATTTATATCGTACTCAGCTCAACCGCCATAGAGTATGCATGCACCTCCAGGACCGGTTCCGCTCAAGATTGCTGTCTTCCAGCAAGTCTAGACCTGCTTGAAAAACAAACAAAAAACCAAGATGTGTGAGAAACAGGAGGAGAAGACCGAGAAGATAAGGCTGGCAGAGGGGGCTGAATGGACATCACACCAGACTGATGTGGGAGCTCAGTGGAAGGCCCGCAGTCTTTCAAAGCTCTGCCTCCGGACGGAGTCTGTCATGTTTAGTGAGTTGTGCAGAGAGTCAGAGACCAAAGAAAAATGGAAGCAGGATTCCAATACGATGAAGGTGTCCCTCCCCCCTCTATCCCAATCCATGGCCAGTCGTGGATTTCTTGATTTCTTGGGATTCATGGCTCGACGGTCAATCGGGGCATTTTGACTTCATCCGAACCGCATTCGAGTGGCAATCAAACAATTTCGAAATCAGAGAGTAATCTTCATCAAAACTGACTTCTGTTTTGAAGTAGATTCCAGCAGCAGTTGAGATGCATTTCAAGTACAGTCGGGACATTCTGGCAAAGTGGCCTCTTGCTTTGATCCTCCCTCGAACGCAATCAGAATATTTAGAATGTTGTCTGAATGCCGTAACACTAATCAGAATGCAGTCAGTGTGCACTGGGCAGTTAGAATACACTCGGATAGAATAAATGCCGTTTGATATTTCTCCACCTCAAATGACCCTCAAAAACTCCAAAGTGATCAAAACATTTCTGGCTGGCCACTAGAATGGGCCCAAAAAATGAGAATGCAGTCAGAATTTTTTTTTACAACGCACTTCAATTACCGGTATCCTGGAATATGTACAACGGATGCTCATTCAGATGACATTCCAGCTCAATTTGCCTCTAGAGTGACTAGGGTTTGACACTACCGGTACTTTGACTGTCATTTTCTTCAAATGTCATTCAGATGTGCAGCAGCATTTTATTGTAAATTTGTAACCGGTAACATACCATAAGACGGTGAAATGCCACATTCATCATGATAACCTAGGTGTTATAATGAAAGCAGGGGAATATTTCAAATTGTGTGAATGTAAATGCTCTGTACATGTGTATTTTAATCCGTCGAGTCAAATTGAAACCAATTTTATTGGCTCGCTGGCATATGGTGTGAGTTTTACATGTACGTTGGATTAATCTATCATTGGCTTCTGCCAAACTGCCGATGTGCTGACAATTACTAATATCTATGCATTGACCAGCACCTCCCTCCCTCTTCCTCCGACCCCACCCCATCCCACCCACTTGTCACTCCCTGTTGAAACACCTGTTACTGTATGAAAAACCGTCAATCACTGGTTATCTTAAGTACGGGGCTTCAGACCCGAGGAATCCTATTCCTCGCCTTTCTCCCTGCATCCCCCCTTGCCAAAATGATGAAGCACCACTCCAAAGTATTTATACAAGGCTTTATAAAGTATAGCACTTCCTTGTCATGTGGATGAGGTGGTCTGCCTCCTCCTCCTACCAAAAGAGAAAAAAAAGTAGGAGTTTTTTTCTTCTTCATCGTGCGTTTGCAAAAGGGCGTTACAAATGGGAGGGTCGGGGGATTAAGACGGAAATTATTACACGGACAAACTTGCAAAGGAGATGGGTCTGACATAAAATCAATGTGCGGAGGTGCACATGTTTATACTGGTGAGAGAGGCTTTGGTTCGCTGACAACCCCCTGTATGGAGCTGGCCGGAGGAGACGAACCTTCGACGAAGTTCAATTGAGTTTGAACGCACAAATCTAATCACTGAGCAGGACGATACGACTATGGGATTGGCTTTGGATTCATTGTTGATTCACTGCATACAGTTTTGATAATATGGAATTGCTTTTCAGAATCTGAAAGTGTCATAGAGGCTTATTTATTGACCCTAGCAGGACCTTTCTCAAAGACAGAACCTGCCTTTGAGAAAGGTCCCACCATGATTGAAACCCGCAACTCCCGAATTCTAGTACGGACGTCTTAAGAGTAGAGTTTGCGGTGACACCATGTACGAGAATCTCTTTTGTGAGTGAGTGTGGTTCTGAAAAGAACCGGTGGGTTTCACTCAATGTTTTGGACAGTGTGCTCTGTCTTCTCTCCATCTTCAGGAGGAAGAATGCTGGCGTGGTGTGGGGGTTGGATCCACGAAAAACTAGCCAGCTCAAGCAATCGGGCAAAGCACTGACCATACGGTGCAGAGTCTGCTGACAACTAAGTGACAACACACTGGAAATTGAGAATCCAATATTGATTTACAATCACACTATTAACAAAGTAAACAAATCAATGCTGGAAAACTGAGGATTGCATAAAGACTTCACATTGGTTTATATTCATTCCAATTCCAAAGCAAGTTTGTGTGAGGGTATCTGTAGAGCTACTAACTGGTCAATCGTTTTCAAAACATTTCCATACCCATGAAACCATACCCATGAAACGCAACCTGTGTTAGTAGTGTATTGTCCAGTGCAAAGAAAACTGCAACCAAGTCTGATCTTGGAGGACTTACATTTCAAAGACCATCGACTGGCTGAGCATTGTGGCAATGTGGGGCGATAACCTAGAGAAGTGTATTAACCTTTTTAGTTGAGTTGGGAGAGATTGGAGATTTTGCACATGGCCACATTGGCAGATTCTTTAAAGGGCTCGGAGAGGGTGTTTGGACAGAGGGGCGCGGGGGAGCCTTTGCAGGTGCATGGTGATCGGGCTGAATCACACAGCCGCTGCGCACAACGCCTGCTGGCCGCCATCCGTGTCGCATTTGACACTTTGGGAGAAATCCGGCGAACCTGCCAAGGGAGGACGGCCTCTTGCTTTGATTGCACCATTGCTTGTGTGCCCACTGACCCCTGCATTTCCTCCTCCTCCTCCTCTCACCCTCCTCACCTCCTCTGAGCTGCGAGCCTAGCTGCCCTCCCTCCCTCCCTCCCTACACAGCAGCCACTACTCTGCCCCTCGTGAGGGCATAACAATTTGTCAAATCAAATTGTCGCTGCTCAAGCCCCGCTTGCAATAAACCTGACACGTGTCTGTGCGTGCGCGCACGCGTGGGGAGACAGAGAGTGAGAGCTTGTAAGGCCCACTACCTGATGCATATCACCTCGGCTGAGAGATGGAGGTGGGGAGGGGGTGGTTGGAAGGCCAGGTGGGGACTGGATAAATGGTATAGGCCAGGTAGGAGGCGTTGCGGTGTGGGCAAGCCTGGACTTTAGACTGTCCCAATGGATTGGACTAATTTTCTGACACCCTCTCTACCCCCAAATGCCCCCCTCCGCCTACAAACATCTCCCCAAGAGGTCAAGGGTAACCCCCCTGACAGCACTCAGAGTGGAGTTGATAAGTGATGGTCAGCGGTTTCTGCCAAATAGTCAGTCCACCAGCCTCCGTCAAATTAATAGAGGGTGAACCGATCAGACCCATGCCGAAGTTCAAACGCTCATCCAGGGCATCGCTGAGATAAATCATCTTGACGTGGGGCAAAGGGGCTCCCCTCAGGTCAATCTTTCTACTTCTTCCTTTTTCACAGTCCGATCTCGGAGGGACCATAAAACTGGGAAGGGAGTATAGACAACCTCTTTGCAGATAAGGAGTAAAGGAGGGTGGTCATCAGGCCGTGCAATCCACGCATACTTTGGGGAGCCTCCCAGGGAGAGATTGATGGGGAAGATTGGAGGAGAATGGGCTCCGGCGATTCCCACGGCTGCCTCAATTCTCATTTTCCCAGAGATGCTCAAGTGTGAAAGTCTACTTAGCACATCCTCGCAAGTCTGATATATATATAACAGACTAACCAACCAATGTCCCACGTGGTGTTCGCTGCTCCTGACTTGAGTCTGACCCAGCAAGTTTGCTTAGCACAAAGTAAAAGTGGATCTCTGGTTGACCGACTTCTCCGTGCTTAGAGACAATCCCCTGCAGCCCCTTGCTAATTCCTTTGGCCTACCATACAGAGGGATTCACAGAAGTAACAAGGTCCAGAGCCGCCATTAATCAGCAAGGTAAAATGCTACTTTAAAAAGTCTTTATTGTCAAGTCAATGGTGCACAGAGTTAAGGTTTTTAGGCTTTGCATCACAGTAGAAACAAAATAGGTACGGTTGCAATTTGTTTGCAGTAATGCAGTGTGGGGATATCTCAGTAACGGGGGGGGGGGGTACAATTTATGTAGATCTGAAAAGTCATTGAGTGGTTGCGCAACAGAGCTGTCTTCTCCTGAAGATGGCCAGAGCACACTGGCTGCAACATTAAACTACCAATCAGGTTTTGTTTAGAATTGCCACATCTCTTCCTCCGAGTGAATCCCTTTTTCTCTTGGCAGTGTGATGAGTCAATGCTGCCCAATATCATCTTTAAGTACCTCAGACTACTGGCGGCTCAGGTGTACGACTACAAATGGAATGATACCAAAAAAAACCCCACTCCAGACCGTGGACAGCAATTAACCGTACAAACTCTGGGCCCCCAGCATGATCTTTATGTGGACTTTTGCAGTTGACGAATGAAAGATGGGAAATGGTTCAGCCCTCATCACTGTGCCGGCAATCTAGGGCAGGCATCAGATGTTTTAGTCATTCTGCAAGATCTTCGCTGTCAACTGTCTGCAAGTCAAGCTGCATCCAAGGGGTGTGCAGTAGTGTGAGGCTTTAATTCTGAGGATGGAGCGTCTAGTCACTGCCGGGGTTTTGCAAGTAAACAGAGCCTAGTCTCGCATTGGGGGCTGATGACCGCCCGTGTGTCAACAATGCACCGATGCACTGGTGCTGGCCGTAAGGTTGGTGCTGTCCCAGGAGATCTGCTCGCGTAGTCTGCCAGCCAGAGATGTGTCTGGCTATAAACACTGACAGGTGTAGAGAGTAAACAGGCGACACAGGGAACTAGACCAGTTGACCAACAACTGGGAGGAAGGAGGCAGCATTGCCTCTAGGAGTGGCACACCCTTTGGCAGTCACAAATGACATACAATGTAGTCTACAACCCCCACACTATTTATGGACCTTTCCAGAAAGCCACGCTCAGATTCATGCTAACGTCCAAGCAACATGTACATGTAAATGTACAGGTACGTCATGCAATAGCTGGATATGCAATAGTAACTTTTCCTTGAGGTTTACAACATTGATAAGGTGTTCAAAACTACATGCACAGGTTCAAGGCAGTGTTGTAGTCGAGACCTTCATGTCCGAGACCGAGAACGAGACCTCAGCATCCGAGACCAAGACCGAGACCGAGACCGAAAAAAAAGGTCTCGAGACAGTCCCGAGACCGAGACCTGGTCTCAAGACCTACATCACTGGTTGAAGGACATCTGTCTTATGCTTTAGAACAGCAGCCCAGTGCCCGGATGAGGATGCTTTTTGAATGGTTGGCAGGACCTGAGCTCAAAGCCTCAGAGTTGGTTAATAACATGGAAAAGACCCTTTAAATTCAACATTGAATTTCTGTCGGGCAATTAAACAAAACAAAGTGATGATTATTTTTATCAGTGGAGGATGCATCTTTGCATAAAACATGTGTCCTTCACACGTGGGTCATACTCCCTGAGAGGCTACCTTAACTTCCCCTGGTGTACAGAAATTGGTCATGTAGGTACATGTACATGTACACCGTGGCTTCAGTTGTATTATCTCACGGGGGCCATTCGGTAATACCGTAGGCATTCAATCTGGCAAATCTCCGTTATCAGTCTGGACTTCCCTGCCTGTGGTTTCCGTCATACATGTCAGGAATGGTGTTACCATGTCTGGACTCGGCGCCCAGGACTGCGCACAGTCATGAAACACACATCTGTAAAGATTGCCGGGGTACCGATGCCAGACTGTCCGGAATGCCGTACAAATTAAAGATGATATAAATTACTTGGGATGGGATTTTGAAGAGAGAGAAAAAAAAAAGAGAGAGAAAAAGAGAGGATAATCCCCGGCAATGTCCCCACAGCTTCCTGCATCATGGTGAGACTGATGTGTGGGAAAGAAATTCCCAGCGTGGGGCTAATTCGAGACAAGGCTGCCAGTATGGACCTCTAGATTTGGTGGTCGGGTCCCGGGAAGAAGAGGCTGACAAACATCAGAGAGTGCTTTCCCACAATCTGATATAGGGAGGAGAGGGGGAGGGGGGAGGGGGTAGTGGGGGGATCTCCCCTCCTCTCGCCAAATAAACCCCTTCGTCTTATTGTGATGGACAGGTAGTTCGTCAGTTATCAGCGGTAGTCGGACATTAGGAGAACCTGCTGTAAACATGCGCATCGGCTTAAGTCATCTGCCGGCGATAGCGAGGCACCCTGGTCCGAGGGCAGAGGATAGCACCAAAGTGCCGGAGACTGACGAGGAGGAGGAGGAGGCAGGGAGGGGAGGCGAGTATCCAGGGAGAGGATGCTGCACATGTTTCATGTCTGGTTTTGTCATTATCTGCCCGGCTGAATCTCTTTATCAAAACAACGTGGAGGCAGGGGGGGGAGGGATGGATGGATGGGCTGGAGGGCTTCGCTGCTTACTCTTGTTTATCCCTCCTCATTCCTGGGGGCGGATTCCAGCCGTGGGAAAATCCTGCGCCCTGCTCAGCATGCAGTTGGTGTCGCGGGCCTGGGGGGGGGGGGGGAGGGTGGCAACCGATGCCCTGTCCCTCCCTTTCCGATCCTGTTGCATCGTCCTCAACTGATGGACGCAAATCCTCACCAAACACGGCCTCAAGCCGAGTCCACAAAGAGAACCCCCTACAGACAAAAACTTGGCACTCCCTGTCAACAGCCAACCAATTTCAGGACCAAAGTGTTTTACTGCGCAATCATTCAGAATCCCAATTTAACAAACTTTCTCAAATGTTGCTCACAACAAGTTGTGACTCAACTGAATTCAACCTCAAAATGTGCGTTTTCTACATCATGTACATTATTTACCGGGTATCTTACGATCATATTTCAAGCTGTAGTATCTCGCACCATTTCAATTTTCATGGTGATAACTTCCTAATAAGTCAACAGTCAGTGATGTGCACTGCCTTGATACCAAAAAATTGAATCAAGTTACCAGTGAATAGAAACAATCAGACACCAACAAATCAGACACCAACTGCGCGTTGTTATTTGTTGCGTCTTCATAGTTAAGTGCCCATTCGTACTTTTTTTCAACCCGATGGTGATAGAGGGAAAGGGGGGGGGGTGTTGATAGAGAGGAGCTCATCTGCATACAATCCCTTCAGATGTCTGACAGGGATTGGCCGAGACCAATCTGTCGGCCAATGGGAGACAGCGGCTCCCTTAATGGACAAATCAATCATTGGGCCGGCCGGTAAAACCAGTAGACCCCCCCTCCCCCCTTTCTCCTCCTCCTTCACTCCATTCCCTTCCCATCCCTTGCCTTCCCCTTCTGCCTAAAGATTAAAAGTAATTAGGGCCAGCTGGTTGCCTCCCAAGCACCGGCAGATAATACAGCCCGCGCCCCTCAGTGTTAATATCATATCATCCAGGTTATTATTGAGTGTGCGGGGGACACGCATGGTTGGTGTCTGGTAGGTATAACACAATATTGATATCCAGTTGGCCCAGCGGATGGGAATGCACTCACTGAGTGAAGGATTCCAGCGACATCCTTTTCCAGAAAAAGAAAAGAAAGAAGTGCTGGTCACCATATCCCGATCCATTGACAGGAAGTCCCAAATATTGAACGGGATAAATGATGTATGGTTTTCCCAATAAACCAATCCACACCAAATAGTTTTGAGCATAATATACATGTGTATTGTAGTGACACTTCATTCCACTTCCCAAGGCTAGCTGGTAACCACTCAGAATGCTGGCTCACATCAGCGTCATGTTTGGATACACAGAATGCCAGTGATTACCGTGACGACGCAGTAATGGATGAGGGTAAAATACAACTGCAAGCCTTCCAAAGCAGGAATTAATGAAAGTTAAATTTAGAAAGTATTTAAACCACATTTCAGAGAGAAAGTTCAATTCCAGTGTATATATGTACATAATCTGTAATGTTTCAATAAACTCAAAATTTAGTGGGCCTGACGTTTCAATCCTAGCAGGACCTTTCTGAAAGGCAGAGAGGCCTTTAAGAAAGGTCCTGCTAGGATCGAAACTTAAGGCCCACTAAATTTTGAGATTTGCATTTTGGTAATTTGAGTCAGTAAGCAGTTTGCAACATTTTTGTATGTATCACTTTGTTTCAATAAACTAATAAAATGTAATATAATTATTACAGTGAGCACTTAGGTGCAGGTCAATATACAGTTTACATGGGACAAAAAAAGATAATAAGATAAAAAATCAATTGTATTCGTTCGTTTTCCCTCCTTCACTCTTTCACGTTTCAGTGCACAAAATGAAAGCCAGAAACGGTGAAGTGTCGCAAACAACAATCTACATGTACACTTCAAAAGGTGTTGCCGACTTTCATTCAGACCGCCGTCCATGTGTTTCCATGGCAACAGCCTTGCTATTCATTCATGAATGGAGTGTCTACACCACACGGGGGGAGAAGGGAGGGAGGGGGGGGGTTGGTTGGGGACTGCGTTGAGGAACATCACAGAGCAAGTAACGATCACAATTGGGATGAATCGCGGCGCAGTGTCACACATTAGGAAAAGGAAAGTGTACGCCTGCGGCCCAATTTCATCCAATTTCATTAGGAGAAGTATCAGCATACGTGACAATGTCCCCAACTCTGTAATCAATCAAAGGAACTTAAAAAGAGAGAGAGAGAGAAAAGGGGCATTTACAGATAAAGCCCTGTCATGAAACTGGATCGGAACAAGTTTTTGCAGTGGGGGGGGGGGGGAGGAGGGAGTTTAAAGGAGAACAAATGTGATTTCTTTCCCTCGTTCCAGTGACGGGTAGGAAAACCGATACGCCTCGCTCCAGGACTTCCCGGACCTCGATCAGATGCTCCAATTCGCGGAGTAAAAAAAAAAAGAAAGAAAAGAGAGTCAATTTTCTAAAGCGCTCCTAAGTGAATCAAGATTTGGACTTGTGCGGATGACAGGTGAGGTGATGCTTTGGCGGGCCGGGGGAGGGTGGGGGGAGGGGAAGGGAGGGGAGGGGAGGGGAGGGGAAGGGAGGGGAGGGGAGGGGAGGGGAGGGGAGGGGAGGGGAGGGGAGGGGAGGGGAGGGAAGGGGAGAGGAGGGGAGAGGAGGCGAGGGGAGGGGAGGGGAACGAGAGCAGATGCAGAGGGGCAAGGAATCAAGCAGATTGGCCACTCACAGTCCCTCGCAGATACATCTTGTAACTTGACACTCTGTGAACTGCATTCATAGCGGGGACTGACGTGAGGCCTCTCATCAACATTATTGGTGTAGTGGTGACTGGTGTTAACTGGCATTAGCTGTTTCTGGAGTGACCAGGCAAGGCTAACTATGGGTGACAATGTTTGGCTGGGCTAGGTCCCATATTTGACCAGGGCATTGTCTGAGCACAAATACCGGTACTGCAATAGCTACAACTGTATACTGTACACGTACATGATGTTAGACCAATAGTCTGTGTACAACTACCGGTACAAGCTACATGTACATGTACATGCATTTGTGTAAAACAAACTGATAGTGTTGGCAAATAAAAACATTTGAAAATTAATACTAAATTCATGTTTATTCCTTACATGTACCACTGTACAAGCATGTGTGCATCAGCATGTAAAGGGTGTACTTGAATACATGTACATGTCCATGTACATGTACATTACAATAGTACATGTACATGTACATACATGTATGTGTGTACATATTTGCACACACATACTGTACACATGTGCAAATACGTACATACATGTATACATACACATGTGTAGCCTACTGCCAATCTACTGTATCTCTAATGGACATTTTTACCAAAAAGGACGAATGATTCCTCCAAAATAGGAATGGTTGGCAGCTACAATGTATGTGTACATCTACATGTGCATGCCTATACCGAGTACATGTATGCACGTGTACAGTACATGTCCATGTGTATGTACAGTGTATGTACATGTACATGTACCGGTACATGACACAAAGTAATCCATCATTGTGAATATTGAATATACATTTTTGTACAGCACCTCAATGTGCCGTGCATGTACAATGTACGGTAGAACTGCTTTTTTCTGACTCATCTAAGTAGAAACTTGGCACTGGCAATTCAAATCATCTCCTGTAAGTAATTTGTGAAAAAAGTCCCGTGCTGCAGGACATTTTCTGTTTGTTTCAACAGATACTGGTCCTTTCAAGCACTTTCTCTACTGCTGCATACGGCCATGTACATGTAGCCCTGTGGGCTTGGCACACTCTAATGAATTCTGCTGCGGGCAAGATTAGTGCGATATGGAAGAATGTTCCATTAACAGGAAATGAACTTCTTGAAACCGAAAATGATGATGATTCACGACAGAACAGGTAGCAGAGCAGAAATTAACTTCCCTCTATACACACCAGCATAGAAACATTTCTATGGACATGTCTCGGGGCAGTCCACAAGCACATCCACTAGATGTTTGTGTAAGAGAAATCCACATCCATAGCGATAGCCATGTCAACACTATTAGACTACCGGTATACATATTGTCAACAAGAGACTAACAAGTACCCACAGGCATATCCATTATCACAGCCACATCAACGCACTATGCAAATCATCCACAAGAACATCCACAAATGACTAACAATCCACAGGCATATCCATTATCACAGCCACATCAACACACTATGCAAATCATCCACAAGAACATCCACAAATGACTAACAATCCACAGGCATATAATCCATTATCACAGCCATATCAACGCGCTGTGCAAATCATCCACAAGAACATCCACAAATGACTAACAATCCACAGGCATATAATCCATTATCACAGCCATATCAACGCGCTGTGCAAATCATCCACAAGAACATCCACAAATGACTAACAATCCACAGCCATACACATTATCACAGCCATATCAACGCGCTGTGCAAATCATCCACAAGAACATCCACAAATGACTAACAATCCACAGGCATATAATCCATTATCACAGCCATATCAACGCGCTTTGCAAATCATCCACAAGAACATACACAAATGACTAACAATCAACAGGTATATAATCCATTATCACAGCCATATCAACACGCTGTGCAAATCATCCACAAGAACATCCACAAATGACTAACAATCCACAGGCATATAATCCATTATCACAGCCATATCAACGCGCTTTGCAAATTATCCACAAGAACATCCACAAATGACTAACAATCCCAGGCATATAATCCATTATCACAGCCATATCAACACGCTGTGCAAATCATCCACAAGAACATCCATAAATGACTAACAATCCACAGGCATACACCATTATCACAGCCATATCAACGCGCTTTGCAAATCATCCACAAGAACATCCACAAATGGGATCAGCCATAAACATTTAGATTACGTATGCAGATCCACCATCACATACGGTACCTCCACAGCCATACAGGAATACCCACAAACCCACAATTATGATTGAATACAGAACACTAAGAACAATGAATCTATAGACAGATCTATTCACAAAAAAAGCTTTGCTTTGGTCTAAGGTAATTTTTCACACAGCTACATGTACACATGTGTTGGTTAATGAGCTATTATTAAAAGGGCCATTATTAACTTGTACCGCGCCTGTCACTGCATCTGGTCTTGTGGGATGCTTGTAAATTAAAACTGGCTGGTAGCAGATAACGCTGTTGTCGGTTTGTAAATACGGCATGTCTTAACTCCATCAATTTGGTTGCCAATGAGAAACACACCTGTCCCTACTGCCAGCACTGGCACGCAACTGTACCATACTTTGCAATGCTTTCTTTGGACTCATAACACAATTGTATGCTTACACACTGTGTACGCCGCAGCCTCAATTAAAGGGCATCTCGACAAAAGAGACGAACAACGTCTGTGGGCAGGGGATCAATCTTTGATGTATGGGCCAGTATGGACAGGTCCACATACATACATGCATGATGATGTGCGTGTACATATGTGTGTAAGTGTATCTTCGTAAAAATCAATTTTGGCACGGGCAAGATGCAGCCACCTGCAGGACCCTGCACCTCCTGAACGATACGGTCAATCACATGAACAACTCAGCGGGGCGGGGAGGAGGGGGGGGAGAAGAGGGGGGAGGAGAGGGTCAGTCGGCACTCATTGGCTGCGGTCAAATCGCGTCAATCCAGGGTCTGAGATTAAAACCTAATCACCCAGACAACAGTCACCCTGGTGACCACCACCAGCAATAATCTACTGACCTGGGAATGAGCCATGCAGGGGGGGGGGGGGGTGGAGAGGAGGTGGGTAGAGGGTGGGGTGTTGTTCTAAGAGTCGGGTCAGGGACTACTAATTCAAGATTAATCAATGGGCAAGGGAAGGCCACGGGAGAGAGAGCGAGAGAGCGAGAGTGGAAAAAAAACCCGTCTCCTAGGCAGCTGAGATAAAGATGGCTTGCCTAAATTAAATAAGTTAGTTTGATGCTCTGATTACTGCTACACTACTTACGTCAGTGGCAGAGAGACTGCAGACACCCAATGATGCTTTTTCTATTTTAATCGGACTAGTTGTTTCAGGGACTGATTAGTTAGGGGACTACCCTGTCACACCGATTGCGTAATTTGCAGATTTAATCAAGAAGAGGCGAGGCTGGGCTCTCATTTTTCCCCTTGTTATTTCTTTCCTTTGCACGCTCTAACAGTAACAGCTTTTTTTTTGTCATGTAAATTCGCTAGGGTTTTAGTTTAGTATGCTGGCGAGTGAATGTGCTAATCAGAAATGTACTGTGAGGTACAGTAAGCATATGTGACTCTGGTGACGATGCAGGCAGATGGAGGCTGCATTTTGATGACGACTCGGAGTTGGTCTCGGTCTACGCGTACATGTAGTTCCCTTCCTGAATCTCTTCTCTCAACCCCTGAACGAAAAGCTTCCTCCTTATTTCATCGGCCTTTTACCTAGTCAGGGGCTCACCACTGACCGAGCACCGGTAGGCATGTCATGCGATCCTGAACACGAGTGGTCTCGGTGACTGGGAATGAATACGAACGGAAAACACTCTGTCTACTATAGGCTACTATAGACAACTGAAATGGCAAAGAGCCACGGCACGCAAGACAATAAAAAAAAAGGGGGGGGGACAAACTCTTCAGCCAGAGCTTTCTCCAGGATCACGAGTCAGACCAGAGGGTGCGCGAGATCATTGGAGAAACCTCTGACAAGGGCTTGGCCTAGAGTCAACTGACTGACGCTGTTCAATCCGCCAGGCATCTGCTCAAGGCCACCCCTGATTGTGGCAAAGCTCAAGCAGAACATCCTCTTCTCAGGCTTGGCAAGACCGCAAGCTGTACCAATCTCTTTTAAGCTTCAGGAATTTCCTCGGCTTACCGCAACCAAATAACAAGAAATGATTCCAAGAAAAAAACAAAATCCAACACATTCTGTACATACTGTAATATAGGATATGACTTAGTAGCTCTCTTAGTGTTATTAAAGCTGTGCTCGAAGTAATTAAAAAAAAAAAAAAACAGGCCTCGTTTAATCAGCAAACTTTAATTGGAATCTTAATTGTCCACTGCCTTTAATCGTTGTCTCCTCACAGTGGGGCAGGGCATGTAATCGTGATGAGTTTACACTAATGAGACGGGCAATTGTTTGAATTACCTTGGGTCCAGACTGGATCGCCTTGAAGTAGTGGTGCAGAGGCTGTGGATGGAGCAACTCAAACACCAGGCAGAAGTGACCTCCAAAGGAAAAAGTATTCTGAAATGAAGGGGGGGGGAGAAAAAAATCATACAAAGTGAATGACTCCAAGTAGACCTTTTCTTTTAAACAACATTGGTAAAGGTCACAAGATTGCCACAGTTTGTGCGTTAAACCGTTAACCATTCCAAAAGAGCAAATACTTTAGCTCAAATGGTAATCTGAGAAAGTGGAAAAAGGCAAAAAAAGTCATGGTTTTTGCACGGCTCTGTACCGTAGTGTAAGAAATTGTTTATTACTCGTGAGTAATAAACTGTTTGTGGACGTTTGAGGGCAGATTTCTCGAAAAGTACAGCATCCCAGACCGTAAGATTTCAACATCTAGGATTCTATCGTGATTTGTGACCATCTAAAAACTGTGTAAATTAGAAGGAAATCTGTGGATATTGATGTTTCCCGATCTTCCCAATGTTGTATTGGGCCTTTAAAGCCCCTACATAACATTGGTAAGATCGAAATTAACAGAAATGTACACAGATTTACATGAAACTTATACAGTTTAGTAGAAACCTCACACTGAAATATTTGTCTAAAATGCTGTATTTTTGAGAAAAGAGTAAAAGAAATAGTTTATGTCTCACCCTCTTGATCTAAACGATTTTTGGAACAATTTGTTGAATGCTGGATTTTCGCAAAACAAACAAAGCGGTTTTTCACTATTTTCTCGAGACTCGGTTGGCGGATTGAGGTGAAATATTCACAGGTGTGCTATTTCATGCACATGTTGGATCAGACAACGTATGGATGCTATTCTTTGAACCCGACCAATGTTGTGCCATCCCTGTAAGTCTCAACGGCACTGAGTTTCTTTGCTCTTCTGCTCTTGAAAGACCAAACCCTCGAAAAAAAATTACTGCTCAATGCCTGCTGCCTTCACCGTGAGCAGCCTGAAATCTCATCCAGTCCCATTCACCTTGGACTAATCCACTTCTGCTAATCTCACTCTGCTTGGGGCAGAGAAAGCAGCTTTTCCTTCCGTTAATCACCTTTCATTTGATCCAATATCATTCCAACAGCCCATCTCAGAGAGCTGGTTGAGCAACACATGTGAGCTCACCATTAGCAAAGTATATACTGTTGGGTTTGGACGGGCTTGTATTGCTCACTGACGATGCTTAGGGGATGGGGATACCAGTAACACGGGACAAACTTTAAGCCACTTTTCTTGCAATATTTTTGATTTTGGACTGCAGATCTTTGTTTCTGCTTTAAAGCCCCGACACAACATTGGTAAGATCGAAAAACAGGAATGTTCACAGATTTACATGAAACTTACAGGTGATATACAAAAATGTTGCAAACTGCTTACTGACTAAAATTACCAAAATGCAAATCTTAAAATTAAGTGGGCCTGACATTTCGATCCTAGCAGGACCTTTCTCAAAGGCAGAGTGAGAAAGCCTTTGAGAAAGGACTTGCTAGGATCGAAACGTCAGGCCCACTAAATTTTAAGAAACGAATAGGGCCTAAAGTTTGAATGAAGATGGTTATACATGTAGTAGAAACCTCTCACTGAAATATTTCTGCCTAAAATGTTGTATTTTGAGAGAAATGAGTAAAAGAAATATTTAACATCTCACTGAGATCTAAACTATTTTTCGGAACAGTACGGCGTTGAATGCTGCATTTTCGTGAAACAAATGAAGTGGTTTTCACGATTTTCTCCAGACTCGGTTGGCGGATTGAGCTGAAATTTTCACAGGTGTGCTATTTCATGCATATGTTAGATCAGACAACGTATGGATGCTATTCTTTGACCTCGACCAATTTTGTGCAGGGGCTTTAAGGCAGACAAAAAGGAAGCTGCGACTAAGAACATATTTTTACCCATAATACATTGCTTGTTTTAACAACATTGCTGATGTTTTTTATTGCATGTATATTGCACCGTCAGTTCACATTACTTTTGCCGATCACTGTCATAGTCAAATTTAAAAGATTTATACTAAAAGTGTGGGAAACATAGTTTGTTAAATGACCAAGTCACTCAAGGAAGATTATTGTAATGCACATTAAACACATTTGGAGGGGAAAAGAGCAATGATTAATCTTGAAATGCACGTGCAATCTCAATTAGGTACTGTACAGTACCACTTGAAGGTTTGCATGGTGACTTCACAAGGTGGAAAGTTTGCGGTGACACCATTGTAAGCCATCTCATCAGAGAAAGAGTAGAGCCCATTTCACACACAAACCGAAAAACTAGGGTCCTTGGTTACAGGCGCCAGTTGTCTGTCACCTAGGTCGTTAGCGATCACGAAGCGAGCTTACACACACAACGCTGTCACCAAAACACCAACGTCCCCCGTTTCGGAACTTTACGTGCACTCATAACTTATGTTTATTACAGTTATACTAGCGATGTTTTAAGTTTCGCGGTCAACCAAAGTGTATTTTCTAGAATTCTAGAAAATTGGAGAAGGAATTTTTCATTCATTTCTTGAGATATCGGAAGTTGAACATTGCAAAATTTTACCCTCAAATTAAAGCCTGTGTTCCCCTTCTTTCTATTCATACCACTATTCATACCACAATAGTAACGAAGGGAATAATATTAAACCCAGTGTCCCTGCCAAAACCAGGGTCCGTGGCTACGAACACTGTTCACGTTTCACACACACGATCACGGCGATTTTGACAAGGGTGCGAAATTTTGTAGGAGGTCTGGACCTCGGAGATCAAAAACCAAGGTCCCTGGCGATTTGTTTCGCAAGGGTCACTTGCACACACCACAGATTTGCGATTTCATGACATGGTTGCGATTTCATCGCCAGGGACCTCGGCGATTTCGTCTAGTGTGCAACGGGCTCAAGACTCTACAAACGAGCTGGTAACTCAACGTTTTTTAAACGTACTGTACAGTACCACTTGAAGGTTTGCATGGTGACTTCACAAGGTGGAAAGTTTGCGGTGACACCATTGTAAGCCATCTCATCAGAGAAAGAGTAGGGCTCTACAAACGAGCTGGTAACTCCACGTTTTGGACAGTGTGTGATCTATATTATCCATTATCAGAAGACCAACAATCTCAACTGCTGAGCAAAGTGTGATGCCAGGGATACAAGTTGTCATGGCAACACTGACAGTTTGACATCTCAGCTTAAGATGAAGCCTAGTGCTTTGGGAAATCCCGCGTAGTTCTCGTTAATTTTGACAAAGGAAACCAAATATGGTCCTCCAGGGGAAGCATCTCTCATGATTGATGGCTGACCAATTGAAAAAGTGAATCAAATAAAGGCAAAATCCGGCAGAACCGAAATGAAAGCCCCTAATGCTTCAGTTCTGGCGAAGTGAAAAATTATTTGAAAGTGCAATGCAGAGGTCAAAGTGAACCATGACAGGTTTTGGCTGGCAAAAGTACATCTCACCCCAATGCCCAAACAGACAAGTATATTATTATTTTTGGCAAGATAGAAAAATTAGAGAGAGAGAGTGAGAGAGAGAGAAAAAAAGGTTACATCTGTTGGGGGCTGGGGGCTTTGAAGACAGCCGACTGCAAAAAAAAAAAAAAAAAAAAGCCAGGCAGGTTCCAACGTCAAGTCAATATGCTTGGTCCTATCATTGATGCACACCTGAATGCCGTAATGTGATCGCCAGCATGTGTGGCCACATGTTTACTGGGTACAATGCCCAAGACAATGCCACCTCACACACACACACACACACACCGCCTTGGATGCACAGACAATAGGTACAAGACAGCAAACCCTGGAGGGACTGAGGGAGTCCGTCGGCCATCCCCAACTGAGCTATAGCGCGCCAGTCAGCGGCCTGTGTACTTTTACAGGTTAAGCAACCCATTTTTGTTTTCCCATCTTCTTCTTTTTTTTTCTCTTTTTTTTTTTGGGGGGGGGGTAGTGCGGAAGACCTTTTGCCGTTTCACCCTCACTGTAGACTGATCGGACAATGACACAGATGGACCAGGCAGCTCTTTAGATCAAGCACTGAGAGTGCTCAGAGCATGTTAGTCACCTCCTACCATTGTTCGTTTAATTGTAATCAAAAGTACACCTCGTCACATCTTGCGTTAAAAAAAAAAAGGATTTAAAAGTGATATACAAAAAAATGTTGCTAACTGCTTACTGACTAAAATTATTAAATTACCAAAATGCAAATCTCAAAATTTAGTGGCCCTGACGTTGCGATCCTAGCAGGACCTTTCTCAAAGGCAGAGAAAAGGTCCTGCTACGATCGAAACGTCAGGCCCACTAAATTTTGAAAAGAAGGATTTGATATTCAGGGAGAGGGGTGGGGGTGAGTGACAGCAAAAGAAGAGACAACAACAAATTTAACAAATAGGACTTTGTTGACTCTCAGATTTGGTTCTCAAAGTCCTGTTATGAATCAAAGTGCAGACAGTGGGGGCATTTTGGAAGGTTTTAGTAAATAGCTTTGGCGTATGATCAGTGTTACAATAATATGCGTCACACGCACTTTCAGTCTTTCATCGCATACGAGTTTCGGAGGTCATCCTGGCAAACATATCATCGGGACGTTCACCCTCCCTGGATTCTTGCTAGTGATCAACAGCATTGTGATTCTATAACTTGTCGTACAAAGCCCACAAGGTGTATGAATCAAGTTCTAGCCCTAAACCCAATCAAAATGGATCAAGAGAGGGTGCATTTCTTTGGCGCAAACTTTGCAATTGCTCATTGCTCAGTGAAATGCTGTGAGCATATTTCTGATCCTGATCACCAAAGCACACGCCTGTTACCCTAAGACGTGATGGAATAATGGCTTGGGAGAGCAACTAAGACGTTTCTGCAATCTTTTCTCTGTGTAATCAGTTTACAAGCCTATGGCATGGTGTACTTTTTAATGCATTAGGATTAATTTCTCATCAATATAGGAAGGTTTGCGGTGACACCATGTATAATATATTGATTCACCCACCATGCAAAGCCTTTTAGTCTTATTTATTTAGTCTTATTTATTTATTTAGTCTTATTTAGTCTTATTTATCTAATTTCTCATCCATTCATTTTTTTCAAACAAAAACTGGGAACTTTTCAAAACAATTTTGAAAAAATGGCAAAACTGGACCTTGAACCCAAGACCTCTGGTTTTGCGTACATGTATCAGCGCTCTTACCATCTAAGCTATCCAGTTTTAAGACGGTGGCCTCCCCAAATAGTCAACTACAGTAGTCTATGCCAGGCCTGAGGGTGATGGCTGCAGCTAGAAGCATTCAACCATTAACTGCCTTTTAGAAGGTTGGTACATGTACTGCTGAGATGCTACAGGCACAGCGGCAGGTCATCTACATGTACAATCCACTTTACATCAAGGTTGTTTGACGTAAATCAATTGATTTAAATCATTGATTTAAATCATGATTTAAATCACTGGAAAAAAATAATAAAAATCACTTCTTTTTTTTCTTCTTTTTTTTCCAAGCAAAACTGTCCTGCAAGAACTTCAAAAAGACATTTAAAAAGTTGAAATTGTTTCAACTACATGTAGAGTATAACAGGGATTTACCGATACAGGTCACTTTCTTGAAATCGTTGACTGCATACATCTTGTGTTTATGTTATTTGTTTGTGCAAACTACATGTGCATAACATATGCTATACAACTTACATACATGTACAAGTCAGTGAATACGTGTAAACCTCTTTGTATTTGGTCATTTGGCCACATATAATACGTAAACATTTTAGCAAGGAAGCAGTACACATCTGGTACGCTTGTAGCACTTTGCAGTCAGCAACATTGTCATGGATTTCTGTGTTTCGGTACATTGTAATGATCACTATGGCACTGTAACTGCATTTAAATGGTTATTGAGAGCAAACTTACATGTAAGGTGTTTTAAGCAAGTGGTCATGATGGTAATATATTTCTTTTTAATCAAAACAATCTGATTTAAGTTAAAAAGAATCAATTTTTTTTTTTTGTAATCACGATTTATATCAACCCTGGTGTACATGTACTGTAGCTGTAGTCATTCATGTAGGTATTACTTTACTGGATCAATTTTCTCTGGAATGGTAAACTTAAAGAGTGGCATTCTGTCAGACTCAATATAAAATGCCTGAAGGACTTGTGTGAGTCTATGCTTTGAAGATAAGCAAACTAGCCATGGTCAGCGAGTCAGAGCTGTGGAGAAGAGTGAGACACTATTGTGCTGTGAGGATATGCTCCAGTGAGCAGGCATTTGTGTCAGTGTGTGACAGGAAGAGGCGGGAAATTTTGAATAGCGTGCGTTTTTGGTCAGATCTGATCCCCACCTCTCAGAGACAACAGCTTCGGTAGGCTAGATGAGCCATATAATCTATATGTACATGTACATGTACATGTAACAAAACAGTTGAGGTGTGTTTTCTGTGTTGTGCTGACCCCAGTTACTGACCGTAAGTCCTCTCCTCTGTCTGAGAAACTCAACTGTTATTGGTTTTTTGTTAATTAATTGAGTTAATTTGTTTGTCAAATTTGTCAAATTTGTCAAGTCAAATTTTGTTGGTTGAGTTAATAAAGCCCCTACACAATATTGGTAAGATCCAAAAACAGAAATGTTCACAGATTTACGTGAAACATACAGTTTGAAGATGGAAACCTCGCACTAAAATATTTCTGCCTAAAATGTTGTATTTTGGGAGAAAATAGTAAAAGAAATCATTTACGTCTTACCGAGATCTAAACTATTTTTCCGAACAGTACGGCGATGAATTATGCATTTTCGCAATACAAATGAAGATTTTCTCGAGACTCGGTTGGCGGATTGAGCTTTAATTTTCACAGGTGTGATATTTCATGCATACATGCTGGATATGTTCCGTACTGTTCCGTACTGTTCCGTACTGTTCCGTACTGTTACGTGGCTTTTGAGTCACAGTGTTTTTCACTTGTGTTCCTCCTGGCCATCTTAGATTGGATTGTCCTTACTCTGCTTGTTTACTCCTTCCCTCTTACCCTCCTGTCCAATCTCTTCCTTTCATCCCCAGTCCTTGCCCCATCTCTTCCCCTTCTCATCCTGACCTATCACATCTCTGATACATGTGCATAATTTTCTCCTTGTTTGGTATTTATTCATCAATTTATTTCCCATCTTTAATTTCCATGATATAGACTGTATGACCTTTCTCACCCTGAATGTACTTCACGTTTGTTTTCCTTGGCCGAATAAATAAATTATAATTATAATAATAATAAAAGTAGTTTAGATCTCGGTGAGACGTAAACTATTCCTTTTACTCGTTTCTCCCAAAATACAACATTTTAGGAAGAAATATTTCAGTGAGAGGTTTCTACTATAACCATCCTCAAACTGTATAAGAGTGCATTTACACGACCTACATGTATCTCTGTGTTTATCGCAAGGATTGTAAACAGTGAATCACCTGAGTACATGTAACCAGTGAATTGAATGAGTCTGGGTACCACACAGCCAGTTTCACGCAGCAACGAGGGATTAGTGTGTAGAGGTGACGTAATACAGGAAGCTGGAGCGTTTTACAGCGGGGCCATGGTAGTTCTACATGGTGGGACTGTTCGCACAGGACTTTTTTTTTCGGCCCTGTTAAGTTACCGTGGCTGAGCGGAAAGTTTCCACGACGTCTTTCGGCCTGTTATTTTTACATCACGCTTGCGGTAACTTAACAGGGACGTCAGTCTACTGTGCGTCCGCACAGGGCTTATTTTTGTCATTCTTCCACTCAGCCACGGTACATGTAGATTGACAATATTAAGTCCCGTGCGAACAGCCCTTTAGTCTTGGCAATTTTGGTAACTATTTTTGTGTGTGTCAAGAACAACTGCCCCGTAGTTATTTTACTTGCTAGTTGTTTTGGGGGCCTTTCAGTTCTGGAAATTTGTTGACTAATCATTTTCTGCCGTTATTGCTTATCATCTACCTCGTTCTGAATCAAATCGGTCGGATTTGATTTAACTGAGTTCTTGTTAATCTGTAGGTAGACGTCGTCAAATGGTTTCGTACATGGATTGATTTTTTTTATTGATTTTTTAAAATTCAATTTAGATTCAGTTGACTCACTTACCATTAATTTAAGCAACTAATAACATTGTCCTCATGTTGTGAACTGAGATTGACATAATTCACCTATTTGTCTCAACTTATAAACAATTATACTTCATTTCTAGTAGATTTATCATTGTCGATCATTTGAGTTTCATTTATGTAAGTTATTTTCTAGGTTTTTTTGTTTACAGCCCCAACACAACATTGTTTGAGGTCAAAGAATAGCATCCATACGTTGTCTGATCCAACATATGCATGAAATAGCACACCTGTGAAAATTTCAGGTCAATCCGCCAACTGAGTCTTGAGAAAATCTTGAAAACCGCTTCATTTGTTTCGCGAAAATGCAGCATTCAACGCCGTACTGTTTCGAAAAATAGTTTACATCTCAGTGAGATGTAAACTATTTATTTTAATAATTTCTCTCAAAATACAACATTTTGGGCAGAAATATTTCAGTGAGAGGTTTCTACTATAGGCCTAACCATCTTCATTCAAACTGTATAAGTTTCATGTAAATCTGTGAACAATGACATTTCCGTTTTTCAATCTTACCAATGTTGTGTAGGGGCTTTAAAGCAAAAACAAAGATCTGCAGTCCAAAATCAAAAACATTGCAAGGAAAGTGGCTTAAAGTTTGTCCCGTGTTACTGTTATCCCCATCCCCTAAGCATCGTCAGTGAGCAATACAAGCCCGTCCAAACCCAACAGTATATACTTTGCTAATGGTGAGCTCAGATGTGTTGCTCAACAAGCTCTCTGAGATGGGCTGTCGGAATGATATTGGATCAAATGAAAGGTGATTAACGGAAGGAAAAGCTGCTTTCTCTGCCCCAAGCAGAGTGAGATTAGCAGAAGTGGATTAGTCCAAGGTGAATGGGACTGGATGAGATTTCAGGCTGCTCACGGTGAAGGCAGCAGGCATTGAGCAGTAATTTTTTTTCGAGGGTTTGATCTTTCAAGAGCAAAAGAGCAAAGAAGCTCCGTGCCGTTGAGACTTACAGGGATAACACAACATTGGTCGGGTTCAAAGAATAGCATCCATACGTTGTCTGATCCAACATGTGCATGAAATAGCACACCTGTGAAAATTTCAGCTCAATCCGCCAACCGAGTCTCGAGAAAATAGTGAAAACCGATTCATTTGTTTCATGAAAATGCATCATTCAATGCCGTACTGTTCTGAAAAATAGTTTAGATCTCGGTGAGACGTAAACAATTTCTTTTACATTTTTCCCCCAAAATACAACAATTTAGGCAGAAATATTTCAGTGAGAGGTTTCTACTATAAACATCTTCAAACTGTATAAGTTTCATGTAAATATGTGAACATTTCTGTTTTTTGATCTTACCAATGTTGTGTAGGGGCTTTGAGGTTGATTCGCTTGGTCTCACTCTCAGATAAGACAAGTTACTTTTTTACCAAGTTACTTCTTTGTTTTCCTGTCCCAGTTATTTAGTTCTCTTGTGTGGGTGGGTTAGCAACCCGGAATTTATTTCTTTTCTTTCTCTATTTTTGCCGGCGCATAACCGCGCATGACACATTCACTTACATGTAGGGCCCTAGGAAAGTGCTCAGATTTCTATCGAAGAGATTTTGGGGATGATTGCCATTTAAAAAATGATATCCAAGATAATACTACTAGAGTCTGACTGACATTCAATCCTAGCAGGACCTTTCTCAAAGGCAGAATCATTCTCAAAGACAGATTCCCTCTGCCTTTCAGAAAAGGCACGCTGCGATTGAAATGTCGGACCCTTTTCATGTTTGTAATTAGCATTTTGGCCATTTAAGTCTGTAAGCAATTTGCAACAATTCTGTATTACTCTAGTAATACTTTTTTTTAATGGTTTGATGGATAATTAGGTTTGCAGTGACACCATGTAAATTATCTTTTGTGAGTAAGTGTAGTTCTGAAAAGAACCGGAGGAGCTCCATGTTTCAAACAGTGTACTCTGTTCGTCTTCAGGGGACTGCTGGATTCCAACTGGGAGTGGGGCTTGTGTAGTGTAGAGAGGGATCCTGGTGAGGGGATTAGCTCAGTGAGGGATGAAGGTGGGAACTGTAAAGGCGGGAACAGGGGATGCTGCACAGGATCCTAGTTGCGGGTGTGGGTGTTTTAATAGTTTGCTAAAAAAGATTCTTGAGACAGAATCCGAGGTTCAAAACTTGCATCGCAAGTAGAGAGCTCTCTGAGCTTAGAGTAGAGAGCTCTCTGTCTCACATTGTGGGTTGCATTATGTTTTGGGTTTGTTTTTTTGTAGAATCGAGAAGCACATGTACATGTAGCAACGATGAACGATCATGAAGCATGCTACACTGAATATGCTGCTTGGCCATAGCCTGTGGACAATTCAGTAAAGACACCTCAGCCCTGGCCACGACCAGCCAGACATGGCTCCCCGTCTTTCAAATTGTAATTAAAGCACTGGATGCACTTTTTACAGGGGTCACCATAACCCGATAACCAGATATCGTGACAGGCCAGGCACACTGCATGAAGGATGGGAACTCATTTGGACCGCTGCAAACACAAAGCTACTATATATATCAACTATTCCAAGGTTCGCTACAATGCCCTCCACTGACTTAAGCATTTCAGAACTGAAGTGTACATTAACTCATAGACAAATTGATATACAAAAATGTTGCAAACTGCTTACAGACTAAAATTACCAAAATGTAAATCTTAAAATTTAGTGGGCCTGACCTTTCGATCCTAGCAGGACCTTTCTCAAAGGCAGGACCTTTGTGAAAGGTCCTGCTAGGATCGAAACGTCAGGCCCACTAAATTCATTGACAAATTGTTGGTTTCGCTTGACAGTTTCACCCCGGATCCCGCCGACTTAAAGGCCCCAGTATGGATGGATCCCAATGATGACTAATGTGCTCCTTTGCTCATCAAGAGTTCCAGGGAAGTAAAAGCTATGCAGTGGGCCCACGTTAGCATCTGGCACAGTGTGGATTAAGTACACAGCCCTTTCACATCAGGCAGTAAATGTCAACATGACTACTGAGTACTGACCCTGATTTCTTTCTCTTCATCACTCCATCCATGGCTTATTTCATTATTTAGCTAGCAACATTGTAAATAAACAAGTGCTGTTTTTATGTTGACATGGAATTTTTCCGACATGTCAACAAGATTTGTCAGATGTCGACAAAGACAATAAAATGCATGGTCGTATCTCTGAAAAGAAGGTAAGAAAAAAGGGAAGAAAAATTCATAAAAATTTTGCATTTAGCATTTCACCTTTGCTTATTCACGCCGCAAAATAATAGTTACTGAAAATTTTTTGAAGTTGGAATTGATCGCGATGTGACCAAAAAATCTCACATCAAGCTGTTGCATTTGCAATGTATAGTGCACATTGCTAAGGCCCGGTCGTCACAAGTAGTACAGTACTTTTAGCTGGTGTACGTTGCCACATACATGTACCGGTACATGCCTTTAATAAATGTCAAAATTTAGTGGGCCTGATGTATCGATCTTAGCAGGACCTTTCTCAAAGCCACCTTGTCACTCTGCCTTTGAGAAAGGTCCTGCTAGGATTGATACGTCAGGCCCACTAAATTTTAAGATTTACATTTTGGTAATTTTAGTCAGTAAGCAGTTTGCAACATTTTTGTATATCACCTTTAATAAATGTGCGTACTACCGGGTACCAGTACAATGCAGTGGGGAAGGATCGAGAAATCAGATTGCACGTATGTCGCGGACGGTGACGTCTTTTCACCATTTTCCCACATTAATTTTTATTTTCAAGTTCTGAGATTTAAAAATGTGGAATCGATATATCTTTAACTCTTTCACAACGTCATGTTGACATGATGTAAACCTCAACATAAAATTATGTCGACATGTCAACATGAAAAAAAAAAATCTCGACATCAGCACTAAGATAAACCAAAATTTAATTTTTTTTATCTTTGATTGATCTTTTTATGCTCAACTTTGGCACACAGATATCAAATGAGATGTGGACTTACCAGTAGTCGTACTGTTCCCGAAAAATCGTTTGGATCTGCCCGATTGAGTCGCTCAATGTTGTTGCTTTCCTGCAAAAGCAAACCCGGATCAGTGGGGAGCATCTCCGATTACATAGGCAGGGGATAGCCCAGGTATCAGACATGGGCTAGCTGAGAAGGCCTTGACAAATTCAATTTGGCTCCAACAATGGAACGAGCAGGAGAAATGTAACTGACACTGGTCGCAGAAAGGCCCACTGGAACCCAAGCACGAAAGACTGACATGTTCAATTTTTTCAATCCAATGCCAATACAAATCATCTGAAATGATTAATGAGACCGGCCTAGTTTCTGAACCATGAGATAAATCAATGAAGTCCTTTTTTTTCAAAATATCAAATTATCTTCACTATTACCAAATGTATCTTAAATACAGTATTTTCTCTGAGTCTGTTTCTAGATTGCAAGTTTAACACAAATATATATCTCTTTAATCAAACAATCAAAAGAAAAACTGACTGGGTACTGGCGGAGACAACTTTGACTGGACCGGGACATGAACCCGAGACCTCTGGTTTTGCGTACCAGCGCTCTTTCCATCTGAGCTATCCAGCCCTTAGACGGTGGCCTTCTCAAATAGTCAATTAGTCTTTGCCACGGAGCACCGGCCAGAAGCATTCAACCATTAACTGCCGTATATCTCCAGGGATCACACGTCCCAGCTTTCACACAGATGCCAACAACCAATTGTTGTAAACCAGGCTATACAGCAGCTCAGGGATCACACAAAGAGGATGCAGCATCTTTTTGTTTCATTCTGCCTTTTAGGAGGGCGCTATCGTTGAGGTTTTTATTTATAAAAAAAAAGAAGGAAGTTGTTTAGCAAAGTGTGGACAGATGGAGATTGGAGATGTGAATTAAAGATTTAGGCTAGTCTTTCTTTCCGGCATTTTTAATAATCCTGGCCCTGCGGGCGGGACGAGTTCACTCTTTTCTAGGTCGGGCCATGGGATCCGAACTCGCATTCTGGCCCAGTACACAGCACCAAATGATGACCAACTGAACAGGTACGGTAATACACCACTGCCTGCGCACGCAGGCGTGCAAGGCCCGGGCACTAATTAATGAGAGGATGAGAGCGCGGCGAAGACAGGCACCCGATCATGTCTGGGCTGGGAGGCAATTACATGAGTGTGTCATGTCAGACAAGGCTGACACTCCGGAATTGACTACGGATTGCTTAACGGATAGACTCACTTCTATTGCTTCATTTTTTAAGATTGTGATTCCTCTCCCCCCCCCCCCCTCCACCCCCAAACACCCCTGTTTAGGCTTGCTTGTTCGGGGAGGTCAGTGTCTGCAGTGCAACACATTTACCTGGTATCCCAGCTCGTAATACTCCTGATTGAGAACTTTGATGGCAACGTGGTGCTTATCCGGTCTGAAGGTGTCTGCGGCTTGCAGCAGCGTTGCTGAGCAGCCTTTACCAAGGATCCTGACAAACCGGTAACGCTTGGCCAGGAGTGGAACTGGAGGGAACAGACAAAAAGTCATTCTATGTCAGTCACACTACCAAACCATCCTCTATCATGCAAATTAGAAGGAAAATTGACTGGGGTTGGGCTTGCACACAGGTACAATGAATCTAATTAGCTTTTCCGCCGTGAAGCGGAAAAGCTATTGTTGTTGTTCTGATTTTTTCTTCTTCTTCTTTTTCTTGTCGCTAAAATCCCATAGACAAAGCACAGTGTTTTTCAGAGGACACTTTTGCCATTGAACAAATTTTGATTTCCTTCAAACTTGGCAAATGCATAGAACCCTTCCTGACATTGTGCACGGTAGTCTTGAAAATGTCATGACGTCATCACGGGTCACATGACAGCGCTTTAAAGGGGCAAATTTCAAATTCTAATAAAAGCAAAAGTACAAGTTAGTTTGGTTTCAACACCCTCCAGGGCCAAAATGATATGACGCACTCGTGACATCATCAAAATGCGTATTTTTAAAACGCATATTAGCCTACAGTCAATCTTCCAAAAATTTGGTTGGCAGTTACATGTAGCTATTGGGCTAGACATTCCAAATCCTGAGTTTTGAACCAATTGACCATTGTTCATAATTATTATGATTTTTTTAATATTATAATCCCTTACACTTTGTGCACAAAACATGCACGTGTGTTTTGGGGTAGGAATGGAGGGTATGGGTTTGAATCCCGTTGAAGTCGATTTTTAATTTATTTTTTTCTTAAAAAAAAGAAAAAAGAGAACCTGATGTGGAAAAGCGTTATGTTCTGTTTGCCAACAGACATAAATCTCTAGTTTACCAGTGCTGTACTGTCTGAGCTATCCAAGCCCTCAGGTACATGTACATGTAGGTTGACTATCTTGGCAGAGGACAAGAGGCACTAGTCAGAAGCATTTAATAGCCAACTTATTATAATTGCTGTACATCCCCAGGCAGTCCTGGGATGACAACCTCCTTCCATTCAGATACAGACACCATTTCACTGTTAACCTTGCTATCTAGAGCATTCATGGAACCCCACAAAGTTGGATTTCATGTTAGCCAGCCAGTTGTAAAGGCCAAAATGTAGTTTGATTGTAAAATTACAAATGTACCTTGATCTGTTGGAGCAAATGAGCCGTTCTCATCAGTGAAATCTGTAGATTCTGAAAGTTACAAAAGTGCATGAATTTAGTTACCAGGAAATGAAAGAAATGTGCTGGAAAAGGATTTTATATTTTATATTTTTTTTTTATGATTTTTTGTTTGGGGGGAAAATGCATTCACATTTGAATCATTCTCAATGACACACACAACTCCCTGAATTTTCAAAGGCCTTGACATGTAATTCAGCACTTGACCTGGCTGCCAAAAGCCATAATGGTGTGAGGCTACTCAGGCCACCTGAATTTGTAAAAAACAGTGCTAGCCTCATAGACTTTTGAGTGATATGGTGGCAATAAGTTTTCCTGTAATCTGTTGGTAAAGAGGCCAGGCAGTCCACTAGTAACCCCAGTTTGCAGTGACTGCAAGCCAATGTACAGAGGCATCTAGGCCACTAGTAAAAAGCCAAGCCCTGCTGTATGAAGCCACACAAAAGGCCTTTTCACACTAGACAAATCTCTGGGTTGATGCGAGGTTGACGCTGGGTTGAAAATCGCAGACAATTCACACTTTTCAACCCCGCACCAACCCCGAGAGTGGCTTCAACCCGGGTTGAACTCAACCCTTCTCCGGACCATGGTTGACATTTTCGCCCCGGGTTGAAATTCTCACGCCCCGGGTTGAAAACGATAACTGTGAAAAGAACCGGGTTGAGATCGATGTGAAATCTCGGGGTTAAAGTCGCCCTCGGTTGAAATAAGCTCGGTTTGCATGAATCAAGTGTGAAACGATACCAGGTTGAACGCGGGGTTAAAAAACCTCAATTTTCAACCCGGGGCGAGAATTTCTCAACCCGGGTTGAGTTTCACCCCGGGTTGAGAGGCTGTAGTGTGAAAAGGCTTAATGTGTAAATGTAAATGCAATCCCTAATGAACGTTGCCCCCAAGAAGGTCTCTGAACCTTTTTACTGGTACCTGAAAAGCTATAAACCCAAAATCCTAATCGGCAAATACTGCCATGAATCATGGAGTGACAGAGAGCCATTTTTTTTGCACACACACAGCATATAAATAAATGAGAATAGACTGAATCATGAACCTGCGTTTGCCCAGGGACAAAGTTTCAAGCGGCTACATCGTCGATCTAAAAGCCTGCGTTATTCAAATTCAATCAGCCTAACCAAGTTACAGGGCCCCCCCCCCCCCGCCCCCTGGCATTTCCATCCTAACACTAACAGGTCCCTGCTTAATGTTTGGAAGGCCACTCTGTCTTTGTGAGAGGTCCTGCTGGGATTGAAGCAGACATTTGAAGTGACCAGTAAAAGCAGTTTTGTTTCACAATTATGGTCAAGCCAGCAAATGATTGATACTGTACGTCATACAATGACTAACAGATTCTCAGATGACTTTCATTTCACCAGAGGACTGGGGGAAAAGTTGACTTTGTAAGAGATTGACCAGGGATTCGCCCTTATCGTTTTCTTCTTGGGTGGTCAGCCAAGGCCATCAGAGCAAATTTTCAGCTGGCCTAGTGGATTTTTTAGTGGCCAAGAACTTCAAAATGGCCTTGAGTTTCATTTCTACTGTCACAAACTATTCAACCAGTAATCCACTGATTGTGTTTATCGTATTGTGTTTTAGTACACCTGCCTATGGAGGCACCTTCATACAGTACCGAATTGCGCTGGGTCGAGTTTTTTTACATAACCGGTATGTATAATGGGTGGGGCATTAGTTTAAATGCACACTGCGATGCCGTAAGGAGCCCATGCCCAATGCAGGATTTGTGTAGCGCTGGGTATCATGTACATGTATACATGTACTTTGTTTTTTCCCCTGGTTTGCCACAGTTTCACAGAGTCGATGCCGTTTCAACTATATGTTGCAAACTGCTTACTGACTAAAATTACCAAATGCAAATCTCAAAATTTAGTGGGCCTGACGTTTCGATCCTAGCAGGACCTTTCTCAAAGGCAGAGTGACAAGGACAAAACAGATACATGTCCACGAAGGAAGGGGGAAGAGAGTAAATAGGACATGGATGAGAAACAAAGGACAAGATTAAAGCTGGTAGGGTGAGATCAAAGGGAAGGGCAAGGAGTAGGCTAGGGATTAGTAGGAAGAGGGGGAAGATCAAAGAGAGAAGTGTGGAGGAGTGAACACAAAAGAAGGATTATTAGAAAGCCGCATGGTGTTAGTCATTACCCTCCTGGATGTTGAGACCATGTGGTTGAATAGTCCGAAGACGCTTCAACCACATTTTCTCACGGCTAAGACGGACAGCATTACTATTGAAAAGGTGAATAGAGATTCAAAAACCTTTGTTGTTTTGAGGGCCGAGCCACGCATGCCTGAATGGTGACCTAACAGGACTGCGCATGACTGGAATGTGGCCCAGCCAGAGCCACTCTCCGGATTGTGCGCTCTTGTTTTGCTCGTACAATCTACGGTTCATGCACAGCCATGTGGTAGCGGTAGGCCTAGTAAACAGCTGGCTGTGGTGACGCTGGATGTGATATCTGCGCGCACTGAATTGTGGGATGTAACTTATCGATTTTTCTCTTTCCGATGGCATTCACACACGCAGCGTTTCAGAAAAATCACAGGAAGAAAGTTCTGCAATTTGAATTGCGATTCAAAAATCAAAAAGCGGATTGCAATTGATGTTTCAGACTACTAGTGGGAATGCACCTAATGTTGGGAAGGTGTCAAGAGAGAGAAATTCTGCTGCAGTCCTTGGATGAGGTTGCGAATACGGGAGTCAGTGTAAATGCTTTTGGCAGGATGAAATAAGCAACACAGAAATGAGATTGAGACTGATACATGCGAGTATACAAGTGAAATGGCAGACAGCTTTCCTGGGAATAGGGTGGGGTGGAGGGTTACAAATCAAATCGCAAGGAGTAAAGAAGAGGAGAAAAAGAAATACAAATTGATTTGTGGGGCATTCTGGGGGCATTTACCGGTGCCTTGCAATATGGAGCTGACAAATAGGGGTCAAATTAGGATGTAGGCTTATCAAAAGGACTTTCTTGGGGAAGGGGAAGGGGGAAGGGGAGGTAGAGGGAGGGGGAGTTTATAGAGCACGCCTCAAGCAAGTTGGCAATATTTTCCTCAATTATTGGCCCCTGGGTTTGATTTCATAGACTGTGTGAAATGTTTGTGCTCTGCCATCTCGCCACCAGAGAGTGTGGAGGAGGGCCAGAAAGGAAGAAAAAATGGGGAAGCCAAAAGGAGGCAGAGGAGGATGTAGGGCTGAAGGCTAGGTCACATCCCCAGGGCAGTCAGGTCACATCCCCAGGGAAGTCAGGTGAGATCCCCAGGGCAGTCAGGTACTCAGCTGGTTCAAGGTCCCCCAGCCCCTCCACCTCCCTCCTCTCCCTCCACAACACACCAGGGTCATGCAAGGCAAATTTTCCTCACCAATGATTGTTCACACGTTTTTCCATCACACACCGAAAAGGAGAGAACCTTTTATATTGGCACGTTCTTTGTAAAGGCCTTGCAGAAAGGTGAAGGGCAATTTAAGCCCTAAACTATTGGTCCATTTCCATGAGGTCATAAGATACTGTAAATTCAGGTTGTAATGGATAACTCATATACCGGTATACAATTGCTCATACACGTACAGTTTACAGATTGTAGCTGTATCATCTTGTATTTTCTACAATTAGGCCTAATCACAAATTACAAAGTGATTGCTGGAATTGACTCCCGTTTTATACCAATTTTCCATTAGATGCACTCATGCATGCATTTTCCATACATATTAATGACTATAAATCAAAACATAACATCAAAACAAGAGCAAACTGCTCAGTGATCAAATGACACAAAAAAAGCTAATCTCAAATTTTGAGGAGGTTTCAGATTTTTTTTGAGAGAGTTGAGAAAGGTCTTGCTAGAATTGGAGTCACGTCCTCTGATTTTCTCAAGAAAGGGTCTACTACTGTAGGAGTCAAATGTCCAACCCTGTAGTCAAATGTCAACCCTAGAGGCTACATGTAGCAGGAACGCTCTTTAAATTTCTGAGACTTATCATTGATAATGAAAGACTGCAAATTATCATCCGATGAGAGGAATACAGATTGATAGCACTGCCTGTGAGGATGTGAGGACATGGCATCCAGTCATTGTACTGTTGCTGGAGAGCGCTCTCAAACACGAACTGCGTGTAGGCACGGCCTTGTGCCAGGCACCTCATAATGTCAAGGTGCAATCCAGGCAAGGGCCAGAGGCAGTGGCGTTATTGGGGGACATTTATTGGGGGAGCTGTCCCACTGATGCAGCGCTGATGCACGGCACACAGCCGTATCGCTTGAGGGATTTTACAGCAGGCAGCAATTTGCCTCCAGAATCTCCATAATGATCACATTTAATTCCTGAAGTTAATACAAAAACTGTTGCAAACTGCTCACTGACTAAAATGACCTGTAATACATACGTGTACATGTACAAGCAAAAAGTAACGCCAACAATGTTACCAACTGCTTACTGTTTTTAATGACCCAAAATAGGCAGATCTAAAATTGAAATGAAAATAATGAGATGGCCTGACATTGCTCAAAGGTCAATGGAATTCTACTGCTAAAGCACATTTTGTAAGTGGCAACGTTTTCTATTTGTAAGACAGGGGCAACTCATTTGACGCCGACGGCAATTTCCATTACAAGATTGGAGGGAAGAAAACACAAAAACGATGCCAAAGCCTTGTCTTACCATTGCCATGACAACATTCAATGTCCGGCTTCTCGATGTGTTTGTACAGTTGGGTAAGGCCGCCGGTCATGTGACTGATCATGTGAAGGGAGGGCGGCTGGATGCGAGAAAAGGCCAACGACCTGCAGAGGAACAAAATTAAGGGAGCGCTCTCTTTTGTATAATTCCATTAAAATAAAATTTGTGTGAGAAGAAAATGTCACTAGTCAATACAGTGCATCATTTTTCAACCTAATTTATCTTGCTTTAAATGCAGGTGGACGAATACGACAAGTTTCAGGGACAAAATCACAAATCAAATGTCAACTTCTCAAGGAACTGAGTAGATGATCATTATAGCATGAAGGACTTTAAACAGGTCTCGCAAATTGAGTCTCAGCTGCTTCTTTTTCACATTTTAATATGGAATTAGTGGCATTCTTTAACTCAGTTATAGACCGTGGTTAACCCTGGGATAGGGTTACTAACTCCATGACCACCGAATGAATCTTGTTTCGTTTTGTTGGGTCGTTACTTTTGCTCCACACGTTAATTCCTATTATTGCAACTTGCATCAAACATAATGCTTAGCACCGTATTTCACCTGTAGTGATGTTTTCATCAGGTCCATGAATCCAAGTTAAAAAAAATAATAAAAATAAAGAAATGGAACCAACAACGAATCAGAACAGTAATCATAAGTAGGCATTGTAATCAGATCCACCACAGGTTAATGAATAATGGCTGCAAAGCAATCTCACTTTCACTTTGAACAATCAGAACTATTTTTAAATGAGAATAAAACATGTCCAAGGGCAACAAGTAACCAATCTTGCTCTCCAAAGGTAACTGGATAATATCGCACTAGTCTTCGTGTACAAAGTTCACTGAAGTGAACAGTTGCATTTAGTCACTAAATACATGTACACTACTTTGCATCAAAGCTAAAAAAAATTAATTAGGAACTTGCAATAATGGAAATAAGTCCATTTGTTTCAGCAACAAATTGTGCCAGACAATGACTATATTCTACATGCATACCTAGTAATAGGTGGTATATAATTGTGAATTAATTTTTGGTTTCCCCCTCTTATGGTAAGGCCTGGAGGGTATCAATCTAAAGTCCTGCCAGGATGTTTGGAACAGGGCCATTAATCCGAATAATCAATCATGTTCCATATAATGTACATGTATTAAAATTATAAGACACAGACATTGCCACAAAACTCCTCATGCTACTCATGTTGACAAGCTTCTGTTACACGTATCTAGGTGGAAAGCGAGCAGAATCTTTGAAATTGAATGTTACATGAAATCATTAGAGCTACATTTCAGCCGATGTTAAAGGCCCTTTAGATACAACATTGGTAAAGGTCAAAAGATTGTCACGGTTTGTGTGTTAAACCATTAAGCATTCCAAAAAAGAAATCCTGCAAAGGTTATACATATGTAGCTAAAATTTTAATCTGAGAAAGTAGAAAACGGGGGAAAAAAATAAAAATTCGCACCACTCTGTAGTGTACAAGATAGTTTATTACGGTACTTGCGAGTAATAAAACTATTCGTCGATGTTTGAGACTTTGAGTGTAGATTTCTCGAGAAGTACAACTATAACATCACAGACTGTAAGATTTCAACATAGGATTCTATCATGGCCATCTATAAACTGTGTAAATTGGAAGGAAATCTGTGGTCATCGATGTGTTCCGATCTTCCCAATGTTGTACTGGGCCTTTAACCAAGGAGCTCCATGCTTTAACTGTTGAGTGTTGACATCTTGAGTACTGTATTAAATCGAGATATATAACAGGACCGACATATGACGCTTAACCACCTTTGTTGAGCCATGCTGATACCCCGTAAATTGTGTGGGGACAATACAAGGACGTGTTTTGTAAACCAGCGTAGGTTTGGTTTAGCGCGCTACGGCTATAGGGTTATGGTTACGGTTAGAGTAACAGTTCGGGTTGGGTTAGCGTTACTGATAGAGTTAGGATTAGGATTAGGATTAGGTTTAGGTTCAGGATTAGGGTTGTTAGGGTTAGGATTAGGATAAGGGTTAGGGTTGTTTCGTGCTTGTGCCTGTAACTACTTGAGAAATGAATGAATGAATGAATGAATGAATGGGGGAGGCCTCAGCAAAACCTGGCTTCGCGCAAGCGCACTTATACTAGCTTAGCCACGGTGGTTACAACAATGTAAGTGTCATACGTCGTGACGCTTATATGCCTCATTAAATCAATACTAGTGCATTACTGCAAAGCTAGCACAAGCAGAATTTCCACTGGGTTTAAACAAAAACCTACAAGAAGGGAGCTAATATTAGTTTCATAACGAAAGCGTCCTTTCCTGGAAGCTGTGAAACCCTTGAAACCCCAGCAGTAGGCAGGTAGGGCGCCAAAAAAAATATGCAAAATTCTAAGACAAAATTGTTACTCTTCAATAAATAAGATTTTAAAGATGTTCTAGTCCATCGAATACAAACTACGGTATCGTAAATTAAGCCTAGAATTCAAGCAGAAAGTGACTGTGACTTAGTCCGAGTAGTTTGGGCCCGACAAGTCAACCTGTTTGTATCGACATTTGGAATTTGGAGGGTCGGGTGACCCTCCAATTTTTAAAATTCGATAATAAAAAAGGGTGACTTGTCGGGTCCAAGTTACTCAGACTAACTGTGTCTATGACTGGTATGACTTATGAGATCTTGTGTTTCGGGGGAAAGGGGGAGGTAGAATGGGGGTAAGGCATGAGCCACGGGTCTCTAAATCCGCGACTTATCCTTCCTCACTGGTGGTTTAGATACTGCAGAACAGCCGTGTGTATGCGGACTACCGTACTGCGATTGAGTGCGAACAGGGCCTGGGCTACACCATTCCGTGTACAGTACTGCTAGAGAGTGCTGCTGCTTTCAGCTGACAAAATAGCCCGTGTTTCGACATCATTTCGAGCGATCCTCAAAGGCGGATTTACTTTTTTATAAAACATCCTGGAAACTTCAATTTTTCTGAGAAGAATCAATCTCCCTAGAGTTACTTACTTTGGGGGAATTCCGAAGGCACTTTTCGTAGACTCCTGCCGTTTCAAAGCGCTCCGTGCGACCGCCATTTTTTTTCTATCCCGCTCCATGATCCCAGACAGACGGCTATTTCATGCGGACATTTCATGATCACCGATCATCGCCTAAAAAACCAAATCAAAAAACCGTAGTTTCTCCGTTAGCGGCTCCAGTTTGACACTTTGTGGGTGTTTGATTAAACAGAAATTGATTTGAGCACGTGATACCTGGTACAATGGCCGATGAATTGGAATCGTGCGCCGTGTTTGTTTATTATTTATTGCTGATTCGGGTTGACATGATCTACACGGTTTGAAGGCATTATTAAGGGCATTCCCCGGTCAACTGTGTTTGTAAACACGCCATGCATCCACACCCATCTATTTTGTGCACACAACCCCAGCGCTGTCTATGAACGTTGACGCATGCTGACTACATGCACATGCATGTCATCCTTCTTCGTGTTGCACTCACGGCTTTGAAAAATAAACAGTGATAATACAGCCATAATTTATTTGATAAACACCAATAGCATATTTATGCAACGCGGTTGAATCATCTTTTTTTACCTGTTATTAATATTAGCATGGAGGAATTCCTCCGTGATATTAGTTAATACAAAAACTGTTGCAAACTGCTCACTGACTGAAATGACCTGCAATACATAAATCTCAAACGTTAGAGGGCCTGACGTTTCGATCCTAGCAGGGCCTTTCTCAAAGGCAAAGTTTAATAAAAAAAAAAGTGTTTGACCACGTTATTTGATATTTTCCGACGATTAGCATGTATTTCTATATTTTCAGTTTATATTTTGAGTCACTTCCTGTTCATGTGACTCTCCGAAACTTGTGTTTCTCTTCAATATTTTGTTTAGTTCCTTGACTTTTTATCTGCCAGAAAATCCACAATCCAGTGCTCTTGAAAAATACCGAAGTTGAAGGATCGAGGAAGGAAATCAATGATATGCATAATTCCTTTGGACAGACAATCGAGTCAATCGAAGCTTAATTGTAGTGGTAATTGCTGTACTCGGGGATAACTGCTACTTCCAAGAAGAATGTACCTCGATATACAGGATTATGGAGCCGTACGGAACACGTAAAGGTGGGGATTTCGGAAGGGGTGCAAATCAAGTTCATGGCCAATTTTCGAGAGATTTCTCATTCTTTATCACTCAGTGGTGACAACGCTTTGAGCAAGCGCATGATGTGTCCATGACGCTACAGCTCTGAAAATGCAAAGTGGGGGGGGGGGGTGTATCGGCGCGGATAGATTACGCAGGCGAAGCAGGTAAACACTGCAAGTAAATAGCGCCCCCACTCTTCCATTCCCTCTTTCTTTCTTCTTCTGCATTGGCGCTGGCTCGCGTGTGACTTCAGCAACGGTGTCCGACGCTATGTGCATGCGCACACACTGGCGAAGCGTGCGTACGTACGTACGCACTCCGTGCATAATGATTTCGCGTGCAAAGTCGCATGCCATAATCCTGGGCCACTGCCAAAATAAGAATAAAAAATCGTGTCCTGACATGTTTCAACTGCTTACATATTCACTATTTTGATTGGTCACCGTTCTTGCTGTTGCTTTTATATATCGTGGCCCCCATATTTAGCTGTGATGCCTCCATGTATGGCGAAGGTTGACATCATCGCATTTTTTTTGTGAGTGTTGTACTTGCCGAAAGCTGATGCGCCCCATGTCCCGCCAAACAAAGAACCTCGAACTTTTTTCCGCGGGAAATTAGTTGCCGAGGAGTAGTTCGTGACGACAGGTGGACCTGTGGACTGATCCAAGACCCGAGCTTCTCCACCTAAGGAATTCTGCCTTCCACAATTTCCAGTCGGCCTGGCTCAGTTTTTGCTCGCACCGACGCTCGTCTGGATTGCTGGAAAAAAATTCGTGAAATACTGTTGCTGTTTTCTGATCCCTTGAACGGCTGCCGTTTATCCCCCTCCTCCGTCTAGTCTGCGTGCCGCGTGCAGTTTTTGCCGCGGCACCGATCGGCCGGACGTCGAGAAATCACCCCCCTAAAAAAGGGGGAGAGAGGAAAGACAGAAAAAAACTTTGGCCGGTTTGGTGAAGTTTGTGAGCTCTCCCGCGTGTGTGCAGCGCCATCTTCCGAGCTTTGACAGTTTACAAAGTGGAAATTGCGTGGGCGGATGACAGCATCGCGGGAACACCGCATCGGAAAGTGAGTATATACAGTATGTAATATTGAATGTAGCCAACTCGATCTATCCGGATTCTGCTCTTAGCGTAGGGGGTAGGCTAGGCTAGGTAAGGTATTATAGAGCTGCTATTCAAACAAGTGTGTGCGATTGTGTGCTGTAATGATTGCCGTCTTTGGAAGCGGGCATTCCACACGGGGCTCGCGTGCGTCGGGATTTCGGGCCGGGGGACGACCGTTAAAAATCAGCGATCGTTGGTTTTATTAGTATTTTCGGATGTGTGCTACTGCTAGCTGTGTATGGCGTGTTTCTGCTCGGCGTGTGGATGTTATTTTTTAATGTGTGGCTCGGTGTATACGGGACGGGGTTTGTGCGTGCGTCTGGCTCGTGGCCTTCCCGGCCGGCCGTGTGTGTATTGTTTTGGTGATCGCCAAGACTTGGCAGAGTTTCGGATCGGTGCATCGTTTTGTGAAGAAAACAAATGAAATAATTGTGTTCCGCCTGTGCCTCTCTGGAGTGCAAAGGCTGTGCGATGCTTGCCATTTGTGTCTACAGTACCAGTTAGGATTTGTGCCTGCGTCATTCTAAGAATAAAGGACTGACTTGAATTTTTTGTATGAGGTTATGGGTGCCTTGTGCAGACCCGTAAACAGGGCCCAGATCGTCGGTCGAAGTACATTGTGTACCAGCGGGGAAAGGGGGATCGTGGCCCTGTTTTACGGGTCTAGGGTGTCTTAAAAATCCAAGCACGTACAGTGTACTGTTGCTCAATGCTAGGCTAGTCACTAGTCGAGCTGGCGACCCGGTCCAAAGTGTGTGACATTCTGCAGACCGTTATACATCATGCTAGTCATAATTGCATGGGCTGAGCAGTGTCCATTTCTGTCGGACAATCCGCCTAAACCTGTGCCAGGGCTCTTTTAGCTGTAGCCTGCACACCCACACAACAGGCAGCCATTTATTCAGGCAACCAACTTGGGCTGGCCGTAGCTTCAGTAATGATCAAAATATCAAAATTTATTGTTAACATTACAATTACTGGGGTATAACTAAGGGCTACAGTTACTGTATAGCATGCATGTATGATGTAGGTTGGCAAAAGTTTTGAACTAGTAGTACTACTACAGTACTAGTAGTCAGAAGATGCCATATTTTTGTCTGAAATTATCTGTGTGCCAAGACAAAAATGGTACCATTATTGGTTGTTTGGTGATTTGCAATGGAAGCATTAATCAAAAGATGTGGTTTGTCACCATATGCAGTAAGTGTTTGATGCTTTTTCCCTGTTTTGAAATACATCAGTAATAAGTCATTGATACAATTGGGACTGTGTTTTTGTAGTCACTTCAGTATCAGTCATGTGGCAGTCATGTACATGTACACGTATCAGTCGATGTTCTGACATCATCACTACTTCCATCATCACTACTGGTACTTGTCACTGGTAATGGTATGGAGTTAATCTCCATCGGCCCCAAATCTGAAAATACACATTGACTGCGAACGGCACCAAAAGCATAAGTTTTTATGATTTCAGAAAATAGACTTTTCATACATGGCTGAGCTGCCAACATGATTATTACAGCGCTGAGCAAAATGCAGGGCTGGGAACAGATTGGAGCAGTTCCCGGAGAATTCCCAACCCACTGTCAACCTTCTTATGGACAACAATATTTGACCTCAGTTTCCAAGAAAATGAACAGAAGGGGCCGGTGTGATTTCATCAGATATAGATGGGCCGTTGCATCCATATATATATATACAGTGAATTCATTTTGTAACTGCAGCTGGGTAAAGCTGACAGAAACGATCTTGCAAGGAATCAGGAAAGGTACATGTACATGTAGTTGACCCTTTAGGAAAAGGTTTGCTCAGAGACCTGCTGAAAAATAAATGGCAGAATCAATTTTCATGAGGGTGTGGGAATGGGCAGTGCAATCAGAGGTGCTGGTGTCTCACTGCAAACCATGAAGTCAAGGGGTTGGATTTCACCAAGCCTTACCATACATCGTAACTCAACTCTGACGATGGATTATAACCATTCGTAAGTTGTGATACTCATACGGTTTATGTGCGATTGAATTGATCGTAAGTTACGATGAGTTTGATGAAATTGATGGTCACCGGATAAGCGTCAGGATGAAAACGTGGACTTGCACGAGAGATTTGGCTTCACAACCAACAGAAATAGTCCTACACCTACGTCAGTGCACACATTGTAGATGTCTAATTCTGACGATCGGGCAGATTGAAATTCTTGGTGCACGCAATTTTAATTTTTAATTTTTTTTTATTATGGCTGGAATCCTTCCTTGTGTAGGCTGGTCTGGCTTTGCCAATACCGGTATGAAACCCATCCACACAAAGAGTTGCATCCTCTGCCTCTCTGTCTATCTCTTTCCCCCACTCCCTCCACGCTGTAAAGAAGGATGATGATGACTCATGTGCAACGTTGTCCGTACATCCAGGGGCCAGAAATCTCCAGCCAGTGAGCGCCGCAGAGCAGGCGATTATTTGATTTTGTTTGGGTTATGAACTGCGTAAATGGTTGGTCGTCTAGTCTCTAGGTCAGGACTGCAGGTCTCTCTCCCTCCCTCTCTCTCTTTCCGTCTCTCTCCGTCTCCCTCTCTACTCTCTCGCTCGCTCGCTCTCATGACAACTGGATGGGTTTGCTATGATGCCGTTGCCAAGGGACCTGGCAGTCGCCCCATTGTAAATTATGGATCTGTCTTGATCAGCTGATCTCATTAGAAACCTGCGGCCATCCTTTGGCACGCAAGCAGGGAAGGGAGGGGGGATGGGAAAGGATGTCCCCCCCCCCCAACCCAACCTTGGTGATGCTAACCGATACAGACTGATAGATTCAGGGCACTGGGGGTTATCTATTTCCTGGATTGGGGTTTGTTACCCGTCTTTTTCTCTTTCTTAGTCTAGGCCGGTGGTATTACATTCACTGCAAATCAATGAGTAAATTGATGGATTCTTTTTTGGGGGGGGGGGGGTCGGGGTTCTTATTTTAGTTTATTTGACAAATTATGCAACTATTTAATTTTGGATGAAGAATATGGAGTCTTAAGGTGGTATATATTTTACAGGACTTTTAACTTTTGTCAGAGGGCGTGATTCAACGTTAGTAATGTCATTGAGGGATGTCTTTGTCTATTTCGACAATTTAGTTATAAATGAAGGTGTTGGCAGTGCCAACCAGCTACTGTTTATTCTTGTCAGAAATGCCTAGAAATGCCTCATCTTTTAGAAAACTAATTTTGTTGACAATAATTTAATGTTTTCTCATGCGGGGCTTTTTCCCGTGAATAAGTCTCCAATTGTGTAAACTGACTGTCAAATCCAGATTTGTTAATTTTTCACTCTTTCGGGGACTAAAAAATTAATTAAAAATTACTGGCCTGCTTATTAATTTTGTATGCTGAATGACAAGAACTCTTCAACTTTTATTGCAGCAGAATCAGTTTGTTGCATCATCATTTCCAGTGGGGGAAAAATCCCAAATTGTCATGAAGACACTCGGAGTGCATTTTTAATGCTCAAGACCAAAAATCAAATTGATTACAGAGTCAGCCATTCAGCCCCCAAACATTGTACACCATTCAAGCCATTACACTTTGCACACATTTTCAAAGAAGCTAAAATCAACAAAAGGCACCCCCCCTCCCTCCTCTGCCCAAAGGGGACTAATAAGGCCAATGCTATTCAAGAACCACGGTAACGGCAACGTCAAGGTGAATGCCAGGTACAGTCTACACTGTAAGGTAGACCTTGACCATGTCTGTGCCTGGGGACAATTATGTGCATGGCTGGATAAACAGCGCACGTTTTCTTTTTAATTCGGGGAACTAGTTAACCGAGTGTGCCAACCACTCTTTCGTTCCAGGGTTGCATTTCGGGTCATGGGGTCCCAGAGATCTCCACCAAGGAGCATTAGTCGGTTTTAGGCTGTCAACCTTGAATATTAACCCTTGGGCGGCTCTGTGTATTCCTATCATTTGGGTGTGAGTAACATCAGTGAACCAAGGTTAGTTGTCAGACTAAATGTGTCAAGGTGGGGGAGGGAAGAAAGTTCCCAACATTGTTCCATTGCCCGGCCTTTGCTCAAACTTTCTAGGGTTTCTAACATTTCTCAGATTTCTAATCTGGAGGACTGTGTCTTGAATCCAGAACCAAACTAATTCAGAGGGAAAATCTACATGTATGCATTTTATTACATTGTGTGTAGATAAAAAACACCTTGTAGTTTTCAATCGCTGTAGATCATGTTTGCTCAAACAAATGTTATCATTTCATGATTATGGGTTGTTCATTATACTGTATGTGTGGAATTTGCCTCTGGATAAGGTTAACAAACATTTGGAACGATCAAGTAATAATATGCAATTGATCGTTAAATGTTTCTTGGCACAATGTGGACCTTTTGATTGACAGTTCCTACATACTGTAGACATTTGCTGGAAGATTTAAAGTGATGCGCGGTTGTCACCACTTTCCTCTCAGCTGGGAAAGAAATCCCGTATTGAGAATTGGAGATATGATGTTGCATCATTAGGGTTTTTAAGGCCATCTGCGCAGTAGTGGCCGGTGTGAACTGCCAAATCTGAATGAAAATTTCCCAGAAAAATGACCTTTCATCCACCACTCAACCTTTGCATTGCAATCTGGGACAGCTGTGCTACCAAAGTTGTCATTTATTGCCAGATAGCGAGTGCATTAACGAGTACCGATTGCCAGATAGCAGTACGTGTCAGGTTTCAGTTATGGTGCAAGCCATTGTGAGATTTGTTAGCCCAAAAAACCCCAGATTTGATTTGTGCAACTCTCAATGACGTTCTTTCGGACAATGGCCTGGAAAGTGTTTGCCAGGATTTCAGTGACGAAGCAGGCCTTATAATGCTCTTGGGTTTGTTTTTTTTGCAAAAAGAATCACAGCCACAATTGCCAAAAGAACCATTCAGTGGAATAGAGTCACACTTAATGCATGAATCCTTTTGAGTGCAGGCCTAAAATTTGCTTTGAATGTGACATATACATAGAAAGGGAAAGAGAGGTGGAAGAGGCACTGAGGGAGGGGGAGTGAGTTAAACCGATAGAAACAGAGATACACAGATGAGGTGGGAGAGGAAGCGATGAAAAGATAGAGAGTGAGAGAGAGAGAGAGAGAGTGAGAGAGAGGGAGGGGTGGTGATCGAGACATGAAGAAAGAGGGAGGGAGAGAGAAAAGAGAGAGAGAGAGAAAAGATTCTAGACGGTGTACAAACCCAAAGAGTGGCAGACAAAAGGAGGAGATACAAACAGGTAATTGCACAAAATGTCAGCCAGGCAGGAGCCACACTTGAAGATCACACACGGTCACACTCGCTGGATGGATGCAGTTATCAGTGGTCCGGTGCATGCACTGTAGTTGTATACGGGTGCATCATTGTGTTATCAAGGCACGGAAGGTCTGGTTTCAATTAAGACAGTGCAGCATACTGGAGACAGTCCCCCCTGCATTATGCGGACGGGCAAAAATCCTGCGCATACATTACCGAGCCATCTCATCTCCTCAGCAGAACGCTCAGTACGGAGGTATACCTACATGTACATGTACGCACAGTGCACAGCGCAGTGATTACCACTCTCCTGCAGATGGCCTGGGCCATGCGTGACTGTCACGCGACCTACGTGCTGGTGTCGTCACCAATGTCCTTGGCCTATTCATGATGGGGGGGGGGGGAGGGGAGGGGGCAGGTTGCTCCTGCTGCCGCAAGGCGGAGGTGCCAAATAGCGCCCTCAGTGTCTGCCTCCGATGTTGTCAGTGGAGGAGTGATGCGGCTTGGAGACGGGATGGCAAGTGGCATGCGGACATTGACATGCCTTGATGCCCAGTTGTCTGCTTGGAAGGGGATTTGATTAAGTGTGCTTTTCTTGATAGATGTTGAGATTGAGATACGGAATGACTTTTGAGAAGGAAAACATGAGATTGTGATATGCACTACGGTCTGACAAATAAAGAGATTCTGTATGTACATGTAGTTTGGGCCTATATGCTTGCATTTCCTTATCTATATATGGATGGATGGATGGAAGGTTACCCTAAGAACTGAATGGACCATGCCATTCTGCTTCCCATCATATACTCAAGAACATACACATCTTATGTACATGTACATTTTAAATACCGGTACAGTACATGTACATGTACATGTATGTGTACAGCACGCTCCAGATGCGCGCTTACATGTAAATGACACGGGTGCCTACTGAAGAGAAATTCAGTATTGTAGTGTAGGTGACTGTCCTGCACATTTAACTGACATGACATGATGTAAGAGCACAAAGTAGGCAAGTTCAGGCCTTGATTGTGGCTGTGCAGCATCAGCGTCATGTACATGTACATGCACTGGCTTTGAGTATTAGACGTCCTTGAACTATTGGCTGTTTCCAGGTCTATTCGAAACCATCAGCACCGCATTGATGATACAGTAGATAGAGAGACAAAGGAGTTGGACTCCCATCGACCTCTATGAATAAGCCAATGATTAATTAGACCATTAATCCGTACCTCGGTGGCGCCATAGCACATGTGTAAGTCTGAATGATTAAACAGCCCCATCGAGAGGGACCCGAACAATTGAGATGATCGCTTTTGCTTTTTCAATCCTGCAACTGACAGCACCGTCATCCAAGAGTCGCTGTTTACTCCGTCACAATTTTGGGATGTGATGTGATTTATTCGGAGACCTCTCGGAACCCTGGGGTCATTGGGTGTCGGCCTTTGTCTCAGTCGCAGTTCTAGGGGGGACTGGGCCTCGATTACAGCTCTGGTAACCACATCCTTCTATGCTGGTTTACCTTGTGCTTGACTGGCATTGAGAAGCAGAGTAGTTCATGGCTAGTGCACATTGTATTGGTTTCAAAAAGGTTCCTGTGGCGTGTCTAACTTTTGAGACTTTTCTTGTGACACAACAAGCCATCAATTGCACTCTAAATTCTTATGAGCGTTTTTTTGTTGTTGTATTTATAAGAGATCTTAATGCGAATTTCTTCAGATGTGCATTTCCCTTTTTCCCCCACTTGATTATTTGAGATAATGTCACTTTTGAAAGCTTGATTGTTAACTACATGTACGTACATATGGCAGTTACTGCACCCATTTGAAGTCTGACTTGCTTTGGAAATTTCAAGAACTCTGCCTTGTTTGAGAAAGGTCCTGCTAGGATCGAAATGTCAGACCCACTAAATTTTGACATTTGTATTTTGGTTATTTTAGTCAGTAAGCAGTTTGCAACATTTATGTATATCAAGAAAAGAAATGGTCAATTTTAACTTGGCAAAATGAAAACGACAAGGAGACTTGGAGATGTGCAAACTTTTCCACCGCAGCTTATTGGTTAATGAATCACTGCGTACAATTAATTGCTGCCATTTGAAATGGGGGGAAGAGTCAGGGGTGAGAGGCAGAGCATTGGGGCTCTGGATTGAAGCCCCAGCCGGTAGAAAGACAACATCCTTCAACTCTGGCTGAACCTTAGTGGGGACCACTGCAGGCCGGAGGAACCAGCCCGGGCTCGGAGGAAGGATGGGAAGGCAATTAAGGGAGTCTAATTGACAGAGCTTGTGGGCAGTGCCCTGCAGGCATGCATGCAGGAGGGAAGCTGCTATCGCTCCACGGCGGCTTATGGGGATGCCACTCACCATGATACCAGCAAGTGGCTCTTAGATGGACATGACAAAAATGACGCGGGGGATTAAGGGGGGGGGTGGGTTGGAGGAGAGGGTATAAACTGCGCGATGTAGGAGTTAAATGATGTGTGAATTGCAAACGAGTGGGGACAGGAATTGACTTTGTCATCACTCCAATCTTTAAAACCGCTTCCTCTTCAGTGAACAAGGTCCAACTCTTCAGGAACTGAATGATGCTACAAAATGAAGCAAGAAGAGTGAATATACCGGGTACTTGTACATGTACATACACATGTACGTACATGTACATGTAGGCCCCCTATGGTTTGATCAATGATCAAGGAAATGTGGCCCCAAATCAAGCTATTTGCATACCCACAATTTCAGAAATCTGTTGCCTCCATGCCTCGTACATTTACTGCGCTGAACCATTTCCTCAATATGAGATGGTGGCCCCTTGAGCATTGATGGGGGAAGAAGTGAGATCAAGTGGGGTTTATGAAGGGCACAAGGTCCCGAGTTAAGAGTGGGCAAGTTTATGCTCACTCATAATAAACACTCTTCAGCGAGCAGCGAGGGGTCGGACTGTAAGCAGTAGGCTAATGTATGCAGGGAAATGTGAAGCCATGACTGGGAATCATTGACAGGACAGATCTAGCACAGGGCTGAGGCACGGCATACATGTACATGCAGCTGGCCACACATTCAGACGCTGTATGTTCTCTCGAATAACAAGCCAGCCGTGCAACGTCAGACCCCAGCAGCAAGCATTCATGAGCAGGGGCTCCCGTTTGCATATTTCTCGCATCCCCTGTGGCTGCTGTTGCATATGCATGGCCCTGATGCTGACCTGTGATTGGCCGGCTGGCCAGTGATGTCATTGAGGCCTTTTGTACAGCCTACAGTGTACATTGGATGAGAGTGCTCTTCACGTATGACGAGAATGGGTGACTACTGGAGATCCTGCATCGTCATCGAAATAGAAACCTAAAAATAAAGAGGAAAAAAATCACCAGAGCCGGGGCGAAAAACGGAGGGAGTATTTTTTTTCATCTGTGGAAAAAAAAATCTTGGTAGAGGGTTTAAACATCAACATGCTCATGGCGGTGACATCAATGGGGAATCCCTGGATGGAGGATGGAAGCGGTAGCCGTGGTGATGGGGCCACACATCGTTTAAAAAGCTATCCAGCCGGCGTCGGGATGCAGTCCGGACTGATAGCAGGGAATAGCGAGTACCGCGCGTCTGTCTCCCGTTCATCACCTGAAGGTGGCTGGGGCCTCCTTCCCATCCGGCCTCCCTTCCTCTCTCCCCCTCCTTCAGTTTCATGGCCGAGCTGAGACCAGCCACATCCCGTCGTCTTTGTCCTCCATCACCAGCCACCGTCCTGTCGGGATTGGATCACAGGCGGTTAGAGGTAAGGCCCGTGGATTAGCCGTTTTCCCTGGCAGGCTGGGGAGTGAGAGATGATAATAATCCGTGCCTGATGGCCGGAGCGGGGGAGTGGGGGGGGGGGCAACCATTACTGTACATCAGCAACCTGTGCCTCTGTGCGGTGCAACAGGATTTGTCTTCCCTCTCAGTGTAGACCCTTGAGTTTTTACTGATGCAACAGGATACCTTGAAGATGTGTGCATGGCCGAGCTGCGCTACCGTGGAGATCATCCACCTATCCAACCTTTTTTCTTTCCTTGAGGGGTAAAAGAAACACCTTGCTCGTCTTATGAATAGTCCCCAAGAATTTTCCCAGCTCATTTCTTGAAATCCTACTCCTTTAAACATAGCCTCGGTAAGCATGGGCTTCCTTATTGCATCTGCTGGTTACAATGTGATTTATATACATGTACATTGTAGCATTGCAATTCCTATAGATATACTGAATGGAATTAGAAAATGTTTGGAAATGTAATTTCATGAACAAAACTGATTTTCATTTTCTACAATTACAAATTGCTTGCTGACTAGAATGACCAAAATGCAAATATGAAAAATTAGGAGGGACTGACGGTTTAAATCCTAGCAGGACCTTTCTTTAAGGCAGAATAAATGTTTGTAATAGTGTTTAGGACAATGTGTTTCAGATGTGCATGTATGCTTTTTCCTGCTGATTTCAATGCAGTGAAATATTGACAGGGACATTTTAAGAATGAAAATTATTCTACAGTCGCCATTGATTGAAATGTCAAAATCATCAACAGTTTATCCTAAACTGGTGTTTTGCGCTCAGTGCTTAAAATGGGCTTGAAAAACCCACCAAGCAGCTCCGATTGGATTTGAACCTGCAACTCCTGCCCTCATTTCTTGTGGAATACATTTGTAAGTTGCTGGAGGGGTTCCTACCAGGATTCCCCCCTGGCATATGACACTGCGGAGTGGCCTACATGTACCTCAATACTATGATGGGTAACCTCGGGTTTTCCCTCTAAAAGTTACCATCTCAGGGGTCATAGCCATGCTGGAAAAACAAAGCAAAAGCACTTCAGTCTCTGCAAAGTGATGTGTTAAAGGCCCAATACAACATTGGTAAAGGTCAAAAGATTTCCACAGTTTGTGTGTTAAAACCATTAAACATAAAAAAAAGCAATCCTGCTAAGGTTTTTGCTCAAATGGTGATCTGAGAAAGTAGAAAAAAGGTAAACAAAATGTCACTGTGTTTGCACCATTCTGTAGTGTAAGAAATAGTTTATGACTTGCGAGTAATAACCTACATGTACATGTATTTGTCAATGTTTGAGTGAAGATTTCTAGTACAGCATCCCAGACTGTAAGATTTCAACATGAGGATTCTAACATGACCATCTACAAACTGTGTAAATTAGAAGGAAATACTGTGGACATCAATGTTTTCCGATCTTCCCAATGTTGTATTGGGCCTGTAAGGGCATTTCCAGTGTCCCCACGCACATTTATAGTGCCACCCAAACTTTACTTTTGTTTCATCGCTGAGTAAAAAAGAAAAGTGGAATTTACAGGAAAACACGTCAATAGCAAGTGGCATTACATTGCAATGTGCTTTGTGATCCTGTTTACACAAGAAAGACTTTTCAAGTTTTTATGTAAAAGAAGACTTTTACACTAAAAGCAGCCCGATGAAATTGGGCCCAAGTTATAAGTTCTTTTGTGTAGTGATGTGATTTCAAGCTATTCTTGGTGAAGATATAAGGTGCGTTCCCCCTACAAAAAAATCGATAAGTGGATCATGATTGAAAAACCGATTTTTTTTTTCCTTGTGCGTCCACAGTCCACACACAGCAAAACAAATTGAAAAGTGAATCACGAATCAAAAACCGATCAGATTCAGTCAGGACTGCGCATGCCTGAAATGTGATCAAGAGATCTACATGTACGCACATGGAATTGTGGGATGTAACTTTTCAATTTTCTCTTTCCGATAGCGTCCACACAGCGCCCAGCAAATAATCGCGCTGTTTTAAAAAAAATTCAAGCAGAACTGCGATTTGGATCACGATTCAAATCACGCTTATTAGTGAGCTTTTTGCGTCAACACACGAAATAAAATAAATTTTTGAATCGCGATTCGAAAATTGAAAAGTTAATCGCGATGGTTCGTTCTAGTGGGAACGCACCTATAGTTTGTGATGACACTATGTACAGATAATGTCTTTTTTGTTAGTTTGTGTTGTTGAGAAAGAGACCGTTCAGAATAGTCCTGGTAAGATGGAAACATCTGAACAATGTCAATTTTATCCTCCACAAAAAAAAGGCTCACAAATCATTTACTGCACATGTTGTACGATGATGCCACTATGTCATTTGATGCGAGCGATCATTGATGTCGTTAGTGCCAATCAAAATGTGATCAGAGCAGGGACAACAATGAGAACTACACAATCAATGCTTGTTGACAATGCTTAATGCTTGCCTTTCCCCCAACCCCACCACCCACCCACTCCACATGTGCTAGTCCGGCAGTGCATCTCAAGCACCGGTGTGTACATTATCCCGGATCCTCGTTATTGGACTTGATGGAGCCAGATCATTTAACGCGGCACTGTGCAATTCATCGGCGATATTTCCTGTCTGCTGGGCTCGCTGACAGTTGTCAGACAGAGTGAGTTGGAGGGGGAGGGGGAGGAGGAGGAGGGGGAGGGGGAGGAGGAGGAGGGGGAGGAGGAGGAGGAGGAGGAGGAGGAGGGGAGGCCTGCCATTTGATTGCCCATTGCCGGCTGATTTACCAAGCATTGAATTATGTGATTAAAATGGTCCCTGTCCCCTTTCACAGCTATCGGGCATCCTGCCTTGCCTCCTTCAGTGTCTTCCTCCCCCTGCAACCAACCCTCTTGGATATATCCTCCTCCTCCTCTTTCCTGTCTCTTTCTCTCTCTCTCTCTCTCCCCCCTCCCCCCTCCCCCTCCCACCACCCTGCTCAATCAATAATTGTTTGTTGCGATCACCTCTCCCAAGTGCGTTGTAATTGGTCAAGCAGGAATGCGCGCTGGCCGACGCCTCTGGAGCGACCTGGCTTTCAAACCCACCCACACCCACCCACACTGCATGAGCGCCGTCCACTTTTCAATTGGCGGCTGGGGGCTGTGGGCCAGTCTGGCCGTGATAGCCGGGGTACTTCTGTCTCTTCAACAGGCTGTAAAAGAATCCCCCACCCCACAAATTCCCATCAACCCCCCCCCTTCCCCCAATCCCCTGCCATTCCCCTGGTGTGGCATCGAGTTATCAAGCACAGACACTCCCTCCTCCATTTACGCTAACAGGACGGTTTGTGGGGGGGGGGGAGGAGAGGAAACAGAAACAACGCCGAAACAACGCCTCGCATTGCAGATGATAGTCCCTGGCGCCTCTACTGACAAATTCCCCCACCCCTCGCCCCTGGTGCCCCGCCATCAGGTACTCTGGGATCAAATAGCTATGAATTCATGCATGGCCAATGGGAACCGGCTCCCAGCTCCGCCTCGAGTTAAAAAAAAAAGACACCCGACGCATTGCAGCGCCCGGCCACGGATCCTCCTCCCCCCCCCCCCCCCCTCTGACCGAAAATGATTCTAATGTCGGCCGGCAAATGGGTGTCGAGGAGAAGGAGTGGTGAAATTGGACGCTGAATCTGCACGCTTCATTTTGCGCCCGGAATTCACTGGCGACAGCCTCCGCGATTCCTCCCCATCCCCCCTCCCCCTTTTCCTCTCTGTCTCTGTCCCAACCCACTGAACTAATATTTGAGAATTGTACGGGTGTTGTATACACCCCCCCCCCCTTATTAGAGAGAAGTGGCTCGGTTTTTAGTCGATTGTTTTTGACAAAATTGGGATCTCACTCTCAGCATGGGAGCTGCACAATTGACATTTATCAGAAGATACATGTACGCGCCACTCTCTTGTTTGATGCCTCGTTAAAAGTGGACTCACAACAAAGTGAGTATTTAAGAGAACTTGTCTGTGCCGTGTGGAATGGTACTGTCAGTCTGATTGAGATCTCTCCTTGACATACAGTTTCATGGCCGCATTTTTGGGAGACGGAAGGGGACAAGTTGCCAGTTTTTATGAAAAGAATGCAAACATATTTCCTCTGCCTTTGAGAAAGGTCCTGCTAGGATCGAAACATCAGGCCCACTAAATTTTGAGATTTGCATTTTGGTAATTTTAGTCAGTAAGCAGTTGGCAAAATTTTTGTATATCACTTTAATATTTCCAAGCAGTTATATATGAATGCAGTATTGAAACGGTTAATGCAGTATCTAACTATTTCTAGATGTATTTTCCCCCAATGATATAGTTAAGCGCAGAAAAATGTTCTTCAAAAGTTTACTCCATGATATGATCTGCTTTACAGTTCATAATTGGTTTCGTGTTCTCAAAGAGTTTGCAGACAACTTGGGAGCTTTTTGATGGGACATTGGAAATCAAATTCAAGGTTCCTCCACCCCCTCGAAACCCCCCCCCCCCCGAGAATTTGGTCAACCGCAGAGAGGAGGGGCGCCAATCTGATATTGTAAATGAATCTGCTGCTCGGAGTTGAATGAGGTCTCGCAGGGCCTGCACGAAGGGTCACTTACATGCATCTTGCCATCTTTGACAGCCTTGACAATCAGCGCATGGAGGGGAGGCAGGCATTTTCAGAGGAAACTTGATGTCTAACAGAGCACCTGGCCTGAGAGATGGATGGCCCTTTGGTTTCTTGTCATAAATGCTCTTACCTAAAGCCTCTCCCTCAGAAAAATAGGTGATACTGTGTTGCCCATAGCAGTGTCCCCCCTACTTGGTTAGCAAAACTACCCTCTCTCCTCCTACCTCCTCCTCCCCCTTCCTCCTCCCCCTCCTCCTCCTCCTTCTTCTCCTCCTCACCCCATCCTCCTCTCCTCCTCCTCCTCCCCCTCCTCCTCACCCTCCTCCCCCTCCTCCTCCTCCTCCTTGTTCTCCTCCTCCTCACCCCATCCTCCCCTCCTCATCCTCCTCCTCCTCCCTCCTCCTCCTCCTCCTCCTCCTCCTCCTCCTTTTCCTCCTCCACCCAGGTCAATTTCGCTCCGATTTTTTTTGTTAGGACCATCTTATTATTAAAGCCAGGTGCAAGCTGAGACCCCAGCCTTAATTATAACTGATGTTGGTCACGCTTGCAGCCAGACGCACTTGGCCTCAGAGGACCTGTTGACATAGCAACGGAGCCCCTCAGCCATCAGGTGTTTCTTGTTGAGGGGCCAGACAGGTGCCAGGGTGCTTTTTTTTTAGGGGGGGGGGCAAGTTGGATCCCAAGCGGCCTCTCTGGGTCGATCAAGAGTCTTTGCTTGGGCCGGCCACAGCCGTGCCTGACCGAACCATCAAGTATCCATCCCCCAGACTCCACCCCCCTCCTCCTCCTCCTCTCATTCCCCCCCCCCACCTCTTCTTCTTGGAGGCAAGCTGTCTGGCAGGCAGACTGGACAGGCTACCTTGGGTTTTATCGCAGATCCATCATGGATTGAGAAATTTGATTGGCTTTACATCGGGCCAAGAGGAGAGACAGAGAGAGAGAGAGAGAGAGAGAGACTACTTCTCCTTCCGCGGACAGGAAAAGGAGTAAAGATTTAACGGCTCAGGTCTGACAACCTGAGGCACCGGCATGTCGGCACCACGAAAATCTGCCCCTCCCCCCTCCCTCAGTCAGTGAGGCAAAAAGGGTGCGCATCTCGGGGAGTGTTTACCTTTCTGCCCCTCCATGATCACTGTCTCGCTTATCAGGTTGTGTGCAAATGAGAAGGGGGCAGGGGCTTACCTTTTAATTTCCTAGGGATGAACGAGGATTCATCTGTTTGATTTTTGTTTTACAAATAGCTTGTAATGTATTCCACTCGCATCCCACCTCTGATCCATATAACTTTGAATCCTTTCATCACTTAGTAAACCAAAAAAACAAGAAATGCATCACCGGCCTTTGTAACAGACTGTATGTATGTACATTGTCAACTTCTGCAGCATAGAAATGCATGGATTTTATAGAGTCTTAAACCGAGTTTTTGTAGGGATTCTACATGTAACCTCAAAGGGCAGACCCTTTTGCTTAATTGCTAGTGCTTAGCAATTCCTTCTTCGGATGTCAAACTTTGTTGAACAAGCTTCTCCCCAGCCCAAGCCTGTGGGATTTCAGCTTGAAGTGGGTATATTCTGCCCTCCCCATGCCCAGACTATTGCAAGCCTTGACATTGAAGGGGAAGAGAAGGAGGGGGGGGGTACCGGGTACAGGTTCAAGCTGTAAACCTGGGAGATTGTTTTTTGGAGACTGGGGTGTCAGACCTGTCTGTCATTCGTGGTCCCATGCAGACAACATGTGTACCTGAAGTGGGTAGCACACCCCCGTGGCCCTAGGGCCTGTCACAAGCACTAGGCTTTCATGTGTCTGATGAAAACTTGACAGGTTTTCCAGCGTGCTTAGTGACCCCCCTCCCCTCCCCTCCCCCACCCCGGGTCTGAATAAGACTTAATATGGCTGAGCATGGAGGAATAAGTACTCATGGGCTGAGTAGTGCAAAACTGAAGACCTACGCTCTGCACACTTGAATCAAAGGCTGTCTTTCTGTGGTTAATTCTTCTTTAAAATCATGAAGAAACCCACCTAGCCATTCTCACTATGCTTTGGGATAACCGGTGAGATTATACTTTTTATAGCTGTCTACACTGTGTCATCTACCCCTGTTCCCTTTCATAAAAAGACCCCAAGTACTCTCCACATGTGAAAACCACGTCATTCACTCTTTTAAATAAAAAAAATGGAGTCAAGTTCTCTCAGGAGGCCCTCTGATCTCAGAGTAGGCCCACGGCCCCACACCCTATTATTTGTCTGATTGTATAATGCACATCAATTTCCTTCTGAAATGATTACCCTTTGGATTTATCTTTAATAATTACACCTCAGCAAATTGGTTCTTTAAAAAAAAAAAAAATTTGAGAAAATAACAAACAGGTTTACTCTTTTATGCATGCATTTACGGCATTTTGTCTTTGCTCACACAATGAAATTAATGTCTTAGGGCACAGCTACAGTAACTTCAAGATGGTAGCATTTCAGACTGACTGTGATATTATTTTCCTTTCCTTTGGCACAGCTTTACTTGGGAATGTGTAATTCTAAGGATTGTTGTTGTAATTTGCTTGTGAAACTTGCAGAAAGGGAATCTACTGCTTCACACACATCCAATAGGCCCAGTAACCTTTTGGTAAGGAGAAGGCACACATACAGTTTTGAACCCAACAGGAATGTGAGTATGGAAAGAACCGGATGACTGGCCTTCCTCTTGTAAGACACTTTCCCTTTGTCTGAGCGGAGAAAAACTGGTTTGGACAGAAAAACAAAGCTTTAGGAGTGCAAATTCAACTTAGTAGTAGTACCGTAGCCTATAGGCTTGTCTTTTGTTTGGCAGGGATGAAACATGAGCCAGAGCATGATTCAGGAATTTGTGAAGGGCTGTCTTTTTAGGATAGGACAAGGAGGTACATGTACATGTAAGGTCACTGTTGGCTGCGAGACAGGTCCTTGAATGACATAAGGCCATCAATTGGCACCATAAGCTAGGAACCACTTGTGTACAGCCAACCCATGGCCAGTTGGATCATTCATCCCTGGGATGGAGGTTGTGACCTCCTGAGCTTACTGGCTGTCTGTCTGCAAGTCAAAGTCACTTGTCAGTCAGAAGAGATTTTCACCACACTGACAAGGGTGGAGTTTGGGTTCTTCAAACAACTAGTGGAGATTAAGGAGTCGCAAGGGGAATCTACGGTATCAGCCCCAGCCCCAGCCCCAGCCCCAGCCCCAGCCCCAGCCCCAGCCCCAGCCCCAGCCCCAGCCCCAGCCCCAGCCCCAGCCCCAGCCCCAGCCCCAGCCCCAGCCCCAGCCCCAGCCCCAGCCCCAGCCCCAGCCCCAGCCCCAGCCCCAGCCCCAGCCCCAGCCCCAGCCCCAGCCCCAGCCCCAGCCCCAGCCCCAGCCCCAGCCCCAGCCCCAGCCCCAGCCCCAGCCCCAGCCCCAGCCCCAGCCCCAGCCCCAGCCCCAGCCCCAGCCCCAGCCCCAGCCCCAGCCCCAGCCCCAGCCCCAGCCCCAGCCCCAGCCCCAGCCCCAGCCCCAGCCCCAGCAATTATCATAGAGCAGGCTGTCATTTGACAGACAGAGTGGCGAATCAGCAGTCCATGAGTCCAAACAAAATGATGAAATATTTGTAGTAAGCAACCATTCTAATACAACAGGAGATCTCCCAGGACCGGTGTTTCAAACATTGAGGGGGGGGGGGGTACCACTTGTGATACTACCACTATATCAGGGTGGTTGGGCAATGAGCAAGGCAGTATTTCTGGGATTTCCCCCATGATGTTGTAATTTCTGTAATTTCTGTTCTAGTATGTTCTTCAGAATACTGAGCATGGTGATGCTGGGATTGGCTATATGGGAAATCACGTCTGAAACTTCCTTGATGAATAGCCTGAAATGTGTAGTGCTGAATGACAAAACCTGCCTGCCTTCTTGGCCAATTAAAAATGCTGTTCCTTTTTAGTTCCCGCTGTTCTACTGAGCCTGTCCCTGATTGGCCCATGCCTATTCTCCACGCCTGTGTGCACTGCCTCAGGCTGGGACTACATGAGCAAACAATATTGGTCTTTTCTTGGCAATGAGCCGATCCCTATTGATTGTTTTCTGAGCTGATTGGCAGATTGGAGGTGATGACATCAACCTTTTTGGGGAGGGGGGTGGGTTGAAGGGACTTGTGACAAGAGGCCTCAGAATGCCTGATACAATAGAATTAAAAAATTACCAAGTATAGAAACTTTTACAGAAGGCAGAGACTATTTGGGGCCAACAAAAGACCTAAATGTTCCTGTTGTTAGTTGGGCTGGGTTTCCAAAGTCTGAACATAAACACCTGAATACTGATTATTAAGTTTGATCCTTTGCCAAGTTTTTTTTTTTCAAAGAAAACAGTTGAGCTACCTTAGGCCTACCTCATGGAGTTTTGCCAAAAAACTTTCTGTGCCTTCTTCTTTTGTGTGTGTTAAATGAGATTATGTGATCTTGGTTTATTCCAAGCAAGTGGTTGTTTTCATTTAAGTGCGGAGGTTTTTTTCAATGTGTACTATGTTATCTGTCTGTAAACAAAAAAGTGTTATCTTTGGCTGTTTTCAAACTTGTAATTATTGTACATGTATGTCTTTGTTTTTGTACAGAATTTGGTGCACTTATCAAAATGAAAAATGCTTTCAGGATTTCATTTTCATTCTGTATCAAAACAAAGCTTCGGTGTTTCACTTTCTATCAAAACATGTCTTTTTTTTGGAGGGGGGTGAAAGTTGTTTAATTAGTTCCCGGGCATTGCACACAATGATAGGCTTTTGCTACATGTTGACATGTAGACCTGTACATGTTGGAGAGCATCTTCGGTTGCATTGTATTCCATGCCACTGGAACACAATCCTCCAGTTACTGGTTTCTGTTATCCTGAGTTGTATAAGTCTGTAGCAATTCAGAGAGTAATTAGTTCAAGGCTTCGGTTTCATGACCAAACCAGAGTTTGTGCAGGATTAATGTGTGAAAGCTCAGATCCTTCAAGTAAACTAGTGGATCACCCACAAATTAATGGATACTTTTTGGTCCCCTCTGCTGTTGTTAGTGTTTGACACGTTTTCAGTAAGGCTTTGGTGGTTTTAAGCATTTTAGAGTTGCAATATGTAGACAGACTGTTGTAAACGGAAGACCAGACTGTACTAAGCAAATTGTCCACTTACTTTCCAACCACTTTTTATCTCAAAACCACATCCAGGACAGTATGGAAACTCTTCTAAAGGGAAAGGCTTGTGAGGTCAGGTCAATCCCAGTGAGTTTGATTTATATGCCTGTAATTTGAGGTAATTCTGACCTCCTTTGGTTGATTGGGCTGAGAATTTTGTACAACCTGAAAAGTAAAGACATGTACAGTAGGCCTATATGTACATGCCAATAGTTAAAATGCCTGAATGTGAGTTGTCAGTTATATTGGTAAAGGCTTAACCCTCTTTAATACTTTATGAAAACAAGATTATAAATTATTTATTAATTTCGAACCTTCGGCAGTTGTGGGATTCCTTTCTCTCAGGGGCAATCAAATCTAACGTTCAGAAGATTCAAGGAATCCTGTTGTTCAGTGGACTTCTTCCAGTTCTTGTTATTCCAGATACTGACACTTTGTCTCCTCTGGGTTTCTTAAAAAAGTACCACGATTCCTACAATGAGTCACTGACAGCCCAAACAATGTCCTCTTTCAAACTGGGCCAAGTATCTGCTCAAGCCGTGGGTGTACACTCTGAACCGGCCTTGTATTTATTGGGATCAGTGGACTATGAAAGTTTTATTTTTGGCCATGGGTATGATTGCTATCATATACATGTAGGTGCTGGATCTGCTTTGGCACAAGTTCTACCATTGTCTCTGTTGGCAACAATCATTTTCATTTGAAAACCTATTCCTGGTTGGTTGTTTTATTCTTCCTTGTTTTCATTTTTCAATAACAAAGTAGCCTGGCAACACAGATTTGACTGACCATGGTGTTGCGTCCTTGGGACTGGACTATCATGGCCACGGTAAGTTGGTCACGTACAATTAGGATACAATGAGTGCTCAGTACCTGTGGAGTATATACATACTATTTACGTAGTTGGGTGTGGAGATTATTACGAAAGAGTGAGCACAATAGGCTATGTTAGTATGTACAAACGTACATGCACTGCACATGTAGTGTGGATTGGGGGGGGGGGGCAGCCAGCCAGTTGTTGTTATTGTTTGATGAATCTTGGCACAGTTTCAAGAATTGTCCTTATTAGCGGGAAACAGGGCTCGCTGGAGGTCCAGTGGCCTGTGTGTTGACGCATGTACACGTGTGTGTCAGTGTGCCTGAGTCAGTTGCGTAGGCAGTGACTGGAGACGCCACACTTGGTGCATGTGTACCCCTCGCTGTGACCTTGCGCGCGTGTGTGCTGCGCCAAAAACAGTCCTATTGATGGCATCAGTATTGACAACTGACAATCAAACAAGAGAGTGTGGGGCACTATACTTGCTGTCAATGAAACACAGCCAGTTTTAACCACAGGTCGCACACATGTCATACTGGACATGACAACCACAGCATAAGTTTATTGTGACTTTCAAGTGATATTGATTTATTGGTGGACCGTGGACATCCACTCAATATGGTTCTTACATAAACTGGAAAAGTTCTGCACAAACTGGAATAAATCTTCACAAGTTTAAGGGTTGCTTCCTTGGCAACTTGGAGGTGTGCCAAAAGATGTTTTGGTGTCAAAGGTAGGGTGATCTACTGTACATGTACACTGCCAATTTTTGGCAATTGTGTGATTATCAATGTTTTTGTATTATTACATCAAGAATTACTTAGAATTACATGTACATGTAGCATTAGCATGCTGTATGAAAATAGCATACATGTATATGTATCATCTTTCATGGTCAATGCCAATATGAGTGTGTTGGTTGCTATGAATGAATTAAGGACTGATTATGATTGTTTATGCATAAACTTATTCTCTTTTCGTACTGAGCTGCTAATTGAGTCAGATGGTTTGTTCAGAAATCATCTTTAGCCACATTTCCACTGGACTAAAATTTAAACAAGACGATGGTTAAATTTCCAATGGTCAAATTTGACCGTCGTTCCCACTTGGACTTAAATTTAAGTCAGTCAATTTAACCGAGACGATGGTTAAAGTAACTGAGCTGGCAAAAAAAATTTGTGCACAGTGCATGTACACCGAGTCGTGTTTTACCGAGTGGTGCATTTCCACTGGACTAATCGGCTCGGTTAAACTTACCTGGTCACTTATACTGGGCAGAGGTTGGTCGGTAAAGTAACCATTCGGCTTGGTTAAAGTAACCGAGAGGAAATTTAACTGGGCCGTTTCCACTGGACTTAAAATGGGAAAAGTAACCATAGTCTCGGTTACTTTGACCAAAATAAGTCCAGTGGAAATGTGACTTATGTCGTTGACAGCCCTGGATTTTGGTTCAACGACATGATGGGCCTGATGCTGAGTCAGTGTCTAGCATATGATGTGCCTTGTTTGTAAATAAGAAGACCCGGGCAATTGTTTGGATTTCTGTTATCAAGGGAGGGGGGGGGGGGTTGGTGGTAGATAAACTGAACTTTGACTTCACAATCTTATCGACTTGTAAAGATACAACAATAAGTTGGAGGGCTTTTGATCAATTGATATTAAACATCTCTCCACAAGATGATAAACACAATTTGTTTAGACTACGTTCAATTTTTTTTCTCCATTTATAACTTCTTTTATTCTTTGGGGGGGCGCGGAGACTTAAGACATGTGGTCCTGTAATGTCTATATCTCCATCCAAGTTTTGTGGATTTTCTAGGGGATTTTGTGGTTTCAATTATCATTTCTTGAAAAATTGTATTGAAGTGCACATGTAAATGTGAGCTTGGTGTTTCAATTCTTGCAGGACCTTTCTCAAAAAGTGACAATTGTGAAAGGTCCTGCTTGGATAAGGTCCTTCTTTGCCCTCTAAATTTAGGAGAAGTTTCTAAAGCCGTTTGCAACATTTTTGTTTAAATATTACTTGAAGTGTACATGTACATGTCCTAGATTCATCCTGAAGCAATTAGTACCTGAGGCCCCACTCTTGTCTGACGCATCTTTGATCTATCCAATTTGAAATTGAATTTGGTTGGCATGTGTGTACAGCACGTCTTCCAGTTTTGAAATTCCTCTTCAGTTACTGGTGCATCGGAGGCCTGGATGCAGCCACGACACAGCAAAGATATTGCTGCGTCAGCTTTGACCACTCCGGAGGCATGCGCTGTACAGTTAACGGTACAGTGCAGCTCCGATGCCACTCACTGCCTCCCATTGGTCCATAGTCCAGTCACATGATGCACAGCTTGGATCCTGTTTGGTCCCCTGTGACTACTGTACATCTGATCTCGGTATCTGATTGGCAGACACTCTGAATACATGTACCTGATCACAGTGCGTGCAAATTATGTCACCTCTATAAATATACACATGTAGTACAATGTACACTTACTTGTTGCGACATATTATCTTCACTATACTGTAATCCGTGTTGGAGCTGTCAAATGTTGTGCTGACTTCATGCAACAAACACCAGCACATACTTATTGTACAGTATGTGCCCTATGTTAATTAATGCATAAATTTATGATATGTTTACGTGTATACAAGGATATTATACATTTCGTCTTGCACCAGCACAGCTTGAGTCCAAGAACATTCGTGTCTGAACTCTCCTGACATTTTACTTCAATCTTGTTGAGCAACGTGCACCCGTACCTTACTGATTTGCACAAGAACGTGGGCTGTTGTGGGTTTCCATGCGCAAGGCACAAGTTGGTGCAGTGGCTGGATGCAACGACAGGACGCTTATAGGAGCTCAGGAGAACTAGTAGGCCTACTGCCCAAGTCTTGAGCGGATGAGAGGAGGTGACTTCTCTGCTCTCCTTCCCCGGCCCAGTGTCCAATCAAAATGCCATTTGAGAACTGAGAAGTAAGTGGCTGCCGGCCCGCTCCCAGTAATTGGTTGAGGAATGGAAGGGAAAATATCTCAGATCTTTGCATCTTCTGATCCTAATCACCAGCTTCAAGAAAATGTGATTCACTTTAGTGTCCCAGACATTCTTTTATTCTGGGTACTGTACATCTCCTTTTTTGTGTGGATTTGCTCAGCCTTTAGTAACTTTTAATCATATAGTAACCTCAAAATTGAGTGGGTCTGATCATAGCAGAACCTTTCTCAAAGGACCTTTCTCGTGCATTTACTGTGCAGCGAAAGTGATGCTCCATGGTTGTAGATAATGTAATAATGTTAGTGTCCCATAGGAGGTGCGTGTAATGAAAGAATTTCAACCCTTTAAACTCTCCATCAGTCTTTTAAAGACAAGTACTTGAATAAAAATTCACCAACCGAAGCATTGGGATATAAGAATAGTCATTGATTAATGTACCGGTACCATGCCCTTGGTGGAATTTATGACAAATTGGGAGGGGGGAGAGTGAGCATTGTTTGATTTTTATGGAGCGAACAATTGTCGGGATGATCCTGCCTGGCAAAAGTATTGGACATGCCCCGCCTGGCTGGTGCCGGAATGCCTTTAGACGTGTCAGCATTTACGTCAACCAATGAAAAATCAATGGCTGTATGAAATGATACTGATAGTGAGATGATGGGGGAGTGAGGGGAGAGATTTATGAGCTTCCGTTAACCCTGGTGGCAGTTGCGTGCTCCAGAGGACAAAGATCTGCCAGATGGTTAGGTGTCATCTGGCAAGGTCCTTTTTTTTTCATTCGTCCAATTTTCTTGTTTCTATATTATTTCTGCGGGTGGGGTTCTGTTAATCTCCCAGCTCACCGATGGAAGTTTTTTCCTGATGCATCATCAACGGACAGATGTGGCTACTGGCTGACAGACAGTATTTTGTTTTGTTTATTGATATTGGGGAGGGAATTTGAACGAGGACCTTGGCAGGGAAGAGTTGGGTAAGCATGGGCGGTACGTGTCTCCGATGAAATCATGTCACGAGTGGAAATTGCAGGCATGTTGTCATGATGTAATAGTGTGCATGTTTCTTCCACCACCAGGCTGGCTTGGGGGGCGAGTATGGTTTGCAATATAATGGAACAAAACCGCCAACCGAAAGCATCGCAGTGAATCAAATGGCACACATTGATCTCCAAGATTGATTGTGCCAACAGGAATTAAAAAACGAAAGATAATTTGATGGAGAGTCAGACATTTTCAGGCAGGTAATATAATTACTATAGATAATTTAATTACCTTTGCCTTTGAGAAAGGTCCTGCTAGGATTGAAATGTCAGGCCCTCTAACATTTGAGATTTAGATAATTGAATGGTTAATTACTTGGACTCAGGGCAGACAGACCATGAAGGCCGTTACCCTTTCATTGGTGTCCTGAAATTCTGCATGAAGCATGCCGTCATGGTATTACATGTACGATGGAATCATGTGGGTATGTGATGATGATATTGCAATATTGCAGGTGTCATTTTGGGTGACTGGTTACCCTTCTTTGTTGGGGGGGGGGCAAATTTCAGCTGGTGTGATTTTCTAGTACCGGTTGCATGATCTTACAGTCCAGATGCTTGTTGCACATACATGTATGTGACCCGCTCTGCGGAAAGGGGTATTATGGGGTGCTTTGCTATAACATGTAAAGGGCTGTTCTATGTGGAGAGGGTGGGGGGGAAATCACATTTTGATTTTGATTTTGATTTTTTTTTTTTTTTTTGGGGGGGGCGTTTATTTGCTTTTATCATATAAACACTTTCATGATTTCTTTAGTATGATACAGTAGCTTCTAAGGAACAAACTGTTGCTAGTGCATTCACGAGAGTTTCTTATGTTTAAAGGGCTGTACATGTATCTCTGAAAGCACTTTCGTAAAAGTTATTTAGTTTTGAATATGCAAATATCGGTATATCTCCAGAATGTGAAATACCATGGGGTTCAAACCTACACCAAATTAAAGCTTATAATGCAACAAATTCAGCTAAGTATATTTAACTAAATTTTTCAATTTTGGCACATACATGTTATAGTACACATTTTTGTGGAGCCCGGTCACATATTCATTTGCAAGTCTATGGAACAGCTGCAACTACTGTGTCTTCTGATCTGGCAGGTTGCCAAAGTATATGGATGTGCGTATTGGGGGAGGGGAGTTGGGGGAGGGGAGGAGAGGGGGGTTAGAGGGGAGACAGGATACAAGGGGGATAAAGAAAGGTATAGGTGCAAACAGTAGGCTTTAACATTTCCTGACCTGTACACAAGGGATATGCTGTATTGTTCTGAGCCAGTTAGTTGGTCTCTTGGGACAAACTTCATGTGCAGGATATCAACAGTCATGTGGCGCTTGTGCTGCTATTTTTGGGGGCATGAGAAGTTGGGGGCCTGAAGTCCAAGGTCTGCGATATTAAACACCCTTTAGGGGTCCAGCTTCCGAGCTGCCTGTTCTACAGTCAATGCGTTTCCTTTAATAGCCATCTTGTTTTGGCCTGGAAAGTAACCCATTCAAGGGACGTACCGACCCTGATGATGAGAGATTGGAAAGCTGGCTGGTTGGTTGCGTGGGCTACTTAGCGTTTCTCCCCCACTCTACAAGGATTCAGCGTGAGTTGGTTAATTTTCCAGACTCGACGCCCGCCGCCTTTCAGCAGCCTCTGACTTCAAAATAGGTCCAGGTTGTGATTTTCAGCGTTTTGGGGTAATATAAAACACCCACATCTGCGGGATCAAAACAAAGCTGACCTCAGGTACAGGTAGGCCCAGGAGGTCCATTGTCTGTGGGAAAACAAGCCCCCATGGCAAGTCTGGGGGTCAGAAGAGAGCCAGCCACCAGTTGGTTTTATTTGCCATGCTAGGGACCAAAGGTCGCCGGAGCAGCTAGCCAGGGCCCCCATGCAGGATTGGGAGCTGGGCACGCAGCAGGGACTGGGCTCATCTCTGAACACTCACCTGGCTGGCAAGTTCATGAATCTTTGAGGTGCAACTCTGTTGCTCATCTGGTATAGGGCCTACACTACAGGCTACAGTGTATGTGGTAGAAAGCCAACGTGGATAGAGTTAATATAGGAGAGTTTGCGGTGACACCATGTATATAAGGTCTAAGAAGAGGTGTACTGGTTCTGAAAAGATCCCGAGTGATAACTTGACGTTCCGGCCAGTATGCTCTAGCTGGCCGTCATCAGATATTTTTTGTTGGGTTTCTTCCCCATCTTTTACCTGTAAATATCCCTTTCTTGCTCCATGCAGGGATGGTCTGAGACCAAAGAAATCTGACTGATTCTAGCAGAAACATTTCTCCATTAGTCTTTGACATTTACACAGGTAGAGCAAACTGCTAATTAGGACTTAATAGATGACCACAAATTTGCAAATCTCAAGTAATCTTGAAGAGGTAGGATTTCAATCCAAGCAGGAGGTTTTGTCAAAGGCAGGATGACTAGAGAGAAAAAAAAAACAGATGGGAAGGGAGAGAAATGATAATTCAGATGACAGAAGATAGACAATGGGGGAAAGACGGTGGATTGACCAGGGTGAATGAGATCAAAGGGAAAGTGAAGCAGGCAGGAAAAGGGATCAAAGAGGGGAATATCAAAGGAAAAAGTGAATGACAACAAACACAAAAAGAAGGATTTTTTAGTAAACAAAATCAAATGTAATTTTGTCTGAAGTGAATGAAGGGCCGTAAAGGAGATTTATAATTGAGCACGCTGAATACTACAACTATTTATAGCAGCCTGGTTAAATTTATAGTCCATTGGCAATTGGCAGTTGCCTTTTATTTATTTTTAAGAAAGTCACAACAGTGAGTATCCTTTCTATACCAAGAAGCCAAGTGAGCATGTACTACATGTACTTTCATTTTGTAGGATTTAACATGCATGTGTTTGAGAGGTGGGTTACTGGGTTTTTTTTTCTGGCCTCCTGTTGCCCTTCCATTGACTGGGTGCCCCCCCCCTCTCCCCTTGGATGGTGATTTACCCAATACCTGACACTTCTGTTGGACAGTAGCAGGCAAGCAGACTGTTGTGCTGGGTGACAGAGCACTGAAGTACATGTATTTATATGGCTTTTTTATGGGCTACCCTTTCCCTGAACCAGCTGTGTTTACAAGCAGGGCTGATCTGCCTGTGCACAGATCGGGTTCCATTGTCTGGCAGCCACTGTTATTGTCAGAGATCACTGACCGCAACTTGGTGAGAGGGGCTATACCTCACTCACAGGCACACAGCTACAGAAGGGAGCATTGTTTTGGGGCACTCCTGTCTAGACTTGCGCTGACCCCCCCCCCCCCCCCCCTCCCTCACTCTTCTGAGCAGGGGATTTTTTTGTGAGTTTTTGTAACTGGGATTTTTTGTGTTGCCCCTTTCTTAAATGGGATAAATGAGGGGCTCTTTTTACAACAGTAGACAGTTACATGCGTATCAGTCATAGCTGTTGGACCAATGTCTACTTTTGGCACAGCCACATGCAGGTAAATGGATGGCAGGATTGATGGTGGTACTACAGTGTACATATTATGTACAAATTGATTCTAGCTTCTAGTCCATTGACAATAGTTCACACCTGACTTTAGAAGAAGAAAGAAAACAACCTCAGTTTGCAGTCAATCGTCATTTTTGGTTTGTAGCAATTGCAATATGTTGGGTGGCAGTACCCAGGCAAGCTAGGGTTTCCACTGCATATGAAACTGTGAGGTTGCCCAGCTCACTACACTGATGCCTGGGCCACCTCAGGTTTTTGTCTCCAAAAGTGGCCTCCTTCAGTGGTTAAAATCATGCTAGAAAAATGAACATACAGTACATGCAACATTTGGCAGTTTGCAGTTTGACACAGTTTGTACTGTACAATGTGTTATTGGTTCCTGATGCACATTACATGTACATGTATTGCACTGCTTAATTGCCCATCCTATATGTCACCCATGGAACATCTAGTACAGTATCCAGAATACTCATTTATGAAAGTGATATACAAAAATGTTGCAAACTGCTTACTGACTAAAATTACCAAAATGCAAATCTAAAAAATTAGTGGGCCTGACGTTTCGATCCTAGCAGGACCTTTCTCAAAGGCAGAGAAAGGTCCTGCTACATGTAGGATCGAAACGTCAGGCCCACTCAATCTCAAAGCAAATTATTAGTTGTCATTTGAGTTTGGATTCATTCCACTGGGTGAGTGATGAATTCCCGGTTTCTGGGTGCTCGGCCCTTTCCTGCTACCACTTCCAAGGCCTCTGCGCTGGAGGGCTTATCAGAGAATTTCCTGGCTTGTGGTCACACACTGAAGTTGCCAAACTGGATGACAATTGGGATGTGGTGGGCTCCATGGCGGGTGGGAGAGGGAGAGAATGGCCCCAGCCACTCTTTCCCAAAACTGAAGTGAAGGGCGAGTTTCCAGATGGCCTGAACGATAATTGGTGTGCACATACATAGGAGGGAATTCCCGCTAGTGTTGCCCTATCTTGATTTATCGTCTCTAAGGGTAACACAATTGCATCATTCCCTGAGGGTAGGTGATTCACTAGGGCAGCCTTCTGCATGTCCCTGTCTTGTGTCTGTAATGTGTCCTCAACACATCGTGGGTCAATAGGGAGGCATATTGTGCTTGATCTCACTTTATTGATTAGATACTGCCCATGGATACTGCCAGGTGTACAGTACATGCTAACTCTCCTTAAGCGGGTTCAAGAGTTCAAACTCTGCACTTCTCCCTGTCGGCGGTTCTGACAATAGTTGGGACTGAACACCGCCTTGTGGAGGAGAGGAAAGTAAGAGGCTGATGGTGGTGTGAAGACAAGAGGCTGAGCACTAATGGTGGTCAGGATTTGCACTGGTCTGTCTTTGTGAGTCTGTCTAACAATCACAAGCCATTGAGTTTTGGCAGAGGCAAAGGGAGCTGGGGGGGGGGGGAGGGTCCTGAGTAGACATGTCGGGACCTGTCTGCTCCATGGGTTGCTGTGTGCTCCTGCCCATTCTGCCAGTGTGTACCGCAGTGCTGCATATAGCCTCTGATCTCTTTATGAAAGAGGAGGGGGGAGGGGGGAGCCTGGACAAAACAAAACAAGAAAAAAGTCTTGTTGCTTTTGTTTGATTTGTGAACCGAGTGTCAGGGACCCATCAGTTTAGCGCTGGGAGCTGCAGGCATTTGCTATTGGTGTTTAAATATAGCTGTGACACCCATTGGACCAGCCGAATGTTGTCTCAATGGGCTGCCAATTACTGCTAAGGAGTGTTGGCAGCCACATGAAGAAACAGAGCATGCAGTCAGTTGGTTCAGGATTGTTTGGGGTTTGCAGACCAAAAGGAAAAGAGGAAATAGTTCTAGCCTGATGAAGGCTGTGAACCCATTCAAGGTGAAGTTTACAGTGTAAGTGTGTGTGGTTTGATAAAGTGTGTGGTGTGTTGTGGTAAGTCCCAATGCTTCCTTGATGCGACCCAGAGATTCTACGTTGCCCCATTTGCGAGTACGGTCATTATTGATTGGGTTGTTTGTGAACACTTTTTGTATTCTTTCATTCTATTCTCGATTCTCATCTATCTTTGGTTCTCAGATTATCAATTGTCCGGTCCAGCGTGACTCATTCCTATTGATTTTTCGGGGATGTTGTTTTTTAAGACTTGTTTTTTAAGACTTGTTTTTGATTTTCTTGTTGCTTCCCTTTTGTTCATGGCTAATCGCAGGACACTGCTGTATTATGAGTGAGCTTGAGATCCGAGTGCGGACCCGTTTTCGCAAGCGCACAGCTATTGACGAGTTGATCCTGCGCGACTGTCCCGAGCCTCACTGGACCAGCCCCAACGAGACTTGCCTGGGCCGCGCTGACAGAGCCCAGCCCTACCACTGTCGCGTCTACAAAAACCGAGTGACCATCGAGGTGGACACAGACACTCTGCAGATAATGCAGGAGGAGAATAACGCGGAGGATGCCTGCATCGACGTGGAGATCTCCGACGACGAGGTGATGGAGGACAGGGACGAGGAGGAGCTGGACACCTTCCAAGGGTTCGACACCTCGCCCATGTCGGCCTCCTCGGGGACCGACTCCCCGAGCAACGCCACCTCCTCCCCGATCAACATCCCGGGCATCTTCGGCCCCGAGGGCCCCCGGACCCGCTCGGCCAGCTGCGGGAGCACGCCGCCCGCCCAGTGCCTGAGCTACCTGGGGCGCATGTTCCCGGGGCCGCACTGCGACTCCTCCCCGCTCTCCTCGGGCTACGGCTCGGCCCCCCGCTACTCCACCTCCACCCAGACCCCCACAACGCCCGTCTTCTGTGAGACCTCCGTACGCTTTCGCATCCTGGGACTTGCCGGGAATCAGACTGACAAACGACAGCAGGCCATGAGCAGACGGCAACGGATACAAATGCAAGGTGAGGCCCTCTTTTCACGACGCACAAGAAACTGCCGTCTTTCAAAGAATCACAATGCTAGAATATTGATTAATCTTACGTACATGTACTGCTTAGCGACTTACATGTAGATGTACAAATCTAAACAAATTCAAAGAGGGCCAGTCATTTCAATCCCACCTGGACCTTTGACAAAGGTGGACGGACAAACACATGGCATGTAGTACGATACTGTACAATTTCAGAGGATGGACAGAGGTGCAAAGCCTTGGATGTAGAACAGGGTTTTTAAGGGTTTTAATGTGAAGGTCCAGCAGTGGGGAGTAGTGCATTACAAGTTTCTTTCCATACATGTACTTAAAACAAAAAAAAAGATGTCGTCTAAATAATTTATAATCATTTATTCAACTTATATTGTGCTTGCTCCAGGACCAGCCTGTTTGAAAGTGCATTACATAAAATAAATTCCACAAAACATAATAAAATAAGACACATAAAAGCAAGAGTATTAATAAGCCTTAAGAAAACACATTACCTGTGTATATATATATTTATAATGCATACTTATCGGGGGAAAAAAATCAAGATAAAAATGAACCAAACATAAAAAAGTACGGTAATTTCATCCGTTAAAACTGGAAATTAAATGGAATGTCCAATTGGAATGCTTTCATAGACTACTCAGACATGCTGTATATGTACTATATGTATATCATAAACAAATTAGAATCATGAGATTATTGGCATTAGATTGAATTTTCCTAGAGCTCTTCCAAGAAGAAATTCAATGCGTACCAGTGTATTTCTCTCCAAGCTAATGATTCCACCAAAACAAATAGAAGAACAAATATTGGAAAATATACGTTTTTGTCTTTTTGATGATAGTGCACAATGAAAACATCCGGAAAGAACATCTGGTGTTTTTCTGAAGATTATTTGTTTTATATATATTTTCCTTTTAAAATACTGTACATATACAGGGAGGGGGAGGGAGGTTGCAATGAAAGGATTATTTCCCTTGTTATTGGTCCACTTAATATCTGACAATCATAATTTTATATCAATAATCTACTGAAGGAGGGAGGTGTATACACTGCTTTGTACAAGCCAACATGTTCAGACATGTTCAATCTGTCAACCAATGGCATTCATTGTAGAGAAAGTCCTAAAATATAAAAAGAACAAAAATTGCCATACATGTAGCTGTATACATAATATACAGTGTATGGTACGTAATTAAAAGCATATGGCATACACATACACGTGTACAGTATGTGTTCATGAATAGTTTTGCTATGAATTATAGGAAATGTTTTTCATGTTTGCAATTTAGCCAGATGCATTAGTTGCATCCTGCTTTGTACGATGGTGAAAGTCCTAAAAGGATCTTGTAAGTACCGGTATGCAATGTGCAAAGATTCATCTAGTTTGAAGCAGTGTCAATTCCTTATGTACATGTACATGTACATGTACATGTACATGTACAATTGTACATGTATGTGTTTTCATTTCTCTGGAAACAGCACAAAAAGGCTTGCGCACTGTTTATATTGCAGAATCCCCAAACAGAGCAGATAACACAAGCAGTGACCTGCAAGCCAAGTTACTCCCCATATCTGTACTCCCTTATCAGTTAGCGTAATTCATTGCCACAGGACTCCATGTTTTGTCTGCGCTATCTTCACGGCTAATAAACTTGGACTTGCATATTTGAACTGCGGTGGAGCGGAGTGGGTTAGAATATTAGAACTTGACCACTGCAGGGTGTGGTTGACCTGAGGTCAATGATTGTTGATTAATTCTGGGGTCACCTTGACAATAAATTGTGTACTAATAGATTATTTTTTTAAGACGCTTTAAAAAGTATCTTCCTGTTTGGACAAAGTTTTTGGAAAAGTTCAAATATTGGTATTGTCAGGAGGAAATATGGCCCATATAAGTTTCTCCCTGTTCTGAAGGCCAGATTAATCTTTTATTAGACCAAGTTAAATGTTTTTACATACAGAGATTTGTTGATGTGTGCTTAAATGATAGTGTTTTTTTTTTCAAGGCTTGTTAATTCTTTTAAAAGGATTTAGTGATCAAGGCAATTTTTGTTGCCACATAGAAGGCAATCTCTGGTTTGTCACTCATAATGGCCGTTTCCACTGCCCCAAATAAACATGATTATTTGGATCGCGATTTTAATCAGGATTTAAACTCCACTCTTGTGTACATGTATGTGTGTGTGTGTGGACACAATAAAAGTGCTTGCAGGTACATGTAGGCCACATTCAAGGAATGTGCTGTCCAATTATCGTAGGTCACATTTCAGTCATGTGCTGTCTAGTTACCGGTAGGTCACATTTCAGCCATGTGCAGTTCGGCATGCAAAAAGAAAATTAAACATTTGATTAGCAATTCACTTTTCGTTAATTTTTCCACATTTTATATATGTATATTTTATTTATGTGTAAACGTGTGCCCCCCCCCCAAAAAAAATCAATCGTGATCCACTTTTTGACAATTTGTTGAGTGTGGTCCCCTAACCTTGGAGGGCCCATCCAACCATTCATACATGTACGTCACAGTCACAGAACCGCCTGGCAGTGTTTGCTCAATCATGGTTCAATCATTTTCCTTGCTCTATCATCTATGCTTCGAGTCTACCTGGCATGGCAGCAAGGCCTACTAGTTAGTACTATCCACCAGGAGCAATTAGCACAGGTCTCCTTGCTGAAAAAGTGCAAAAGCAACTGACACACCATATTATATCCCCTGCGCCCAGCACCTGCGCTGGAAACCAGACCCTCATTGTTAGGCTAGATATATGGGTTTCTTCCTGCGCTTGTTTTGTCAGCCCATTTCCACGGCATAAAGAAATTCAACTCATCTCGGGTCAGACTCTGTGGTTGGATGACCACATCAGCCAAGCTTGTCATGAGATTTAAGCTGGGGGAGAGAGAGGAGAGAGAGAGAGAGAGAGAGCCCTGTGATAATCTGGAATGATAGTGAAATTGTGAGTAGTGGTTTATCAAAGTCTTTTGGAGGAGAATTGGAGTCACGATTAATGGAGCAATTGGGATCCAGTCGAGTGTGAGGTTCAGTGTGAGGTTGAGTGCAACCCGCACTGCATACGCACGGTTGCACCTGGTTGTGCAATGACTTTTGGCAAATAAGTTTCAAATAAAAAATCACATTGAATGAATGCCTGACGTGCACACAGTCCACTTGCATATTCTGCCATTACAGTAGATTTCAATCAGATTTGTTTTTATCAAGTGAGTTGTTGCCTTGCTGCAGAATCTCCAAGCTGCACAAAATGAGAAAAAAAAAGTTCTCAATAGTCGTCGTGGAAAGAAATTGATTTTCTTTGACACTGAGTTTGTCTCAGTTTTTTTTCTTCCAGTTTTGAGTCCTTGATTTTGGTACAGCTCTCTGCAATATACTGAATAATGATGAGCTGCAATCTGCTGAGATTTTCAGTTTATTTGGCAAAGCAGAATCATCCAATGTTCCACTCTACGTTAATAATGCGGCGCACCCCCTCCAAGGAGTGTATAGCCAGAATGCAACAAGAGTCAAGGACACTCAAACAGAGTCTGTATAGGCCCTACAAATACAGTACAACTGTATGCACAACCTGCATTGGCATGGCAAAGTACTGTACATGTACAATAATACGGTACAAGTACTGTACTGTACGTATCATAATTATGGGGTGTGTGTGTACTGAGCATCCTGGTTATTTGTAGGTGGACTTAATACTTGCACATGTATATGTGTGTATCTGCACTTTGTTCGTGTGTTACCTGAACTGAGTTCACAGAAAAGCCAGAATGCAAGTAAGATAACATTGTGCAACTATTGAGCAGAGGTGCAACCCTGCTCAGTACCCTCCAAAGTTGAACAAATCTTCAAAGTTAGCAAAGCCTAGACTACGCGCAGTTCACACTTTGCTCTGTGTGCCGTGCTTGCATACTGCTGACATAACGCTGCCCTTCCTAAAGACAACCAGCTCTGCATGCGCGTCACTGTCGGCCATGTTAAATTCAGCCAGCTCTGGACAATGTGTCTGTACTTGTGACTGTGGGAATTGCATGTACACAAGTGAGTGGCTGCCCATGTCTCTTGCAGATGGCTTCTGAGCAAGAACGTGAACCTGAGCTGAAAAAGGACACATGCCCAAATAAAGGTACTTATGTGTGCACAAGTTGCTTTAAATAGTACTGTACATGTATGTATACATGTACATACCGGTGTGTGTGTGCTGTATACCACTGTACATGTGCACACTTACCGGTACTTTTTTTATTGTACATGTGTAAGCAAAGTAAAATGACCAGTTTTTTAAAGAGCTAAAGGTGTGGGGAAATTGTCCTGGACCTGGATTTGAACCCCAGGATTAACGATAACAACCCATGCTTTGGGGTAGGGGTGTCTGTCAAAAGCATCTCGCCATTAGGATCAGGGTTACGGTTACCGCAACTACATGTACTCTCCATTAACTGTAAGGATCACAATCTTGGCATACATGTGCATTTGCATGATACATACATGTACACCATGTACATGTATGGTATACAGTGTACAATACGTGTGTACACTGTATACACATACATTATACATGTACGTGTACAATGTACATGTATGACTACCGGGTATAATACATACATGTACATGTACAAAATGGATGGGAATTTGGGTACAGCACTGGGAGATCACACACAGCATTGACACGTGTACATGTACATGTACATGTACATGTACATGTACATTGTGTATATACATGTCATCACAGGGATTAAGAAATGTAATCTTGTTCACTTATCTTAATCCAGGTACATGTACTGTACATGTACTGTACAGTTCAACAAGTCTGATGTCTCGCATCAGAACCCAGGGTGTGTTGCATCAGACACTTTATGTGTCAGCAACTTTTCAGAATCTCAGCAGGCCATTTCATTGGCTGCTGGTAGTGGTGAGGGAAGGGCTAATCTAAAATGAGAATTTCATGACAGTGCTTTTGATACCAATTACAACTGACAGAAAAAAATTGATGCGTACAATGAAATAGTACAATGAAACAATGAAAAACATCGTCTGCTGATGTCTAGTCAGCAACTTGAACTATTAAGCTGTCCCCTTTTTGTCGCGGAGCTATCATGCACCAGGTGCATTGCAGACATTGCGTATAAGCACATCTGTTCATATTTGTTCTGTCACCACTAATTGTCAGATTTCATCACTCTCCCCCTCCCCTGCCCCACTGCCCAACCTCTCGTCGAAATCTCCAGCGACACACACACACACACACAAAACCGAGACAAGAAGACCATATATAGTGGCGTCACTTCTCTGCCAATCGATAAACACCGATATTTTTGCAAGCAGGATCTTCTGAAACAATTCTTTCCCCGACCGCCCGATCAGATGGACGGGCGGAATTCTCATGCAGCTTTTCAACCAGACAAATCCACTCGCCCTGAATCCCGATTCCCGATGCTTGGGAATGCGTGCAGCTGTTTGCACGATGAACATGCAATTCATTTCAACCCGCTCACTATCGCAGTATCTGTGAAGTGAAACAGGAAACAATGGCTGTTTCCATAATAAATTCAAATGCATGTTTACTTAACATGTATTCAACTGGAGGGACTTGGAATAGCCAAATCTCCTACCAGTATATTTCTGTAGTTGCTTCTCCCTGTACAGCAAACAGGAAGTTATTCCAGAGATTTTTGCCAGTGTGGTTGGTGACACGCCTCTAAAATTTGTCTGTGTATATATTGCCAGTACTGTGCATGCAGTGTGCATGCAGCCTGCTATTCCTTTTCTGGTCTTCCTGGTGTAAGGAAAAGGTGGCAAACAGGAAGATATTAAAGGGGACTTCGTGGAAGTTAATGTCCATGTACAGTGTGTGTACCTCCTGTTTGAAATGTTTTGTTTTTTTCTTCACGAAATGAAATTGCATCATAAAGACGTGAGCTTCCCAGAATGACTCCACAAGGAAAAATGGGAAGAGCAGAATGGGACGTGGCCTGTATTTTCGGGGTAAAATGAATCCCTTTAAACATGTTTTGACAGCTGAAAGCTTAAACGTAGTGTTTGTAGTGGGTGAGCTGTCAAGCAAAGCAGTAGTTTCACTGTGACATCCAGAACTACACTGTACACCTTCGGACCCATGATTGAAGTTTGAATGCTTCAAAAGAATTTCTCACTGTGTGGAGTACAATTGGGTGTGGCTATTCTGAAGTAACAAAAAGTTTGATATGTGTTCTCTCTTTTCTTCTGGTTTGATCTCATTGCAATAATTAAGGGAACAGGATACATGTACACGTATACTGTGCATGTACATTGTACAGTGTGCATGTACTGTAGGCATGTTCTTATTTATTTAATTTAAACACAGAAATTATTAAATTGCCTGGGTGAACATACACAATGCAGCTAAGTCTTTACACTGTTCTGACATCAGCTGCTTTTCATTGTTCAACAGGGTTCAACAGTTCAACAGTAGCTTATATGTGTATTGCAGGGCATTAAAGTTAAAGGCAATGCACCTGTCACTAACACTGCCAAGTAATGGACCAGCAAATACTGGTCATTTGTTTAAAAAAAAAAATGGAGCAAGACAGCCAAGGAATTAGATGTGCTTGTCAGAGTGATGCATTGGAGAACATGTGATTTGTGGTTGAAAGAGTGAGACATTCATCCCATTCATGAAGATGCATGGCTAATTGGACAATACTGTACATACTGTAGTTCCCTCTTCACTTTAGTTTGAAGGGTGGGGTCCTTGTGGAGGAAGGAAGGGGCAGAGATTTCTGTGCCACCCCATCTTGGAGTCTCCCTGAACCACAAAACAAAGTTGTGTCAACCATTCATTGCACCCTCCATCCTTGAGGGCCAGCCCCTCTCATGTTATTTAATGCTGTCGTTGGCTTTGTGCCAAGAACCTTTCACTGCTTGGCCCAGTGAGGGGTGATGGTGGTGGTGGTAGTTGATGTCCCTGCCCTTTTTTTGTGGTCGCCAAAAAGAAACCTTAGCTAGCATGGCTGGCCAATAAGGCAGCATGAGCCAGCCAGCCCTGCAGTTTGGCTTATTTACAGCCCCAGAGAGGATTTTGTTTTGGCGGTTTTGAGGTTTAAAGGGGGGTAACAAACATCATTATTATTATAATTTGGGTGACTGTTGGTAGACTGCTGACTCTATGCAGGTGGCTACCAAACAGCCAGGCCCCTCCTACCAGACTGACTATTGTATGTAAATATATGCAAATGACCTGGAGGGGGCTGGGCCAAGACCGAAGAGAGTTGGCCAATCGGGGTGCTGGTTTTGGTCCACTGGGTAACCAGTTGAGGGATTAGCCAGGCGCACAGCAGTGCAGTGAACAGTCAGACTTGGGCGCCTCTGTGCAATCTCCCATTCTGTGTTGATTTGTGTCACTGGGTATTCCCCCACCCAGGGGGCCAGGGGGTTGGTGTCTGCAGAGGAGCTTAATACTGGTAACCAGTTGACTGGAGGCAAAGACTACAGTACATTAACTCTGGACTAAGCTGCTTGCCTCACACTCACCATGTTTTGATCCCCCTTTCAAGCCATTAACTATTCTGGAGGGAGACATTTTAATCAGAGCAATCAGAACTGGCCAAAGTGTTGGTGAAGGGATTATATCTCTCTCCCCCCCCCCCCCAAAGGAAGAATCAATAACTGTGGGCCTCTGGGCAGTAAACTTGTCCAGTCTACTGGGCAATGCCTGGTCCTACTGGTGCTGTGCTGGTGAACTGGCTGGTCCCTGTTTACTTACTCAAGCTCAGTGACTTGTAGGCCATGTCATATCTAAATATAGATCTGTGGCAGTAAACAAGCCTTAAACAACAGTATCCCAAAGTAGTGGAACGTGGAACTGCTGACACTTCTAATTTTTTTCCCATTGGTCTTTGTAACTGAGAGAGACATTTATTTGCCCAGAGGAAATTGCATATTCAACGATGTGTTGTGACAGACTATCAGTATCAGTGAGAAGGGGTGAGTTACAGAGCTGTGTCAAATGGCAGTGGTTTTGACAATCATTGATGATTTTGTCATAGACTTTTAAAAAATGACTTGTGAAAATGGCAAAGGAGATACACTTAGCAAAGATAGATAATCCATTGTGTCATAATTGTAACCGATGTTTTTGCATCATTTGTGTAGCACTCCACAGTGTACATGTAGTTCATTTTATGTCCAATGTTACCCCAATTGGGAGTCTGGCTTGGGATCAAATTGGCACACCATAGCAAAAAGTGTGATTGGGAGAATGATGTCCCGTGGCTACTCTCTAACTCCACCAGGTACATGCAATACCATGCCAGAAAGCAATGCCAAAATGTTTATTAATCCAATAATCCAGCTGGTACATGTTTACAAAGGTTCGTGATTCTGCGTTATGTTTCCTCTACCTGTCTCACTGTATGCTTATTACATGTACATACACATGTACTGTACGTATGCAAGTCTCTCTCCATACTTGACTGTAATGGCCACTTATTAAACCCAGAGAAAACGTTCATCAGAAGTTAGTAAGCCCCTACTGTATAATTTTGAATTGAGTCTTAGAGATAATCTCGGCTAATGAAAGTCGAGAGACTCGTCCCCTCTCCACCCCCACTTATTAAGATCCATCTCTATTCTCCGTTGTTGATCCCCACAAGACCTTTCCCATAGGCAATGAGCCTATGAAGAGAATACATGTATACGTGTACGTACTTCTCATGGGATTTTTTGCTTTCGAAAAAGGTCTTGTGTGGATTGAAGTGTCTGGCCTCCTAAAACAGTAAACAGGGATTTGCATTTTTTTTGTCAGGAAATACCGTAGTTCTCCAAATTATTGTCTTTACTATTTAAGATGGGAAAAAAAATGATTTCAGTAAAGAAGTGCACTAGTGTAGGCTAAGAGTAAGAGAGTATTCCACATGTACAGATTTGACTTAGAAAGAATGTGATGGCATTGGCAAGTCACAGAAGCACATACGTGTCTGGAAATTTGCCTTCGAGAAAGGTCACGCCTTAAAAAAATTTGAGATGATTTGGGTTGATTAAGTTGGTAAGAATTTTTTAACTTTTTGGTGCATTTGTGTGTGTGTGTCCCTTTCCCCCCAATTTACCCTGCTCATTTCTCTTTGATCTCTTGAAAACAGAGAGGAGAGCCCGTGGCCGAGTCTACTCGGAGAACAACAGCGACGACCTAAGAGGGGAGGAGGAGGAGGAGGAGGAGGGGGAGGACGGAGAGACCTCCGGGGCCAATGCTGGGATGCCCCTGCCGGACCTGGTGGCTTTCAGGGACCGCGCCAACTCGGCCCCCACCAGTCTGATGCGGCCTGAGATCAGGGTGGGAAGACAGCTGCGTCGAATCAGCGACGAGTTCCACTTGTCCTACCATGACCAACAGGTGAGTGAGGAGGGAGAGACAGGCCTTCCAGTCCCCTCCCCGCCCTGCAGACAACCGCAGTTGGGGGATAGCAACCTTTACTATGTGTTCATATGTAGAGCATGAAGTAAATAAAAAAAAAATGTTGCAAACTGCTCACTGACTAAAATGACCTGCAATACATAAATCTCAAAAGTTAGAGGGCCTGACGTTTCAATCCTAGCAGGACCTTTCTCAGCATAGGCAAAGTGATGAGGACTGTAGACAGTCAGTGCTCTCCTTCCCCTGACTCTCTGTTAAGTTCACAATATCACAGTACTTTCCATATATTTAACAATCTGAAATGTTTCTGGTTGGCTCCAAGGAGAGTACTCCAGCTCGTAATCTGCTTTTTGAAATTAGATTTACCATTATCATATTGATTGGAGGCCTTAAATGATTTTTTTTTTTTTTTTTTTTTAGGGGGGGGGAGTTATATAGTTTTTGGTAGGCAGACAGAAGAACAATCATCTAACCGGCTACTGATGGTTTAGTCACCTGTTAGTCTGTCAAAGCCCAGAAAGTGCCTCTGGCTGTATTGATTAACTTCTCCACACTCGCCTATTTTCTCAGTAAATATGCTCCTCTGCCTGTCTCTCCTTTGGTTTGCTCCGCGCTTTAAAAAAAAAAGACTACCGTATATAAAAAAATAATTTCTTAATGACACTTCATGTAGGACATCTGGGCACGGTGGATACTGGATCAATCCAATGTGTTATCGACCGGCTGTTCATTAGCGCCATCGCGTGCCTGCTTGCCACCTGTTTTTTTGTTTTTTGGTGGTTTTTTTTTCAACAGTAACCGTGACGATGGGATATAAATTGTATCCCTAGTGGCAATTTGTGGGAAGCAAAAGAGCCTGGGTGATGCATTTTAATTTGATATGATACGGGCGCGCCTAAAGCTGACAATATACCAATTTCATGCCTTGCTCACTGAGAGGGGGGCCCCAGTCGCGAGTTAACGTATCGGTGCGGCAGTGTTGGGGCCTGATATGTACTCTTTCTTATTGGATTAGCGGGCGGGAAAGACCAAATTGTCTAACGGTTGGCGTTCTGGCATAGCGACAGATTGCTTGCCCCAGGCTAGGATGTTACGCCATGTGTGAATGTGAGAGCCCATCTTCCTATAACCTCGTCGCAGCAAACTTCTTCCTTTTAAACATTTTAATCCCCCGTATCAGGTAAATCTGATAAAAAAAAGCTCTTTTTTTTTTTTTAATAAGTAGATTTCTGGCCACGTCTTAATGGTGGGTATGTTTAGAGAAAGGGAAGGGGGTTCTGGACTGATTTGACGAATATATTCGGATAGAGGGCAGCAGAGCAAGTACCGGTATACCCCAAACATCTCCACACACCATCATAATTGTTTTCACTCAAAAGGAACGGGGAAAATGGGATTTTTTTATTTTTTTTATTTAAAAAAACATTATAGCAAAGACGATTTGACTGGACCGGGATTTGAACCTAAAAACTCTCACTTAACCAACCAGCGCTCTTACTACTTGAGCTATCCAGCCCTGAGATGGCGGCCTTCCCAAATTGTCAACTGTCTTTGTCAACTATCAACTGCCACTTAGTGCATTAGTTTGCAACCCTGTGAGGCTGTGATGTCATCATTAAATCATAGAGGGGATTTCAAAATACACAAGGCAGTTTTGCTAACATTTTTACGAATTTTGATTAGTTTGCAATTTTTTGTTTTGACTTTGTTTTGGCCATTGCATGAGGCATTGTTTAAGTGTGGCCATAGTTAAGGATGTGGACATTAAGAGTACTTTCTGTGGTCAGTGCCAAGGCATTACCTTCTTCCTGGTTGTAATTGATCCAGGGGTGTTCAAGATGTTTACTCCCCAAGTCCAGTCTCTTGAAAAAATAGACAGAGGAAGGGAAGAGCTGAGAAGAGAGAGAGAGAAAAAAAAAATCCTCCAATCTACTGAGAAAGAGGGCAGGGTTTCTCTTGTTGAGGTCTTGAGGAGTCTTTAGATTTTTAACTGGAAACAGAAGCTAGTACATGTGAGAAGATAAAAACTCCCTGGGTTGATGGTCCCCCAGTGGTCATCATAACAAGCATTGCCTGTCAATAACAATCAGTGCTCATCTCCTGCCCCATTAGGCCCGGGATGTGAGGTAATTACGAGGGAGGCAAACTCGTCCCCCTCAGTCCTGGCCCCAGGGACACTGTAGCCAAAATAACAAAGACAAGAAACAAGAAAAATGTTGCTTCTTGAAAGGTGACTAAGGAGAAGGCCTTCTAGGCCCTCTGGGAGCAAGGCTAACATTGATCTCCTTGGGTGTCAACGATGACAAATGGGCAAAGTAATTGGCTCTTGGTTGCTATATTCTAATACATTAGTGAATGGGATGCTGGCCCTGTGGTTGCTACACATCAGGGGATGCTGTTTTGCCTGCCGCTTGTTCTCGCACACTCCAACTGATGTGAAGGGGATGTTAAGTGGTGTACTTTTAAATGCTTCTTTGACAGGATGTGGCATCGTTGGCTGTTACGAATGACAAATTAACGCAAATGTTAAGCAGGTGCTTAAGTGGCAGTGAGATTAATTATGGGACAGACAATTAGGGGACTAGGGGTGGATTACACAAAGCCTTACGATGCATCGTAACTCAAACTTGTGATCGATAACCCATCCTTCTGTAACTTTTCATAGGTCATAATGGTTTCTGTGCATCTCTCATTGCCTCGCGACTGATCGCAAGTTACGACTTGTTTCATGAAATCGATCACAGTATGGTTACAACTGATCAAAATTAATTGACACACACTCATTTTTGTATCCTTGTGGTGACATTGCTCTGTTCTTGTGCACTGTACAACCAAACGAGAAACGATGTTTTAAAAATGCTCCCAGTTCAGCCTCATTTACTTTCCTGGGTAGAAATTTGGACTGTATGTACAGTATGTCGGACAGTCCCTTACAGGCTTAAATGGAACACTTCAATTTGCAACCATCTTACCTATCATATATTTCCCGTTTTTGAGTTATTTCCAAATACCAGTTTGGTGAAAACCTTGTGGAGACCTATACACCTTTACAATTTCCCTGTGGATTCATGTACCTATTCAACCTATTGGACTAGGTCTCCACAAGGCACTAGGTTTGCGCCTATTTTCACATTTCAGTGGGATACTGCATCATTAATGTTAATATTTAGCATCATGAAAATAGTATGTGCTGCCCATGACAGTGAACTCTTAATACTGATGCCAATATCTATTAGTATTCCTGTCTCTTCCTCCATGCTCCTGTCACATCCTGCCAGAACGCTGTCTGAATAAATGAACAGATTTGAGAGATACTGTGCCACATTGAATCAAATTTGTTTAAAGTGGATTTGGAGGTTGGGACAATATACGCTGTCACACACTGCAACGTCAATATATTATTATATACACAGAAAAAATGTCTTCCAGTGATAGTGGGTTGCGGCCAGCTGTGTTTGCCCAGACTGATTAATTAATGAGATTGGAGGACATGACAATGGCATGAGGTGGCCGGCAAAGTATTCCATTCCAGGGCTATGAGTCAGTGAGCGTGGCTCCATCTAAACCAGCAACGCCCAAAACGGCAGCTCTTATGTCTGGGATGGTGGTGATGATTGGGGGGGGGGGGGGTGGTGGCATACTAGCATTGCATAGGCACAAGGCCACTGTCAATGGTGGCTTTAACTATTTCTCTTCTCCCCGGAAGAAAAATTCTTCCTGGGTCGACCCCCCTCCCCTTTTCATTCAGCTCATTGCTGCTTTATGACTTGAGTCACTTGACCCTCCCTGAAGTGGCTCTCTACTGCCCTCTACCACACGTGTCAAGGGCAATTGGATTGTTCTCTGCATTATTCGATTGCCCTGATTACTTCCAGTCCTGGTGGGCCAACTGACAACAGTTGGTATTGATTTGGAGAGGGGGGGAGTTAGCAAATCAAGGCCGGGAGGATGGACTTTCACTGATGGATTATTTTTTTTTACAAGGAGGTGTCGGTGGTGGAGGGTTAGTGTTTGATACAGCAAACGGTGAAATGAAATCACTTTCCAGACCTGGCTGTGACCCGTGCATGTCACTGATACACGATTATCAGCAGCTCAGTGGGATGTGCTCTTGAACCCATGAGGATGATTTGGCCTTCCCTCATTTCCTGTCTCCATTCCTGGGATTGATTTATTGAAATTCTGTTTTTAATTGCCGTACCTCGTCGAGCCTTGAGTTTGGGGTCCTAGAGTGCAGACTTTTATTTAACATTTTGAAAATGACTGATTTTTTAGAATTGGAAAGTCCCTTTTAATAAAAGATCTATTTTGGGGGGTGCAATATAAGTGTTACTGGTGTTGGGGTTTTCCTTCTCCTTTGTGGACTTTGAATGGGTGTGGCGTATACAAAACACATGCTACTTTAAGGGATATGATCTCATTCCTGTACAGAAAGGCCACTTTATGATGTCATTAGTTTTCATTGCAAAATATTGAGTGTCTGGCATTACAGAACTATATAGCAATACCTCTCATAGGGGCAGACAAGATCTGCTGGGATTGAAACCTTGAGCACTATGCTTTTGTGATTTGCGTTAAAAAAAGGGTCAGTTTTAATGTCAGTCAGCATTTTTCAATATATCTGTCCTTTTTTATTGTTTTTGGTTGAGTGGAATTTTGTTAATAATTTGGATCCACGAAATGTATTTTGTGATCATGTAAAGTAAACGGATGGTAACTCATATTGGGTACACGATCGAGATTTCTATTTTTCCCCTGAGGTGAATGTTCTTTGCTATTTCTGTGAATTCTATATCATTTCTCAGGCAGCATTCTTTCCCCTTTTTATTTGAATTTCTCTTGAATATATTTTTAACGAACTTTCTTCTTCTTTTTTTTCTTTTTTTTCCGCTCATGCTCAGAGTCTGCGGGCAAGACAGCAGCAGACGATCCTGCAACGCCTCCTGAACTCATTACGAGGCAACCGTCATGGGCACAGAGAGGGCAGTGCTGTCTGATTACCAGCCGGGCAGACTACCGGTACCAGCCAGGCTCGAGTCGATGCTCGGCCACCATAAATGCTGCATTATGGGATTCCAGAACTGTACGTGGAGGAAATTGACAACAGGCACCCCCCCTCAAAAAAAAAAAAACCGTTAAAAAGCCACCAAAAGCTGGACGTTGGACTGCAGAGTGGAATTCCTGAACTTTGCTCAGAAAACCTTGAGTTCCATGGGAAGGGGCTTTTCTGATCTATTTATTGGACTGCTGTGGTCTTGCACCGTGGTATAGCAGCGCCAGGCAGTGCCGTCACCATGGACACGCATCTGCGATGGTTATGGCAACTTGTTTTGTTTGTGGTGAAGTGTGTGCACACTATTGGACCGACCCGATTAACGTTTGAACCAAACCAAACCAAAAGAACGTATACCCTCACCGGACACAGCACGCCTTTGTATGAACTCCAAGTACCAGACGCAAATGTGATTTGAGAAGACTGGGAAGACGTCTTTTTATATGTATTAAATTTCAAAAAAATGCCATGGACTGGATCGACGTTTTACATTTGACTCTATTGGAAAGTGTTCATTGGAAAGGAAAATGAATGGAGAAAGTGTGGTTTATGTCCAATGATGAGCTGCAATAAGTGCATTGTGTGCTACACTGATGGCGCATGGAAACCAACTTACCAAGAATGCTGACCCTTCTCTGCAAGGAACTCTTGAGCAATGTCGCTGGCCAGTCTCGTCCTTGGGGGATGTAGGTCACAAGATTGACTGATTGTCAGCCTTCAGACACTGTACAGATAAAACGAGTGTGTAATTTAATTTGTACATGTATGTTACGCCTAAGACTAATTATTATAGGACTACTGGTTTACCCACACTTTATTGGAACTCTAACTGAACAGCGAATCCCCCCTTTTTGCATGGACAAGACCTCAAGGGATTTTGACCGAGATGCTGATTGCCAACCAAAAACATGTGTGCGTGTGTTTCTAAGCATAGCACAATGGATATTTTTGGGGTTTTTTTTGATGTGGTGTCTCTGAAGCAGTGCTTCTGCCGTTTTGTACCTCCCTCCATGCATATTACATGTTTGAAGATGCTGCACAAAATGTCCGTGTCTCTGGGTCTACTTTTATGAGAGAAACACAACATTTGAAGAAGAAAAAAATGGTATTGTGCTGTTAGAAGCTACCTCGACCTGGCATTTATAGTCATTAGTTTGTAAGCTTAAACTTGACATACTTCGATCACTGGAGCATTGTGCCAACCAGTGCCATAAGTATTTGTGAATACATGTAGTTTCTGCCACTGGTCTAAAGCACAAAATGAGTCCGTTTTCACCGGAGGCTAAAGGTGAAATGAGTGGTGAACTACTGGTAAACGTTTGTACTTGGCTACCAGGGGAGTGGGTCATTTTCCCACATTATGGCTGTTGAATTAGGCTCTGTGATGTGGCAATTATGCCCATGTTGTCCACAGTATTATTGCAGCCATTTTGGACGTCAAAGCCAGCTTATTTTTTTGCAGCCATACTAGACATATTCGCCACAACGGGCTTGTCCAAATGGCTACGCTCAGCTGTTGGAGTGACCTCAAACGAATAAGCCGTAGTGTTGCAGTCCAGTTGGTGGTCGAATTGCCCATCATCAGAAGTGTTTTACCAAGGACAACCATAATCTTTGAAACGGTTGAGTTTGATGGCCCCCAAACCGTTTAAGTGACTCCTTTATTTACTAGACCACACTTCAAATCATTGGCTCAATGGTATGGCAGTTTCCTGCTAATATAATTATTCCATATTTCCATTATTCCAATACACTACCGGCCTATAGTTTAGGGGTCACAGTGCCTGTTCCTGACCAATGGTTTTTCGTTCCTCTTTACGAACCCACTGGGTGATCTTGACCAATTGTTCCAAATTTGTCATCTCAAAATTCCCTACAGGCACCGATCAGTACAGGGTTTGAAACAGCTGCGACTGTCATTCAATAATATCATATATAAATCATCCATCCATAAAATATAATGCTACAGTTGTAAAAAAAAAATTAAACACCAAAAAACATGTCAGTGCTGAGTATTAAGCTTTGAGACGTTTTTGTAACTGTACCAATTAATGATACCCGTTCCACTCTGTACAAATTAAGGTGATAAAGTAGATTAACCATGCATACGGCTAAGCATTCAAAATAATGCGTGTCTGCATTTATTTTATACTTATTTTACGCAGAGTACGTGATGATGTAATTACCATCAATCTGCAGTATTGTGGGCCAGTGTGAGGAGATTGGGAGCTGGCTTTTTAGAGTCCACCATTTTGAATGACTTTGTGAGGATCTCCCGTGGGTTTTTGTCAGTGTGTTTTCTACTATCTTGTAGAGTTGTGTGTCCAGGGTGGTTCCCCCCCCCCCCCCGGGGGGGCTACTAAGAATGAGTATTCACGAGGCCTGTATTTTCAGCAGTTAAGGGAGGAGGTTTTCGAGGTCCCCCCTTTTCAATCCTCTCTCTATTTGGCAGATTTGTTTAGACCTTTGCCAACCCATAGAGCTACACACAGGCTGTTTGTAGCTCTCTGGCCAACCCGAACGTTTCATCTTTGGTTCCTCCCGCAGACTGACTGTTACCTGCGGAAACCAGTTTGTTGGAATTTTACCAAATACACAGACAGTTTCGCTGAGGAGGAGAGAACATTATTTTCTCAAATTGGGGGGGGGGGTTTAGCAGTTTGCTCAAATATCCAGACTCTGATAAGCCAGGTGGGAATCAAATGCAAGAAGTTCAACGGGAAATTGACTCGTGTTCAAAACAAATGTACTAATTTGTATTGCCAGTACTGGGCAGGTCAGTCCACTTCTCAGAGAGAAGATAAGTACGAGCATTTTGTGTTGTTTTCGGTTATGGACTTCTTGTGAATGTGACTTTTCTTTGACTTTTCTTCCTTAAATTTCACAGTTAAACTTTATTGGCAAAATGATTTGCTTGGTTTCGTTTCTATCTAAAAGCACCATCATTTTGTGAACAGCTATACTATTATTTTTTTCGTCGATTAGTTTTATTTGTTTGCTTTTGATGATAAGCCTTGGAGAGAATGTCTTGTTGGTTTGAAAACGTAGTCTCCGCCATGCATGTCATTGAAACGTCAATATGGCAGTAGTGTTTATGCAGTGTGCATTCTGAAATCAGGTGTTAACACCAGTTGAAAGTGTCGGTGCGTGCCAGGGAACTGCATCTTTTGGGGCAGAGAGGGAATGTGAAAGAAAGTGCAAATTGTACTATTAATATTCATTATTTAATTACTTTTTTGTGTATTTATTTGTACATTTTATTTATTGCTCTCAGCATTTCCCATAACTGCTAATCTGCAACGGTGCTATAATTTAGTGGGTATTTTTTTTTAAGGGAAGCCCCCTCATGCCCGCATGCAGGGGGTATGGGGAAAGTATTGGTTTATGTTTTCATATTGGTTTGCCCTATCATGCCACGAATCATTTCCACAGAGCCTGTGAAATGACATTCCAATTTAAGCAACAGACTTGTGAGATCCAATCTCGATTCCCTGGTGCACGATGCAGGACACGTGCAACTCATGTTCTAACAAAGTATCGATACGGCTGCACTCTCTCTCCCCCCCCCCCCCCATTGGTCAGCCCCAGCTAATGTTGTCTGGCTGTGATAGAAAGATAATTCAATTTGTCTTACTAAATTAACATCAAATACAATTAAGCAAAACATACGAGGGAAAAACTACCACATACGAAAGCCGGCCCAAACATTCCTCTATAGTTTCGTACCATTTTGGCACAGGCGCCTTTTCTTCCAAAAAGGGGAAAAAAGAAAAGCCAAAGACAAGCAAAGAAATTGGGATGGAGTTTTTGTCAAAAGAAAATCTGAGACGCTTTGGGCATAACGGATGTATTTCTACCAACGATATCTGACTGAGACACAAATACCATTCCAGTATTTTCGACTGATGATCGCTAAACGTTTCTATATACAAAATCGCAAGTGGCCTTTTTTGCACTTGATTTTGTATTTGGAGCACCATATTTTTTCTTTTGAGTAGCACAGGAGGGGTTTTTTTCTCTCGGGGTGAGGTTTTTGTGAATAACGATTGGTCCTTTTGAATTTTGACGTGATGTAAGACTTTTTGAACTGGCTCAACGACTTTTGTCGTACATTTTTCTTTGTATTTAACTATTCTGATACTTCAGCAATTGCCTGCAATCGATAATGCATGTTTTTTGGCTGCGGTTTTGAAAACAAAACGATATTTTTGACTCCCGAGGGTTTTATGACTGAACGCAGATCAGTATTTGCGACCATCAAAAGTCTAGATTGTTGCCAAATATGTAATTAACGCGTGTATGTAAAAAAGTATACATAAATTTTGTAATATAATATAGTAAAGATTAACTTTAAAGATAGAATTCTGCTTATATGCGTCACCTGTAATTTATTTTTTATTTTATTCGAAATAAACGCGTTGCAAGTTTAGAACTCAGATGTTGCTCAGACATTAGGACTATTCCAGTGCGATTTTCCAGTTGTTTAAAGCATCCATTCGGTGTTTTTTTTTGGTTCAACTCAGTTCATTGAAAGCAAAGTGTAATACCGTTCCAATAAATACCGCATCATTATACTCGAAATATACTGTAAAGTACCCTGTGATCATACAGTGAAATAATATAACAGCACTGATACCATTGAGTAGTTACCGGGTGGATACTGAGTACAACCCGAAAACGGTCATACTTATAATTGATTCGATTTAGTCGACTTTCTAAGCCATGAGACTGGACCTTCACAAATCACCATTGGATAGGGGCCTATTCTAGAAAACGCAGATGTTGTCATTCCTATTGCTAAACACCATATTCGTTTGCTTAGTGGATACCACTTGACACCAACTTAATACATTCTCAATTTTAGGCATTGGTTTTCCACGTTACTTTGTTTATGTGTGTGGTGTTTTTTTTGTTTTTTGTTTTTTTTAGATTTACATGATTCTGGTCATGGAAAGCACTGTATGTTGTTATTTTGTTATCACTGGTGGCGACGCTATACAGAAGGGAATAGCGTAATTTTGTATCAGTCTTTCACCGTGGCCAATCCGGAGTTGCCTCCGATAACCCGCCGTGTGAATCACAACGTAGTCTCTCCTATAGTCTAGTGCGAAGTTGAACGCAGTCATTTCCAAGCTTAGATTGCAGCCGACATTTTGGACGTTGATACATTGCGGTGTTTTAACTCCTAGTCCTGGAGCGTGTGACCGCCTGAGCTTCCAGCGTGTTTTCTATATGACGTTTTTTATAAGTGGTGAAACTTGACTGGGGGATTTCACGTCCAGCCCAACTGATTTTTACTCTTTGCTGAATTGTCACGAGGGACGGGTGAAGCATTAGGCCACGTGGAAGCTGTCGAGAGTTGTGAGGTTTGAGAGTGACTTGACCCAGCCCTTAGCCGCTCGTAACACAATTTATAATCCTTTAAAAGAAACCGACTTTTTTCATCCCCCAGAAGAGAGGTTTGGAGGTTTTATAAAATCGATAGTAGCAATGTTTACAATTGCAACCCGGCACTAACGTAGACACTTTACACTTCTCGGCTGTAGACGCAACACAACCTAAGTTCAGTATCGCTCGACAGTTTTGGTACAACCAGTGTTTAAAGCAACTAGCCAGCAGCGTTGTGCAATCTTGGGTATTTTTTTTTCACTCTGCATTCTTTCTGCCCTTATTATTTATTACACAGTGACTATTTGCCTGAGTTTATTTATTTAGGTCTACTATCGATTAATTAATTTCGACTGAACGTACTTTGGAAACCAATGAATTCACCTGTTTGATTATTTTTTTCTTTTTATTGTTGGGAAGCATTGCCAGTGTGAACGTTTTTGAAATGAAAATGGTAGAAGGCATCTCAGAATCATATGTTGTGTTTTCTGTTAATGGATAGGGAGAGAATTGAGGAAACGACTTTTTTGTAATGCATTTTGTAAGGATAAAACACTTGATTGTAAATTTATTGTACATATTGTTTAATTATTTCGCAATATTTCATCAATGAATTAAAGAAAACCCAAATTGATAAATTAATTGCTGGTATACAGACTTGTGTGTGAAAGTCGTAAAGCTTCTATTAATTGCATATAAGGAACCGCAAGAGCTAATCAATTGCATTGTCTGGGTCCTAGATCGTTTGCATGAGAAGGGTTCCCTTGAAGGTCGTTCCGGTCGAAATAAGATCAATATCTTCCGGTTATTATGAACGAAATAGTCTAGGTGACCCGTTAAGTTCAGACACTATATGACTTCAAACTCTTCTACCTCTGCGGTGACGCGTGCATATGGGATTTCTTTAGGGGAATCACACCAAGCCTATTTTCCATAATCGACTCCAACTAAAATCCCAAACGATCGACCAACCACAACCATTTATTTTTGTTTCTGAATATCGCACCACGACCCCTCGAAAAGCTTGTATTGTAAAATTGGAGGATGCACTGATTTTGTTAGTGCCAGGAACCAGTTGCCGATGGATTGATTACCCACGTAGCAATCCTTTGGATGATGATCAGTTCGTACTTGGTTCTACATTCTTGTCCGTGCTCTTTACAGCCTAACCATGGCTCCATGCTATAATATATAGGTCTCGCGCATTGCAGTCGCACACAAAAAACACTGCTATTCAGGTTCTAGACAGGAACCCCTAGCGTGCGAACCTGTTCTGCCGCCATTTTGTTACTGTAAGCTGCACAGCTTGCCCACCAATAGCTCAGAAAAGTGGGGTTCAAGTTGTGGAAAGGTTCAGACATATCTTTGGAAGGTGGCCAGCCTCGAAAGCGCGCCCCAAAAATGCCACCACACACCCGGTGCCAACTTGTCGTCAGATAGGCCTATAATAGGTGTAAGCGGGATGCCAGGTAAAACTGAACACGGACATATTGGAGGTATATAGGCCCAACGGTTCAAAAACAACATGGCCTATCAGACATAATGATATTGTAACCACAAGACACCACACCTTGTTGTCGAAGTCATTCCGAGGTTCAAAATGGACATCGTGAAACGCACTGATGGTGGAAAGTTAAAGCCCATATACACAACATTGGTCAAGGTCAAAGAATAGCATCCATACGTTGTCTGATCCAACATGTGCATGAAATAGCACACCTGTGAAAATTATTTTCGGCTCAATCCGCCAACCGAGTCTCCAGAAAACCGCTTCATTTGTTTCGCGAAAATGCAGCATTCAACGCGGTACTGTTCCGTACTGTGAACATTTCTGTTTTTCGATCTTACCAATGTTGTGTGGGAGCTTCAAGGCCCGTATCGTACGAGCCAAACGAATGCAGGCTTTAGTAAAACTATTGGCCTAAACTTCAAAATGGCGTCTGTTAAACTTTTTCCCTATTGAAGCGTTTATAACTTTCGATGTGCCTTTGCTTTCAAGCTTACCGGTACTAATACTAAGCTTTGCGGTCACCAATACCCCTTGACTGCACACCACAGCCTGTTCTCACACTGGGCACTTGGGCAAACGCAGGCCTAGCTCAGGCCGATGGTATTGGTAATCTCCATACAAAATAGCAAAGGATGGGGGACTTGGCTCTAAACAGAGAAAACTTTGTTATTTGCATTTCAATCACCATAAAAAGTGTTCCCTACTACTTTGCCCAACATCCCATAATAATATTCCACAGTCAACTTGTGCTGCCAACAAAAAAGGGGAAAGAAATAAAGAACCGCGCTGGCAATTTTGATTACGCCACAGGCTCAACTCTGCGGTTTGTCCCTCTCGCCGACCGGTATACCAGACGTAAACAGACGTATCTGAATAATAATCAGCTGGGGGGAACAATGGTGCCAAATATTGATTGACACAGCAGCCAGGCTTGGATGTTTACACATTGGGCGAGCATTTTCCCGTGGTTTGGGAAGGCTGCGGTTCTTCTACTCCCTTCCCCGGCCTTCGCTTGGGCCATGGCTTCGGCGCTCAGTGGGTGGGCCTTGTTTGGTCCGGAACTTAACTTTTTCAAGGCCTTTCTATCATGCGTCTCAGCTCCGTGCTGCGTTGTTTTTTTCCGACGACGACACGTTTCCTTTGTCTGACCAGCCCTGGGAACACTGAGAATGAAGAGTTCGTTTCTCGTCGCAAGCTGTAAGATCTTGCACGGTACTTGCAAATAAAAATTGGAAATGAACTGTATGGCAATAGACACTCTTTCTGGAGGCACGCGTGAGGCAGTCGGAAACGGTTTTGTTTGGCAATTGGAAAGTTGTTCCGCAAACAAAAAAACTAAAATCACCAAAATGCAAACCTCAAAATCTGGTGGGCTGACGTTTCGATCCTAGCAGGACCTTTCAAAGGCAGAGTGATACAAAAACTGAAAAAAGAAATCCGATTCCTTTCATTCACAACTCAAAGCAAGTTCGAAATTAATTACTTGCATTAATTTCTTTGTTTATCAAGGATTAGGAGGGCCTGACGTTTCGATCCAAGCAGGACCTTTCTCAAGTCAAAGGCCTTTGAGAAAGGTCCTGCTGTAGCCGGATCGAAACGTCAAGCCCTCCTAATCTTTGGTATTTGCTGTTTGGTCATTTTAGTCAGTGAGCAACTTGCATCATTTTTGCATATAGCCTACATGTACAGTGTAGTCAATTTCTTGGTTTGTTAACGCTTGTGAGTAGTTCCCATCTCTATAGTTATCGATTTGTTTTTAGCTCAGCGAATTAACGCCACAGGACGATCAAATAAACCAACCAGCAAGACATGATTATAGGAAGAATGCATCAAGTTACAGTTGAGGAGTATGATGAACCATGGATGAACACTGAGCAATGGAGTGTACCCGGTACATGTATTATGCTAGACGCGTGAAGGGGTACACTAGTACAGGCATCCATCCTGGAGACTGTCTCTTTTGGCGTCGACGGTCCATGACAACGAGTGTTAAAGACGGGGACTTGTCCACGGTGGTGGTGACTCACCGCCATTATCCAGTGCCTTACCTGCAGAAACCAAATCGTGTTACAGTGTGGTGTTTCTTTGCTGATCTTTAAAGAAAGGGAAAAAATGCACTCCCTAGGGGGCCCAGCTTGTTGCAGGGCTGACGGGAGTTCTTAGGGTGAATTATTGAAACTTCTTTCGCGGGGCATCGTGCCGTGGTCCCCATCATTGCACGGTGACACGCGATGGCTGCATCGCCGCGTGACCCCAGTGGGGGTGTGCGGGTCCTATTTTACCGCCCTGTCTTTGCTCTTCGGGTGTCAAATAGCGGGCAATCTATCTGGCCCCTGAAATGAGTGGTTGACAGGCAGACCCACGGCTGCATGGGGTCGATAAAACACATTGCCAGACGAACCTGTCATTTTCGCATGAATTTTTGAAAAACTGGCCGTCGCCGACTCAAGTGTAATAGAGGGGTTCCTGCCCTTAATGGTGACATGGAAACGTGCTCAGACACCGAGTATGTACCCAGTACACAAAGTATGTTCAGGGAGGGGGAATTTTAAAGCAGACGAATGACAGTTATGAGGGTAATCAACTATCATTGCAGGTATTTGTGAGCTAGCTCTAACATACTTCGTATTAGGCTACCCTTGGAACGGCTTTGTTATAACAAAAGTTTCGGTGAACATTAAGTACCTTTTAGGTGGACAAGATATCTTCTCTGGGAATTAGCCCCTATCCCGGGGAAGGAAAATGTGCGCATAGACCTATTCCATCACATGAACTTTGAGTTTGATTTTAAACAAGAGAGGTCAACCTTTTGACTAGCGGGCGCAAGACCCAAGTTTTTCGAGACTGCCGAATATGGGGTAGAGTTACTGCGCATCCTCCTGCGCAGATCAGCAAACACGACCCTGGAATCGGGAGGCCACTCTCGAGAACACGACAAAGGTTAAAACCCCTACACAACATCGGTAAGATCGAAAAACAGAAATGTTCACAGATTTACATGGAACTTATACAGTTTGAAGATGGTTATGGCAGAAACCGTAACTGCTGCAATTTTGCGAAACAAATGAAGCGGTTTTCACTATTTTCTCGAGACTCGGTTGGCGGATTGAGCTGAAATTTTCACAGGTGTGCTATTTCATGCACATGTTGGATCAGACAGCGTATGGATGCTATTCTTTGAGCTCGACCAATGTTGTGTAGGGGCTTTAATGGCCGCTGGCGAAAGTTTGGGGGTGGGTTGGGGTGGGTGTTTTTTTTTAGGGGGCGCACAATATTATCTTCTGCTCTCGAATCAGTGGTCCGCTCATATTTCACCCACCACTGCTGGTCACGGTGCCGTCGCGCGCTCAACGCACACTGACTCGTGCCTTGCGGGGGCCGCGACGCTGACAAGCAGCTATATATAAGAAAGGGACGCTGCCTTGCAGTCTCTGCGGTTCGAATCTGTCCCGTATCTCTCCTCGGTTCTGCAAACCCACATATAGATAATGACCGTCATTTAATATCGAGGGTGCACGGAGGAAAAGACGATGTACTTTATGTGCAACATGATCCGCGGTGCTGGCTTTAATTGGCTGATGTCTGCCGACGAACCGATAGCAAGATGCCAGGCGGGTTGTTTGTTTGTTTTTGTCTGCGCGAGCGGACGACACCGATATGGAAGCGGAGTTCTGCTTTGATTCGTTCCATGATTTTTCTGCCATGCAGCTCATATCAGGTGATTTAAATCCAATTTGCCATTGTTCATTGGGGGGGGGGTGGACGTCAGTGTTATCCGGGAAGAATGATTAAACTGCACCGTGATACAACCTCATGAAACATTGCCAAACGGAATGTGGAGGAAAGGGGCAAGGGGGAAAAATGAAACTGATCGAAGAAACCATAATATCGAAGGAGGCCGGGTCGTCCTAGAGAAGAGAATTGAATTTTGCAAAGAACCTTTATTTACAACTTAGGCAAAACAAAGGGGCAATGAGGTCATTGCAAAAAATATACTATCTTATAAATTAAGAACAAAACATGTACATTTGAGATGACAAAAAAAAGAGGTTAAGCAAGTCAAAATAAAAAGGAAAATAGATGATCGGTTGATATCAAAGGGCGAAAAGAAGAAGAGGAACTAAGTTATTCGCTGGACTGTGTCGAAACAGAGGATACACCTGGTCTCGCGCAAGCGAGCAACTATTTCACACTACCAGGTTTACATCTTGAGGTGATATACAAAAAAGTTGCAAACTGCTTAATGACTAAAATTACCAAAATGTAAATCTTAAAATTTAGTGGGCCTGACGTTTCGATCCTAGCAGGACCTTTCTCAAAGGCAGAGTGACAAGGACAAAACAGATACATGTACATGGAGGAAGGGGGGAGAGTGAATAGGACACGGATGAGAAACAAAGGACAAAGAGTGAAGCTGGTAGGGAGAGATCAAAGGGAAGGGCAAGCGGTGGGGTAGGGATTAGTGAGAGGAGGGGGAAAGATCAAAGAGAAGGGCAAGGAGAAGGGTAGGGATTAGTGACAAGAGGGGGAAAGATCAAAGAGAGAAGTGTGAAGGACTGAACACAAAAGAAGGATTATCAGAAAGCTGCATGGTGTTAGTCATTACCCTCCTGGATGTTGAGACCATGTGGTTAAATAGTCCGAAGACGCTTCATCCACATTTTCTCACGGCTAAGACGGACAGCATTACTACGGTTACCAAGTGATTCTATGCCCAGTACACTCATATCTGATATCGAATGATCAGGGAGATTGAAGTGATACCCAACAGGGGTGTCCATTTTACCGGTTTTGATAGTAGACCTATGGCCATAGATCCGTTTTTGAGGGTGTTTTTGGTCTCGCCAACATACTGAATATTACAAACTCTACAAGAGATGAGGTATATGATGTTGGAGGTAGTGCACGTGATAGAGCCATAGGTCGTGTGGGTAGTTCCAGAAGAATGACCATTGAAAGAGTCTATTTCCTTGACATGTGTCTTGCGAACAATGCATTTCGAGGTACACTTAAATGTACCAATTAATTTGGTTGGAGGGGAAGAGTCCAAAGGGGGAACCTCTGCTCGGACAATTAAGTCACGCAGGTTACGGGGGCGCCTGAAAGCCAAAACAGGCGAATTAGGAATGGCTTCAGCCAGACGATCTGAAGTGTGGAGAATATGGTGGTTTTCCTTAGTTAACTTCCTGAGAGGAGGAAGAGAAGGGTGGTAGGAAGTAACTAAGGGAACCTTGGGCTTGTCCTTGGGACCGGGTGGCTTTTGTTTTAGTGCCGAACTTCTGGGAATAAAGTCTATTCCATTCCCAGCAGTTCGGCACTAAAACAAAAGCCACCAGGTCCCAAGGACAAGCCCAAGGTTCCCTTAGTTACTTCCTACCACCCTTCTCTTCCTCCTCTCAGGAAGTTAACTAAGGAAAACCACCATATTCTCCACACTTCAGATCGTCTGGCTGAAGCCATTCCTAATTCGCCTGTTTTGGCTTTCAGGCGCCCCCGTAACCTGCGTGACTTAATTGTCCGAGCAGAGGTTCCCCCTTTGGACTCTTCCCCTCCAACCAAATTAATTGGTACATTTAAGTGTACCTCGAAATGCATTGTTCGCAAGACACATGTCAAGGAAATAGACTCTTTCAATGGTCATTCTTCTGGAACTACCCACACGACCTATGGCTCTATCACGTGCACTACCTCAAACATCATATACCTCATCTCTTGTAGACTTTGTAATATTCAGTATGTTGGCGAGACCAAAAACACCCTCAAAAAACGGATCTATGGCCATAGGTCTACTATCAAAACCGGTAAAATGGACACCCCTGTTGGGTATCACTTCAATCTCCCTGATCATTCGATATCAGATAAGAGTGTACTGGGCATAGAATCACTTGGTCACCGTAGTAATGCTGTCCGTCTTAGCCGTGAGAAAATGTGGATGAAGCGTCTTCGGACTATTCAACCACATGGTCTCAACATCCAGGAGGGTAATGACTAACACCATGCAGCTTTCTGATAATCCTTCTTTTGTATTCAGTCCTTCACACTTCTCTCTTTGATCTTTCCCCCTCTTGTCACTAATCTATACCTTACTCCTTGCCCTTCTCTTTGATCTTTCCCCCTCCTCTCCCTAATCCCCACCCCACCGCTTGCCCTTCCCTTGGATCTCTCCCTACCAGCTTCTCTCTTTGTCCTTTGTTTCTCATCCGTGTCCTATTCACTCTCCCCCCTTCCTCCATGTACATGTATCTGTTTTGTCCTTGTCACTCTGCCTTTGAGAAAGGTCCTGCTAGGATCGAAACGTCAGGCCCACTAAATTTTAAGGTTTACATCTTATTAAATCAACACAAAGAAAGGACACAGAGAAGAGAAGACTGTTCAAGCATGGAGCTATAGCTCCATGGTTCAAGTAGGCCAGCAGACCCTTTAAGAATCTCTGAACATCTCTGAGCATCTCCGAAACTTGGCAGAAGCAAAGCCAAAACATTTTACAAAGCCCAGATCCAAGTTCCGACCCCAGCAGGACCTCTCTCAGAGACTGTTTAGAAGTGGGATTTGCTATTTTGGTCATTAAAGTCAGGAACCTGTTTGCTAGGAAGTCAACTTTTCTGACATGTTGCCGCTGTGATGTGTTCAGGAAGGGGCCGGGGAGTTTCGGGGAAGTTCGGGTCCTAGGATTTCGGCACCATGATTATCATCGTCGCAATGCGATAGGCCTACGAGTCATCTTTATTTCTTGTCTTGGGGTATGGTTTATCAAACAAATAGAAGGAAGAGGTATATGATTTATGGCAGATTCTCTGGGCCATGTTCTGCAGAAGTACAATGGCTTTACCCCACGCGTGACCTTTCTGTGGTTTGGAACCAACTCCGCCTTTTAGGGCAGCGCGAGGGGGGGGGCCTGGCAAAAAGCCAAGGGATTGTTCGATAACAGGTAGGCCGCCTTTGTTGTGTGCCACATTATCTGGCAACATCGACCGGGGTTAAAAAGGGACACCGTTCGTGCTTTGTGTTTATAAAGGCGGCCATTTTAAAGAGGAACACAAACGCCACGAGAAATCAGGAGTTTCACGGCGCCTACCTATTTATAGGCACCTATCTCACTGGTACATTAATCAGTTGCGGCAACTGCTCTCCTGTGCCGTACTTGAATTGGGGCACGCGTCATGTCAGACAAAGCAGTTGATTAGAGGCTGTCGGCTTCTCCAGCACGCCGTCCACAAGTTCAAAATAGATGTGGGAGGGGATGAGGGGATGCTTCACCATTCCATCCTGCATGCCAGGGGCATAAAGACGAGATGGGAGAACGGTGAATGGCGCTCCAGAAAAGAAAAAAAAATCGCTAGCGACTCCAGAACGACTCCACAAACAGTGGATCCGTACGGCCCGGAGAACAACATGGCGTCACAGAAGTTTGGCTGCACGTTACACCGCATGGTTGGTTCGTGGCTCCGGGTTCCGTGCCAATAGAAAATAAACGACGCCCAGGATCCATCGTGGATACATTGGCTTGGTTCCAAACTCAATATAACGGTTGCTGACTTCGTTTAGCTATTGTTGCGCAATGTTTTGGGGGGAATTGTCCTTGCCTTGAACTCGTTTTGGTGCCCGACTCGAAACCAATAGCTACATAACACGTATAGATTCTTGCTGCAATTGTTTCACATCGCCAGTTGAACCCCGCCCCCATCAATCTGTTAATGTGGGGGAGTCCCGTTGATCAGTGCCACTCACTCACTTGATATCAAAAAATATAATTTGATCAACAATCATACTGTGGACGAGATCAAATATTGACTAAAAAAAACCCCGCGACGTTCAACATGCTATGATGACGACGCACAACAAAATTAATGGGCTTCGTTTCCTTGACTACAGGATAGAACGCTTCATGCATAACCTTCGCGCGTCTGTGTATGGCGCAAAGTTTATAGTTCTCGACTAAAAATCCGAAAAAAAATAGTGGCGTATTGTGCCAAAAAGCTATAGCGCCATTTATGCTCCGTCAAGCTAGACTCATTGTCCCCACGCTTTCCTTGTACTCGCTGCACAACCGCCTTCTGCGAGTTTCTGCAAGAATGGTTTTCTTTGGCGGCCAACCTGTCGAAAATCCGAAGTCACGGCGAGCACTTGTCGGTCGACTAACTTGTTAGGAATTTCAATGGTAGGAGTGTCCTTGTTGTATGAATGTCGTTTATAAAGCGTGTATAATTTCGCTGCATGCGTGACCAAAACGAGTTACATTGAGTTGATTTGCTGGATCTCAAATATGTTTTTTCTTCAAAATATAAAGCAACAATAAAGTTTTGCATGGAGCAAGCACTAAGTAGGAAGGTTTGCGGTGACACCGTGTATAAAAGTGGCTCCTCAGCCATGAGTGTGGCTATGATAAGAGCCGGTAACTCTACGTTTCGGGCAGTGTCTATACTCTGCCCGTCGTCGGGAGACTTATAAAACAACGCTGTTGTTGGCCGCTTTGCCGACAAGAAAGGCGACAAATATTCGAATCCTTTAGATTTCAAAAGAGTATACGGCATGACGTTTCGAACCCCATGGCCGGACCTGCCTTCGAGGTCCTCCGAAGTTCCAAACGTCAAGGCCTTTACTTGCAGAGTTTCAGTTTGGTCAATTTAGGCAGTAAGCATGCAGTTTGAAACATTTTGGTATATCGAATCCTTACAAATCTTTTGAGAAGGGTTCAGCAATAATGAAAACGCCAGACACAATGACACGATAAACACATCCCACGATCCCCAAATGATTGGTAAACTGTCACCGGCTTTTTTTTTTATTTAGGCAGGTTAGGCATATTAATATTAGGCATATTAACCCCGCAACGGCATTCCTCCCGGAAAAGCTATTCTGCCGGTCTCTTAAGGCCTATAGACCGATTGGCCAATTATCATGTTGATGCATATTCATGTATGCTCTATACCCTTTCGTTGGCCAATCAGAGTACAGAGTGTTCATGAATATACATATCATCGGCAGGAACGACCTCCAGGAAGAATGCTGTTGCCGGGTGAATATACACTTTTAGGCGTTGGTTTGTGCGTTTTAGATTGCAACCTTTGCCATGTAAAACAGATGAATAGGGGTATTGTTCCCGGAAAGTATTGACAATCGGAGTCTGGTGAAACCTGTCTGATGACTCAATATTTCTGCACGGGGACCCTGTGTGCTTATACCACATTATTTCCAGCTCATTGTGTACCGTGTTTGTGTCAGTTTACAAGGTGGTTTAGGCTACAGATGGGCGGTGGTTTCGACGATAGGACAGTGCCAATGGTGCACGGATGGGGGTAGAACCAATGTCCAGGCCCCATGGAAGGAACGAATGAAACACTTCTATGTCAGTTCGTGAGCGTTGGGGAGAAACACGAGGCGATCGGTGGCCGGGGCCCCGTGTGGTTAAGCAAAGCTTGAACGCACAAGGTCACCACGCAGTTTGGCGCCAAAGGTCTCCATCGGACACGCCTCCCCCCTTCCCCGAAAAAAAAGACTCCACGATCCACGTCGGGGACGCCACAAAGATGCCCGCTGTCGCACCTTTTCTTTCCTCCCTCCTCTTTCCTCCCATCTTCACCGGCGTCTTTTGGCGCGAGCGAGTGCCCGTGCTGTTCCTGCATGAGCAGGTTTTCTTATCGTTCCTGGCGCTGCCCCGGAACCTTGACCACTCCGGAGGGGAGGAGGAGAGGGGAGAGGGAGAGGAAGACGACAGTCGCCGTTGCTAGGCTTTGATGGCGTCGCCTCCCCGCCAACCGACCGTGACAAATCAGGTGTTTGTGCGTCTGGCGACAGAGGTTTGACGGGCCCTAGCAACGCCTGCCGATGCAAAAACCCTATACACGCGTATACACAAAAACCGCCCACGTAGAGATTCCCTGTCTTTCTCTCTCGTTAACTTTCGGAAGCGCGCGTAGCGGCCCAGGCCAACCAGCACAGCGAGGATTGCAGGTACCAGACAGGCTGGTGCAAACTTGGTGCCACTCTTTGGGGGCGCCAGACTGGCACCAACGAGTTGCTGAAGCAACTCAGATTGGCAGCCGACAGAACGCCCCCAAAGAACTCATTTTGAACTAAAGGCTTCAGCCTATACTTGGAGACAATCCTTCGGGCAGCAATCTATTGGACTGGCCTCGGGTGCTTTGTATTTCGCAGTAAACACGAATGTCTGTAGCTTGTACGGTGAGTGTGACCTTCCGTCGCACTCCCCATTCCCAGGATATCTCAGACTGCCATTGGACTGGTCCTTCCTGTTCCCTTCACAGATATTGATAACCCTCAACAAGCTAACCCACTTCCATTCATGAGCGTTTCTATTGTGTAAAGTCTGTTCAAGGTCTTGTTCCGACAAATTTTCTTCGCAGTTATTCAAAATTCTCATTCTGTTTTTCCTTTAATTTTGTTTGATTGAAATCGAAAAAGCTGCATTCCACAAAATGTGACCACAGAACTGCTGTAGCTAGGTTTTTCTGAGCGAAAACGGGGACGTGATCCTAGGAGATGTCAGTTAGTGGTGAAATGGTTTCGCCTGGCGCCCCGGCCACCCCGGCAAAGACTAGTTGACTAGATAACACCGCCTTCTAAGGACTTTACACCTCAGGTGGTAAGAGCGATGGCCAGAGGTCTCTGGTTCATGTTCCACGGTGCAGTCAAACTTCATTTGCCGTTTTTGCAAAATCGTTGTGAAGATATCCATTTTTGATAGGCATAACGAGTTTACGTTTGGAAATACATTTCATCGAAATATACATTTCATCGAAATATATCACATTCACGAGCTTTTACAAAACAACAGGTGTTTTTGTTTTCTTTTTTCTTTTTTGGGGGGCAAGACTGTACTTTACAAAATCAGTGTTGCGTAGCAAGTTTCGTCTCATAGAAGCCAAATGATGATCCCCCCAAAAAGGTCAGACGATTGGCGACATTGGAATCTGATTAATAAGGCACGTGGTCTTGCTCGTATTTGTTCAGGGCACATTTTGTACCGCGAACTCTCGAATAATTGTGAGCGCATATGCAGTAATAATACAGACTGCACGGCCGATAGGGAGACGGAGCAAGTGCGCGCTTGAGTTTTCAATCAAGTTATCCGTGAAAACTTCCCGGCAGCTTCGTCCACAACGTCCGGGTTTTTTCCCCTTTTCCTCCGGGGACGCTTCGCCGCTCATTTCGGTGCAGGGTGGCGCCGGAGATTTGACCTTTGACATGGCTTGACTAGTGGCTGTGATTGGCCGAGTCCGTTGCCCGTGTAATTCGATACGCAAGGAGAGACGAGCAGGGTTTTTTTTGGGGGGGAGGGGAAGGGGTTGAGGAAACCGCAGGTCGGTCAGAGATTGTGTCTAATTTGCCGCCACTTCCAAAACAACTTGTCGGCGGCTCATCTGAAATCCCACACCGGGATATCTGGCCTCGCTGATTCAAGCTTCGCGATCTGCGGTCGTCGGCTCGGCATTGAGCGGTACATCACAAAAGCCACTGTACTTTAGAAACACCTTAAATCCACAGGCGGGAGTCCGTCTAACCGTCACAAAGCATTTTGCCATCTTTTTAAAATCAATCCCTTGCATTTTTAAGTGAATCATTCTCATGTGCGCACACATGCCGATTTTCGACAAACCGACGCAATGTGTGGTTGAGCGAGGGCTTAGTGAATAGAGAGAGAGAGAGAGTCATGCTCACATTATCGAGTCATGTCATTTCTTATGAAGTGTATTCATGGCTTCCAACGTGCAGATGGAATCTTGCATCTCCGTGCCATTAGTGCCCGTGGTAATACGAGTGTGCTCGCCGCGCTCTTGAGAGATCTCGCGAGACTAGTAGAGATCTCGCGAGACTAGTAGAGATCTCGCGAAACTAGTAAGTAGTATGGACTTATTTTGGTCAAAGCATGGAGGAAGGATTTTCCTTCCTCCATGGTCAAAGTAACAGAGACGATGGTTAGGCCTACTTTTCCCATTTTAAGTACAGTGGAAACGGCCCAGTTAAATTTCTTCTCGGTTACTTTAACCGAGCCGAATGGTTACTTTTACCGGCCAACCTCTGCCCAGTAAAAGTGACCAGGTAAGTTTAACCATAACCGAGCCGATTAGTCCAATGGAAACGCACCACTCGGTAAAACGCGACTCGGCGTACATGCACTGTGCACACATAATTGTTGCCAGCTCGGTTGCTCTCTCCTTATTCCTCCATGCTTTAACCATCGTCTCGGTTAAAAAGTCCAAGTGGGAACGACGGTTAAATTTGACCATTGGAAATTTAACCACCGTCTTGGTTAAATTTTAGTCCAGTGGAAACCTCCATTTCGAAAACGGTGACCGAGTCTGTGGCGTTTATCTTCGGTTTGGCATGTTATGGCTGCACGGTGGTCCACCGATGGGTCAAACCGTCACGGCTGACTCCAACGCGCCCTGGCCTTGCCCGTCCGTCCACCACACAAACGGAGATGAGAGTTTCCGCCCCGACCGGTCGGCTACCAATGAACTATTTAGCTCCCATTTAATAGAAGCCAGTCTCCATATATTTCCGGCCATAAATCTCCAGGGATATCTGGGCCAACCGACATACATTTTCCGGCCGAGATTGAACCCACCTGAGAGACCAATTAGTCCTTCAAAGACACGCCGCCAAGTATCAGATTTTTTTGTTGCGTTCGCCTTGGAATGCACGGTGACTGTTAGCTGCATCGACTATTTGCAGTTTTTGCCTTTCACTGCGTCCAAACATCACGCGACATCGAATTCACATTCGAATGAATTCGGATTAAAATTTGCCTGTTCGTTAAACACCGAAAACGATGGCTCGCAGAGGGAGTTTCTGAGCTCTTGTGAAACGGAAGAACCCACACTGTCCGAAACGTTGAGTGACCGCCAGCTCCTCTCAGACCCACGCTCACTCTCGAATTAAGAGATTATATACAGCCAACTTCAGGTACTCAGAAACAGGAGACACGAAAGAGCCGTCGGCGGACAGCCTCCGGGGAGGGGGATGAATTCCAGCATCCGGGCAATGAGTCGTCTGGGAGATAAGGTCACCTTCGAACAAGGGATGGGAGCAGCGAGATCAAAGAAGATGCCGTCTCGCAACCCCCCCCCCCCGCCTTCCAACCACCGCCAAAATCAGCAAGTTCCAAAGTTAGTCGTAAAATAATAGAAGAGGTTAAGCTTCCCAAACTCGCTGACATGTAATAAATGTTCCCCATCAATGTTTCTCGTCTCTCTGCCGTATTTGAAGCTGTTTATCTTTCCTTAGTGGACACACCCTTCTTCTTATTTTCTTCTGGAGTTAGGGGATTGGGTTTAACACTCATTAAAAGCAGTGCACTACATGTAGCCGCTCAGGATACATGCATAATTTCAAAGAGTACCGTTCAGCGCATCAGCGACGTATCTGGGAAACTTAGTGCGGGTGTGACGGGCGGCATTCGGGGACTGTACGCCTGGATGCGCATCGGCGGACTACGTGTACATGGTAAAGTGTGGGGTTTCGAAGTGGACGTTTGACGGTGACACCATGTCGCACATCTCTTCTGGGAATGTGTGTGGTTCTAAAGAGAGCCAGTAACTCGACGTTTCGGGCGGTGTGTACTTTTTCCGTCGTCGGGAGACTCTCTCTGGGGTTTCTCATAAATGTATAAAGTGTGGAGCTGACTTTAGGTGGGTTGGTTAAAGTGTGCTCATTCCCCCTTCTTAGCTACGTTACTGATGCTGTCTGTGATCATTCAGGAGCTGACACAGGTGAACTGGCATTTCGTGCGGTGCAGCGGTCTCCGTCTATATTCCTTGTATATGTCCCCCAGTAAACGGCACTATTACCTCAACATACAAGGCAACATAATGTTTCTCTGCACATAGCCTCGCTGTGGCTCCACTGCGAGCCAGTTCAGCCGCTGCGGATGAACCAGAAGGGGAGATCCCATTTCTTCTATAAAGGGAGAACTTCCATTGTTTTCTGCAAAAAAACCCCAGCTGAATACGTAATGCGTACTACGCAAACCCCTACCCGCCTGAAAATGCGCCAACGATAAGCAAATGAAGCAAACTCAGACACAGGCCTAGGGTAAGGGGCTTTCACACTAGACGAAATCCCCGGGGATTTTTTTGAATAATCCCCTGCGGAATTCGGTCGGTCTGTTCACACTACCAAAGAAATTGCTGGGGAAAAGCATTTCCCTGGGGAATATTTACCCCTTCTCGGGAGTAGGGTATAGAAGGAGAATTCTCCGGGGTGGGAATAGCAAATAGTGTCGGCGGGTTTTTTACTTACCCCAACCTTTTGCGTCCGTTTGGGAACTTCCGAAAGGGCGCCATCCGTTAAAACATTCACCGGGGATTGATTGCCAGTGTGAAACGACCGTGCATATTCCCGGGAAATAGTATCCCCGGGTGTTACCAAATGGGTCCAGTGTGAACGGTTTCGGGGGTGTTGGTTGGGTAAAAATAAATTCCCCTGGATTTTCCGGCCGGGGATATTTTCCCCGGGGATTGGCTGTGTAGTGTGAACAGGGCTGTATTGCGCCCTTTCGTCACGTGGTGCCCGCTCTTACCACACGTGATATAGTTTACTTGAGATTCATTTGGGTGCGCAGGGTCAGTGCACTTTCATTGGTCAGTCCAGTGGCGCTCAAATATCTCTGACGTTATCGTCGCAGTGCGCAAGCGCCGACTGAGCCTCTAAATAGACAACAATGTCGGTCTGGGGAGGGCAACTCGGAAGTGATCGAAGGCTGTCTGGAATAAACTAACACTGGTTCATGGATATGCTTTCTGCACGTAAATACTTTCGAGCAGTAACCATGGTCCATCGTAACATGGCTGACATGTTAAGAGTGCATGGGCAACTGAAGTAAGAATGTCCCTACAACAAAACCCAGACAGGTCAAGGGTCAACCAGAAACAATAGAGTAGTCAAGTCCTATGAGTAAAGACAACGCTATCCTATATGATTGTTGAATAATAATGACCGTTTAGAGTACTTCATGACTAACCACTGTGGGGACAATGGATAGGCGTCCGTACTAGGCCTACTCCGCCAGATACATTTTGCTGAAGTAGTTGTTGCCACGAAAGCTGAAGCACTTAGCCCAACTGGTTAGTCCATAAGTGTTAGTATTGATCGCTTACTAGACAAACCCGGCTATCCCACATGATATTCTTCCATGCCGTGGGGGTACCCTGGTTGCCTCAGCCAGCCTGTTAGCTAGGTGTTGGGCATGGTGGGCTCGGTCTCGACTAATTTACGCTCGTGTGGACGAGCCAACGATAAACCATCAAGTTAACTACTCCTGGGCCACCGCTCGTCAAGGTGATCGCCGTTCTGACACACGCGCATGCGCTCTAGACCGTCCAGCCTTTATCGAGGCGCATTAATGAACCATGTGACATGCAAGCCCCGCGGGCCAGGGCGCACAAAACCAAAAAATCGGCAAAACCGAACCTCTACAAAAAATATTCTGTACCGTCCTCACTGGTGGTCGCCGACTTTGCGAGCAATTATCTTATCCCATCCCATGTAAGTACACATTAATATTGGGGCGAGCTAGCGGACGCGCGAATAAAAATAGCCCAGAGGTGTATTTCGCAAAGCCTTGCGACGCATCGTAACTCGACTTACGATTGATAACCTGTCGTAACTTTTCATGGGTCATACCGTTTTTGTGCTTTCCGATCTTCCCAATGTTGTATAGGGCCTTTAACAGCAAAATGCATCGCACAAGATTCGAAATGCGTGCACCACCGCTAGAGGGCGCTAAAGAGGCGGTACAATCATGGGATACATTTGAATAAACCCAAGCTATCCGATCAAGACGACTTCAGCATGGGCATTGTTGGCCTCCCCCGTTTTGCACATCTGTCGACATTATGAAGATACATGTACACCCTTCGGGAAAAAGAAACACTACTGCCAGTGCAAACTCTTGGTGGCGCACTTTGGATGTATCAAAACACAATACGCTGAAAAAAAGTCCCATACAAAATGGGAAAAGGATAATGGAAATAGCGCCCCCCCCCCCCGCCCCCACCCACTTTTGTATGTTTATCATGGGGGTATGCATCGTTCGGGGAAAAAACAACAAAGCAATGTCGGTTCAGTTTTGCTCGGAGGGTCAACGATAGATTTTAACTTGAGAGCATATTGGTTAGCTTTCAGTGTTTGAACGCCGCCAGGAACGAGAGTACAGCTTCTCAGTTATTCATTAATCCGTTGACATGTGTGACAGCAAGAGACCCATAAGGCAGAGGGGAAAAAAGAGGCGCGCTGAGAGAAATAAAAAGATCCGAGAAGGAAGAGAGGCGGCATTCTGTCTGCACCGTTTCAGGAAGAAAAAAAAAGCAATATCCTTTCACGGACACAGGAGGGAGTCTAAATCATGTATAAAAACAGACGAGAAATGGCGTAGAAAAAAAAAACAACACCCCAACCCTGCACTCAAGTAGAATGGATGCTGCCGCCCATTGTCTGTGTAGACTCGCCAAGCTTTCTTGATAAAGAGTGAAGGTTGGGTTGAGACGATGGGTCGCCTCTTAATTGTTAAACCTATCGCAAATCAGACGGCAAGGGCTCCGATAAAGAAATTCCCAGTCAGTTTTTTTTCCCACTTCGCTTCCCTTCACTTGGCCCGCTGGTAATTTCCTCAAGGGACGGGTGAGCATCGGTGGGGGAGAGGGGTGGGAGGAGGGGGGGGGGGTGGACGGGGGGGAGATCGGTGAGGTATCTGCATTTGAAGGGTGATGGTCGTGAACCTTCTGATGGGTTAAGTTTTCAGTTTTCCATGGTGAAGGTAGACGGGGTTTGCAAGGTTCAGAAGAAAAAAAACCGACACAACAACGTGACGCCACAGTAGAAGATGTTTAAGCCAGTCTGTGCACAACAGTATTGGACAGACGTAAACATGAACATTACCAATAGTGAAGTCCTGAATGATTTCGAATCGAAACTTTGCCGATTGTGCGATCAAGTTCGTGCCACGTTGGGTTGGGACGATGGCGCGCCTCACTTGGATCATTGCCAGTGTTGGGGCTCTTGGTAACATATGCACACTTGGCACTGCGCTCTGCCACTTGCAACCACACCTGCTAGTTCAGCTGCCACACAGCATTCGGCCGAATCGATGGAAAGTTCCGTACGGACTGCAGGCGGAAGACAAGCTTGGCTAGATATCAGAAAAAAAGGAAGAAGTAAATCGAGCCACCGCGGCTACTTCCTGCATATCGCCAACCAAACCTTAAGTGATGCAACTGGAGACGAGTTATAAGAATGGGATGGTATGGAGGATCAGGAGCGGATTGTACTTTGGTATGGTCCCACTTAAGATGCTGGACTCGAATCAGAATCCCCCCTCCTGCCCGATCACTCGGGCAGTCATTCATCATTGTCGACATATCACTCCGAAAGGGACGGGGAGAGGGGAGGAAGAGAGAGACAACGAGCTCGGAAATATTATGGGTCACGCCAAAAGGGTCGTCCCTAGAGGATATGCGTTATAGACCCTCAGGCCTCGGCCCTGTAAGAATTCTCGCTCTCGGACTGGTCCCCGCACGGGATCGAGGCAAGCATCCTCCCTGTCCCCTACTATTACTTATCCTCCTCCTCCTTATTCCGTATTCCCCCTACTCTTTATCCACCTCATTCCCCCTCCTACATTCCTTCCCACCACCCTGTGCCTCTCCCTCCTCTTCCTCTCTTCCTTATTCATATCCTTTTCCTTCCCTCCTTTTGCTCCTCCCTATATTCACCTCCCTTTCCTCTCATTATCCTCTCCCCCTCCTGCTCCTCCTCCCCTCCTGCTTCTCCTCCCCATCTCACCATCGTCCTCTCCTCACTCCTCCGTTTGCTCCTCCCCTCCTTATCTTCCTCTTCCTCTTGCTCCTCTTGCTCCTCTTGCTCATCCGGCTCCTCCCTCATCCTCCCCTGCTCTTCTTCCTCCTCCTGCTCCTCCCCTCCCCTTCTCCTCCCTCCTCTTACTCCTCTTCCTCCTCCTACTCCTGTCCTCATCCTCCCCTCCCCTCACCCTCCTGCTCCTTCCCCCTCCTTCCCTCCACTCCCCTTCTCCTCCCCTTCTCCTCCTCCTGCTCCTCCCCTTCTTTCCCCTCCTCCTCCCTTTCTCCTCCCCTCCTTCTCCCCCTCCTCCCCCTTTCTCCTCCCCCTCCTGCTGCTCCTCCTCCCCCTCCATCGCCCCTCCCCCTTCCCCTCCTCCTCTTCTTCCTTCGACACTCCCATCCCCCGCGCGTCCGCGCTCGTCACGTCAGCAGCGCAGGCCGAGTTCTTAAAGGCGCCACTGTGGCTGTGGGATTCTGCGGCGCGTCGCGACCCGAGCCGCGCCGCTGATGAAATCAAATGGAATCGACGCGCGAGGGGGGAAGCTGGCGAGGCCAAATCACACGGGAGACGTACACTCCAAACAAAGTGAAGCAAGAAGAGACCTCCGTCTCTGTGGGTCTAGCGGCAGGGCGGAAGAGTTTGTTTCGTCGGCAGCGCCGCTGGTATGAAGAAGTTGAGTCTAGTGTTTGCTCCAGCCTTTTGTGACGGGGAAACTGGCGTTATGGCAATATCAACGGTTCCGTTTCTTCTCAAATTCGATGGTGCTTGCTCACTCAGGCCCCTTTTAGGGGAGGGGAGGTGTGGCAGTTTAAACACAAGAGGGCTCGCTTCTGCGAAAGCGGAGGTCCTGGGTTATTGTCAGAGGCCGAGTTACCAAAAAACAGCTAGGAGGGGGCCTCTTTAAGCAAGTCGACGCCGCGGTATAGCTAAGCCTTGCTCTTGACGGGTCCAGTCTAGGCAACTAATGGACCGCACCCGGCGACTAAGCCGTCGCCCGTTGACAGCGAATGAGCGATTTGGTGACAGTTACTGTATACCCTCCCACTATACAATCGGGCCTTCACGGCATCGGTGCACGGCGTGGCTTCGTGCAAGGCTGGCCCGTTTGGCGGCGCGCGACGCGTGCGTGCGTGCAGGCGTGCGCCCCGGCCCAGCGTACCGTGAACCGGCGCTTCGAGCCGGTCTTCTGCCTCTTCTCCCCTCCCTCCTCCCCGGGGGAGATCCCGCGGGAGGGGGGGGGGTGTCCGGGCCGGGACGTGATTGGCCATAACTTGGCTCGGCCGAGCGAGCGCGGGTTTAAGGCGCTCGGGTTTCAAATGATCTGTGACTCGGCAGTGCTATGGATGCATGACAATGAAGGCCAGGAGCGACTTACCGACCAGCTTCGTGACGAATTAACCAGGGAGAGAATATGGAGGGAATTATCTTCAAGGAGGGAATTTGTATTCATGTCCATTGCTTTTTTTTATTTATTTGAGAGGCAGGAGTACTCTTTTGGTAAAGTACTGTTGGTAAAGTTTGGTCGAAGTTAATATTTCGCACGCGGGTTAATTAAGCGCTTAACCACTTGCTCTCAGTATTTGCTCGTATAGTTGTTATGATATTACATGATGTCATAGGGGACCTTCAAATGCCTAAGGGATTGGTCACTACCGGACTTGGTCCACAGGGGCATCGGCTGGGGTGAACACTAGGGTCTGGAATAAGGGCTTACACATGTACTGTGTTTATATTCACGAGTCATTTTTATGTATCACACACGTGCCATTTTACATATTGATGCCGCTTAGAAGCACCCCTCGAGGATAAAAAGCATTGTATTTATTCAGTGTCATAATTAGCGAAAAGGTCTGCCTCGATATAAAACAATATCCATCTATCCATCTAGGGTAGGTCAGCTGCCGATTTCGAGAAAAGGTGCGTAAGTTACGCAACTTACAAATGCTGCGTAGGTCTAGCTTGCGCCACAATGACTCTATTCGGCAATATTTAGAAAAGGCGGCAAACTGTTGCGTAAGTTACGCGACAAAATATTGCGTACGCAACATTTAAAGTCTCGTGAAATGGGCTGCAGGATCATTACGTAAAGGGCATAGTGGGCTAATGAGAGGACATCCCGTCAAGAGATGACATCACGCGGCGCTTAATTAACTCGATTTGAGTGAGTCTGAGTGCGTTGGAGGGCTCTGTATATCTCGCATTGCATGACGCGCGCGTACCTTAAGTCGGCAAAATTGCGGTTTCAAAGGCGCATATCGTTTGTTATAATCCACGAAATCCACCTGCACCGACCCCCCCTCCCCAACAACCACACCATCATCGGTCTTTGAAGGCATTTCCGTAAGTCGACGTGACTTTCAGGGACTGCGCTCGTTCGCTTGAGCTCCTGACGTAATTGTCCATAGTCCATCCTTCCGTTGGGGGTGAAAGTGGACCGTCTATGTCCATTTCCTCCGCGTGAATGGACCCAACCTTCCCCGGATGTTGCCTTTTTTTAAAGATATGAAGGTATCCTGACACCTCCTGTCAGTATCGGACGCAGCACTAGGCCGAAAAGATCAATAAGTTAAAGTGTGACATGAACATTCAGCAGAAACGTGTCTATAGAGAGCAGGTGGATTTTAAATAAAGTCCTTCTTGGGTCACTTGGCCACGATAAGATTTCGTCTTTTTTTAGGACACCCTTTTTTCTGCTTCTAATATGTCTGTTTAATTTTAGGGGTGAAAGTTATTTAACATTTGCTACACTGAAAGCCTTTAAGACGAAGCTGAGTCCGTTCGTGTTTCTCTTGTTATACCACCGCCTTGAAATGTATCGTGCTACCAAACCTCAGTTCCGCCTCCGAAGGCCTTATTGGCAGAGACCGATAGAGGAGAAACCACGACTTTTTTTTCAATACTGTCGGTTCGAACGGCCGCCAACATTAACGGTTGAAATAAAGTACGTTGTGCGGAAAGAAACGGATTGCCAAATGTCCAAGCGGGGAGTGGCAAGAAAATGTGCTTTCTCGGCGCACGGGGTCACGGATGAACGCTGCACTGATTTCAGGTTTAAATAATTCAGTTAATTACGAAGCACTCCCCCCCCCAGCCAAGTCTGAGGTCGCGTCTCTGAAAAATGACGACAAGAAAGAATCAAAAGTGCAGTCAACTCCGTACTAAGAACCTTTCTCTTCCCGCTGCCCGCAAAGTACTGCTAACCCCGAAGAGTTAAGATGTTGTTTTTGGAGAGGACAGGGTTTTCGCCAAGCGAGACTAATGCGTTCCCAAGGTGATCGGGCGGAGATACACGTGCGGCGAGAGGGAGCGACGCGCTTTCTCGTCGAACCCGTGAATATGCGTCCCGACCGACGCCTGTTTCGTGTCTGGAGTGAATCCGTGCCGACGACGCCGACCGCCCGGGCGATGAGTGAGATAACAGCCGTTGATCGGTTCATTTCGCAGCGTGCCGATGACGCTCGGCCGGCGACTGTGCATCGAACTCTGCCGATATCATTATCGGGGCTGGCATGCAGTCGCGGCCATGGTTGGCACCGCTTGGCCGGATGGGATACGGAATAGTCAGCGGTACCGTCTGGCAAATCTCGGCTACCCCAGGCTGGTCTAACGGGCGGGATTTATGACGAGCAGAGTGAGCGAGGGCCGGGTGGACGACAACAAAGTCCCGACCAATCTTTAGCCTTGAAGCCATGACGGCAACACCTGCGTCCTGCATGCAAGGCCCCCAGCTATTAATATCGCTTATAGGGCTTTATCTGGACTAATGAGGGCGCCATCATCACGCGATTCTGGCGGGGATGAATGACGACGTAGGGGGCCTTGGTCCATATTGGAATTACTAGCCAGTGATGGATGAAGGCGATTCCCCGCACGTATAATTGCGGTCGGTCTACACCAACGTGGCCATTTGTACGAATAGTCCACTGCGCCAATCGATCATTTCAAGAGGTAAACAGGTACCGTTTATTATATAATTACCAGCGTTTCATTTGAGTTTCATTTGTTTCAAAGATATCAGGTCAAGCAAATGCATCGTGAATTACATACAGGCTGGAAGTATATACACAAAACCCTGCGCACACTTAAGGCCAGTACGTACTTAGTGGACCCAATGACACCTAGGCTAGCTGCTGCCTATGTACATGGTGTTTGAATGTCTTCTCAATGATCGATTTCCATAATGATCACTCCCAACAGAAAGAGCATGCCTAATTAGGGGGAAAGGGATGCATATCAAAACGGACTCGACGTAAACAATGCCAATCCAATTTCCATGATCGATACACACCAAAGTCGTCCACGACAATCTCGACCGCACCAACCTCGACCGCGCCAATCCCGACCGCACCAATCTCGACCGCACCAATCCCGACCGCACCAATCTCGACCGCACCAATCTCGACCGCACCAATCTCGACCGCACCAATCTCGACCGCACCAATCTCGACCGCACCAATCTCGACCGCACCAACCTCGACCGCACCAATCTCGACCGCACCAACCTCGACCGCTCCAATCTCAACCACACCGACCTCAACCACACCCACTTCGACCGCACCAAATTCGATCCCTCCACGACAAACCAAACCGCACCAAACTCGACCAAAACACACCCAAGTCGACCACTTGCGCCCAAGTCGATCGCACTAAACTCTTCCACGTTGAACTCGACCACCGCATCGAATGCCCGGACACGGCCAAACTCCACCTAACCCCAAAAAGCCGAAGGCAAACGAGTCCAAGCAAACTACAGCCAGTCCAAGACTCAAAGCTTTCCCCCTCTCCCCAAACCAATAGCGCAGCGTATATAACCCATTGCAACTCGATGCAACAGACGGCACTTTTGGTTAAAGCGAATTCGCCGACTTTCCAACGGAGCGGTCAAGCGCATAGCGAGCAGCCCGCTTGGAAGCAATTATTGTCTGGCCGTCCCTTGAAAGATAAAAAAAACCCCGCACACACACACACCTCCCGATCCGATGTTGGACCCAACGGCGCCGCGTTCGATCACGCGAGGCAAAGCCGGCCCGCAGCCACAGCGGCCGGGAAAGGAGGCGATTATCAAGTCTGCTTCAAAGTTCGCGCCAGAAATCCTCCTCGGCAACGTAGTTACGGGGATGTTTTCACACCCAATTGGTGGTTGCCGGGGCAACGAGGCCGCTCTCCCTTCTCGCAATTGAAGCGACGCGACGGTAATCATCGCCCCTCTTGAGACGGGAGATGCCACCGAATCAATCCAAGTGTTAAATCATCGCTTGCCAAGGGAAAAACAACAACACCATGTCTCCGCTTGATCCCGTTGTGCAAAAGGCCTGATTGACGCTCAGCTAACCATTTAGAACAGTTCACTATCAGCAGCCGCAGCGTATGAGAAATACATAACGAGTTTGAAGTACAAGTTTATGAAAGAAGTTCCCGTGGATTGATCGCGCCGAATTGAATAGTCGAGTTAAAGTTGGTTTGTTCATGGAGGTAGAGGTCTCCATGGTTTGTTCAAATTTTACATAATAAGCTTACACCATGAGCCACTAAGCCAAGGTTGTCTGATAATATATTAATCGATATACGAAAAGGATATATCAATTGATGGCTTGGTATATCCGTATAAATACACCGGCGACAGGCATTTAGATAAAGTCAATATCATCTCCTGAAACGTCCCACCTGGTAATCTTAGGACCGTATCGGTTTACTCGGGCGGGCAGCTTGTTCAACAGTCTATCGCGACTACGCTCCAACCGAGGCCTTCAACTGTTCCATGTCGATGTTTTTGTTTAAATTTTTCTCCTGTTTTGGGGAAAGGTGCCGACAGACAGACAGACAGACAGACAGACAGACAGACAGACAGACAGACAGACAGACAGACAGACAGAGTAGACCGCAAGTGTTATACGCTGGCTTCGTGTTGGTTGTGACAATCACGTTAATGGCCCGAATAACGTAACCCGTGATATGTTTGTTTCAACAGTGATGTGACATGTAGTTAAAATCTGAATATGTTTACACAACGATTGCGCTTTACAAATACAATCCATGTACACAATTCATGTCGCTCTTCTGCAATTTAGCAATATTCGTATAATGATGAGCTGAGTTCCACGCGCTGTCGCCAGAGAAAAAATCCTTGATTTTGCAAACAGTCGTCGTGGACTCGTGGCAGATTGTTCGAGTCTTTCTTGCCCGCCTGTAATTGGACGTATCTTCCGTAGCCATCGGAGTATTAGTGGCTCGCTGTGGCCAACCTGACGCCGGACACGGGCTGAAAGAGGACGGCGACGACTGGATGAGAGTGGGTGGGGGGGGGGGGGTTGACCGGCAAGCCGACGGCAGGACGACACGGTCAAACGCTCCCCTGTCACCCCCGCTGCGACACCAGACCGCCGGTTGTTGCTCGTAAATCGATCGGAACGGGTCGGTTTGTTATCGTAAAAAGATAGGAGGAAGAGAATGGATCTCCCCTCCCCACAAATATTATTGAGCCGATCGCTGGTGATTGACGGAAGGCCGTTTGTACGACGTCGGCTCCCGACCGATCGGTACAGGGCTCTCTGTCTCTCTGTGTCTGTCTGCCTCTCTCTCCCCTCACTCTCTCTTTCTTTCTCTCCCTTCCCCCTCTCTCTCTCTCCATCTCTTCCCCCTCCACCCCCTCTGTCCATCCCTTTCTCTCTCCCTCCCTTCCTCCCTCCTTCACTGTCTCTCTCACCCCTCTCTCTGTCTCTGTCTGATCCCTCCCTCTCCCGCCCTCCCTCCCTCTCTGTCTCTAGCTGTCTCTCACCCTGTATGCGGCTCTCCTCCTATCTCTCTATCTCGCTGTCTCTTTCTGTCTCTCGCTGTCTCTCTCCCCGTCTCTCCCTGTCTCTATCTATCTCTGTCTGTCTCTTGCTGTCTATCTCTATCTCCCTCTCTCTGTCTCTGTCTCCCTCTGCCTCTATGTGTCTCTCACTGTCTCTGTCGTCTCTCTGTCTATCTCGGTCTCTTTCTGTCTCTCGTTGTATCTCTCTGTCTCTCTGTGTCTCTGTTCATCTCCGTCTGAGCTCCCTCTGTCTCTATCTCTGTCTCTGTCTCTCTCTCTGTCTCTCTCTCTATCTCCCTCTGTCTGTCTCTGTCTCCCTGGCCCTCTGCCTCGATGTGTCTCTCACTGTCTCTGTCGTCTCTCTGTCTAGTATCTCGGTCTCTTTCTGTCTCTCGCTGTATTTATCCGTCTCTCTCTGTCTCTCTCTATCTCACTCTCTCTGTTGTCTCTGTCTCTGTCTCTCTCTCTGTCTCTCGGCCTGCTACTGGGCGTTGACAGAGTAAGACGCGTCCGACATCTGCGTATATACACAGGCGGGCCCGCTCGGAAAAGAAATACGACTCGGTAAACTCATAATGGCTGTTGCCCGTTAGCAAGCATTACGTTCAATTCACTGCGCTCAGCTCGGAGAGACGAAATTGAATCGATGGCTAAATGGCCCGCTGTGCGGTATCTGATATTCCACACCCTGGCGCACATGCACACTGTGGTCAGATGCCCTTCCAGTTTGCTGTCTCTCCCCCCCCTTTTCATCGTAGATTACAGACGATCCAAATACAAAGCCTATCGGATCCCCTTTGTACGAACGTCGCTGCGTGTGCCGTTTGTGCACGTGAATGCATGCGGTTTGTTCTTTCTATCAAACGGTCGACTTGACAACGTTATCGTGCGGTGACATTTAAATGACCCGGTTTTCCTTGACCCGTGTATGCGTCCAACCACGCCGTAACATCGGCACGTATCGGTCTGAGGATCTGACCCGATCCAATTAGAATCGAGATTGGAATCTTTTAGCGCGGCGGATGACAGCACGTCGGAACCTGGACGGCAGTCGACGGTGTTTCAGCTTCCACTGCCCTGAGCGTCGCACGGATCCGGATCCGTGTAGCTATATAGGCTCCCAGCTTATTACCGCCTATTAGAATGAAGTACACCAGGGAGGGGTGGGGTGGGGGACTGATCACGGGCCCGGAACTGGATCAGGAACGTGTACATTGGTTCCCACATCAGACCAAGCGATGATTGAGACGGTCCATCAGTGTCACTCAAGCTCAAATCAAGTCCAACCAAACAGTATAGAGGAGTGCCCATCGAAATTCATTATAGTTTGATATCACATTCAATTTTAATATTAAATGTTTTGCATAGGACGTAGGTTAAGGTTTATAGTTACATCACGTGTGAAGTGTCTCTTTAAGAGAAGATGTGTGGCATAGAATGTTCCCTGACATTCCCCTGGAGCCCTTGCAACTCCGTCGTGACGTAGCCGCCCTCTCCATCGTACACCAGGCAGCCCTATGGATATTGTCCCACCCTTGCGAGTAACGCCATCCTCAGACATGGTTTGCATCAACACACAAGGTCACTGCGCAGTTCTGTACGGGATCATCCCTTTACTATAAGACAGCTTGTATCCAGAACAGCAAGTCATCAGCGATCCTTCACTCCGTACTACACACAACTTTGGAACTCTCTCCCTGAGACTATCGTCGGTATCACGAGGCCTGAGAAATTCAGGCAGTCTACGACCAGATGTTCCTCTGAGTTTGGTGCGAGACTCATTCTGAGTCTCATCCCGAACCATCTCTGTAATATCCATGTACATCTATCCAGACTAGCTGTCTCTCGCGCACACCATACTAGTTACTATACACAACTGTGGAACTCTCTCCCTGAGGCTATCGTGGGGATCACGCGGCCTGAGTAATTCAGTCTTTGACCAGAAATCTTTTCAGTTTGGTGTGAGACTCATTCTGAGTCTCATCCCCAACTTTCCCTGGAAAATATAATTATACATAAAAGAATAAAATAATGTGTTTCCGAGAGAAGAACCGTTGAGAGCAAACTTGGCCAGCCTGCCCCGGCCCCAATCAGGAGGAAGTACCGGACTGGAGGGAAGGAGGGGAGGGGGGAGGGGTAGTAGCTGGTCATAAATCATCCCTATCGTAATTCAATCTTAGGCCTGTAGCATCTTGAGGAATACACAAAATGTTGCAAACTGCGAGCATAATCGAATGATTCAAAAAAGGAAAACCAAGTCAGAGGGTACGCATGGCGTTTCGATCCAACCTGAATCTTCCCAATCCTGTTGCATTAAGGCAAACAATTCGTGCTAATAGCGATTCTTTTGTAGGCTTAAGCCGCTCGACGAAAAAAAAAATTATTACCGGATCTGCGAGCCTCATTGTACATGCACCCCGGGTGTGGTATTAAGCGCAGGGCAGATACGTAAATCCCCAGCGGCGCTTGCACTCCTAGTATCCCTCGCGATTACAGTCCCTTATCGTATTCATTTCGGTAGTGGACCATCTATCTTTACAGACAATCAGCGCCAGCCATCGTATCATCTTCGTGAGCGCGGCGAGAGGAGGGAGATGACAGATACAGACAGAGAGACAGAGCGACGGAGACACGGGAGGAAGGGGGAGGGGAGAGAGAGACAAAAAGTGAAATAGGGAGAGGGAGACAGAACGACGGACAGAAAGTGACATCGACACGTAGAGACACAGAGAGAGAGAGAGAGAGGCATAGGGAGAGGCAGAGAGAGGCAGAGAGAGAGAGGCAGGGAGAGGGAGGGAATGAGAGAGAGAGAGAAGGGAAAGAGCGAGAGAGAGGAGGAGATATAGATAGAGAGAAAGGCAGAGAGAGAGGCATAGAGAGAGAGGCAGAGAGAGAGGGGAGAGATATAGATAGAGAGAGGCGCAGAGAGAGCGGAAGAGAGAGCGGCAGAGAGAGAGAGGCAGAGAGGGAGAGAGAGAGAGAGAGAGGGAGAGGGAGAGGGAGAGGGAGAGGGAGAGGGAGAGGGAGAGGGAGAGGGAGAGGGAGAGAGAGAGAGAGAGAGGGAGAGAGGAAAGAAATCATTTCAAGACGGTGCCCGA
>OX465101.1:34130841-34215032 GCA_949987565.1 Luidia sarsii
CCATGTCCCAACCCAGCCCAGCCCAGCCCAGCCCAAACCATGTCCCAACCCAGCCAAGCCCAGCCAAGCCCAGCCTAGCCCAACCATGTCCCAACCCAGCCCAGCCTAGCCAGCCCAAACCATGTCCCAACCCAGCCCAGCCCATCCCAACCCATGTCACAACCCAACCCAACCCAGCCCAGCCCAGCCCAGCCCAGCCCAAACCATGTCCCAACCAAGCCCAGCCCAGCCCAGCCCAGCCTAGCCCAGGCCAGCCCAAACCATGTCCCAACCCAGCCCAGCCCATCCAAACCCATGTCACAACCCAACCCAACCCAGCCCAGCCCAGCCCAGCACAGCACAGCACAGCACAGCCCATCCCAGCCCATCCCAGCCCATCCCATCCAACCAAGTCAGTCCAGTCTGACTGGACTCACCGATTCAATCTGGTATAGGATTTTGCACACTGCATCCTGCTACGGAAATTCATTTATAGCATATACGAAGGCTATCCACAATACCTGTGGGGCTCCTCGCAACGATTGATGTTCGTTTATACACAGCAATTAATCACCGCGCTATGCTGCTCTGCCCCCTAAATGGGAAGTCAACGTGTACACGCGCCCTCGCGATCAGTGTCTGCAGTTGGCACGGGATCCAATGAGTAATTCCCCGGAGAACCCCGTTGGTACAGACGCCAATTATTGTGAATGAAGTCTAGAGGGGATGTTGGCGACACTGAGTGCATGTACACGTGACGTTCGCCGTACTACCAAGAATGCAGTCACTCGTGTAAAGCAGACAAAATTGATATCAAAGCTTTGCTGAGTAACACATGACAGCCGGTCTTGGTATCATGCGTTATTTTCTGGTCTGTGATGAGGTTTTGTTTGCGGAACATAAGATACAAATTTAACGTTGGCCAATTTTGGTACACTGAAGCAGGTTTTTAAAACTTGTCCCAAGATGAAACGATTTTAAAATCCGTCTAAATGTCCCGTGCAAAGCTTTGTTTCCAGGCAGACAAAAGGAAAGAAAACTCTGAGTGGGAATTGGTTTTGAAGAATTTGTAAAAAAAAAAAAAAAAATAGGTAAGAACATCTGACCGGACCGTGACCGGAAACCCAAAGCTCTGGCTTTACGTAACGGCAATCTACTCACCTGGGCCCAAATTCATGGAGCCGCTTAAGCGTGAAAATCTGCTAAGCAGGAAAAGTCTCCCTTGTGTAAGCAGGATTACAAGCTGCCCTGCAATTTGATGTCCATTGACTTTGACTTGTTTTCTTCTTTACTTGGCGTGAAACAAAAGTGAAGTTTGGGTAGGCAAGGGGATCCTGTGGCTCATGAGTTTTTGTGCTTAAGCACATTTTTGCGCTTAAGCGGCGCTATGAAATTGGCCCCTGAGCTATATGACTCATAGGTGTATATTTATAGCAGCCTTACAATCGTGCTGTCTTGCAGAAGTGTCGGTTAGTCAGTTAATTCAGAAGACAAAAGCCGTAAGTCTAGGGGTGAAGGTTTGATTCTCATGATTTTCTGCAGGACATCAGGATGGGGATTGTGGTAGCGCCCTCGCAGTGATAATGAACTCATTTTGTCAAGGTGCAAACTTAAGTGGGAGTGAGATTCAACGTTTCGGAAGAAAGCGCCGTGTCCGTTTTCTGGGGTCAGCCCTTTGCAAGGCCACACAATTACACGCCGGGGTTGCACGTGACGTAGCTTTATACCTGTTCAAATAACAGACAAACAAATGCAAATTAATTTCACCGGGAAGGTTATTTCCTCGATATTGAGACAGTCCCCTTTTTCCTCTTTGGCCAAAAAAAAGAGGAAAAGAAATAGTGGTAAAGAAGACAGGGACCCGGAACGCAAAGTGCTGTCTTATCTCCAGCATTTGTAAGAAGTTGAACGCTTTGTACGGGGCAGTCCAGGCGGAGTTACGCTAGCTATATTTACGCTCTTGCAGCGAGAGATAAGGCTTGGAAAGAATATGCTCTTTCGACGTCGTTTGGGAATACGAGGAGGTTTTGTCCAGACTTCTCGACTGTTTGCTGCAAGACTTTCGCTTTATCTTTTTTTTTTGGCAAGGATTTCGTCTTACGGAGCGATGGGGGTAGCCTTTGATAACGGCCGTAAACAAAGGGCCGAGCAGTTCGCCAGGCCCGCAAATCCAATTCTGTAATCGGATCCTGGCAGCTGTCAAACGCCGCGATATGATCCGAGAGAGGGTAACATCCTAAAAAGGAAGAAATGTACGGGCAGGGTGGGGTTTTTTGGGGGGGACGTGGAGGAGATGGGCCATTGATGTGATTACGGTGCGGTGTTGGGTTGACCGTGGGAAAGTCCTGTCCTTTGGAGCGCAAGGCAAGGCGGCCTCCCACTCCCGGCAGTATTCCATGGTACGGGCGCTGCCGAGTTGTTGACAGCCCCGGAGCAGAATCCTGGCTCGTCACTCTAAAACAATCCAGTGATACAAGCCCAGGGGTGAGGAGGAGGAGGAGGAGGAGGAAGAGGGGGAGGAAGTGGGGGCGGAGGAGATGAAGAGGTGTAGGAGGAGGGGAGGAGGAGGAGTAGAAGGAGGAGGAAGAGGGGGAGGAGGGGGAGGAGGAGATAAAGAGAGGTGTAGGAGGGAGGAGGAGGAGAGGAGGAGGAGGAGTAGGAGGAGGGAGAGGGGGAGGAAGAGGGGGGCGGAGGAGATGAAGAGGAGAAGGAGGAGGGGAGAAGGAGGAGAGGAGGAGGAGGAGTAGGAGGAGAGGAAGAGGGGGAGGAAGAGGGGGAGGAGAAGATGAAGAGGTGTAGGAGGGGAGGAGGAGGAGAGGAGGAGGAGGAGTAGGAGGAGGAGGAGGGGATGAGGAGGAGGAGGGGGATGAGGAGGAGGAGTGGAGGAGGGGGGAGGAGGAGGAGGGGAGGAGGAGGGTGAAGATGGTGAGGAGGAGGGGGAGGATGAGGTGGGGAGGAGGAGGGGAGGGGAGGGGGAGGGGAGGAGGAGGGGAGGAGGAGGAGGAGGAGGGGATGCGGAGGAGGAGTGGAGGAGGGGGAGGAGGAGGAGGGGAGGAGGAGGGTGAAGATGGTGAGGAGGAGGGGAGGAGGAGGGGGGAGGATGAGGTGGGGAGGAGGAGGAGGGGAGGGGAGGGGGAGGGGGAGGGAAGGAGGAGGAGGAGGAGGAGGCAGAGGAGGGGCGGGGAGAGACCAGTGTTTAACAATCAACGTGATACTAGTCTGTTTACTCATGAAAGACAGACCCCGGGGCCCCCGTGATGTAGCCTCATACTCATATAATTGGCTTCGTTCCACACGATGACACGATGGGATGTTACTGAATTCCGTACTCATTACCAAACATTGCATGGGAAAACTCTCACATCCCAGGTCCCACTGCAAGGAAGGACCGCAAAAAAAGTAAGGCACGTGCATCAATAACTCTGGGGTTTCAAAACACGAGACTGATGGGCTGAGCTTGAAGGGTTCCCAACAGCTCAGACACGAGAAACCTAAAAGACAACGACTGGCTGGGCATTCCTGGCCTTAAACGCGCAGCGATTTCCCCCTGCCAGCACAATCCTTCCACGGTGACCGCGCGCACCTCTCCAGGGCACGTCCAACAAACCTCGTATGGAGTTTGACAACTTATTACCGGCAACATTCAGATTCCCAACCTCAGGAAATTGGGACGGAACCCATGCACCGTCGCCCCCTCCCGATGACGTCAACTTAGTCAAGCTTCCATCCAGCAGGAACGAAGATTGACTTTGTGCTGTTGTTTCGAGAAGTAGCGGCGGGGTGCGAAGTTTGAGGGTCAAAGGTGGTGACAAGAGCAGGGGGGGGGGGGCAGTTCCACATGGCAGCAAATCCCTTAAAAGTGCCAACTTTTTGTGGCCACGCGAAAGGGTTGCGAATCCCCCCCTACCCCAACCTCCCCGAAATCCCCAAGCGTTGTGACCTGCCCTAGCCACAGGCTATCCCCAGGGCCGCCCATTTCGTGCCTCGAGCAACCCCCCAAAAAATCAGACCGAGAAATGCGACCCTGGACGAATGAGGAACGAAAAGGAAAACAAAAAATACTACCGCACCGAGGACTGTTGCACAACAGCGCTGTGTGTCTTTATTTGGAGATGATCTAATGGTGGAAGCAGATGCCGAACAGAACGCGGGGCAAGGGTCATCCATGGTAAGGGTATCCATGGTTAGGGCATCCACGGTAAGGATGGCAGTTCACGAGGGCAGCCAAGTGCAAAGGCGGTATGAAACTAAACGCAAATGGAAGGCGAGGGGGGGGGGGGGGCGGTAGCAGTGGTATCGGAACGCAAACCGGTTTATACTTCCGCGTTTGGCAATCACTGCGCCCCTTTCTCCGGTGGGGGAACACCCAATTTGCAATGATGCCATATATACCGTGAACTCAATTCTTGAGGGTGGAAAGACTTGTCTACCAGCTAGCCGGTTTTCCTCAATGCCTGCCCCTGACACTGACGAATGCGAGTGAGCTATCAATGGATATTGGGTTCAAACAAAATGGAAGTTGAAACATATGCCTTTCAATAATCTAAATAAGGTTTCTTGGCATGTCATGGTGCACTCGGTGTCTCTTTCAATCAGATTGAGTACGTCATCGGGTCCGAGAGGGAAGAATTTCTAAAATATTAGGATTTCATGCTCGGCTTATCCTGTATTAATGGTAGTCCGAAGCATCACTAGATTGTGACGGGGAAAACTGTATATACTGATTAATTACCCGGCTCTGCGTATAGTTCTGTAATTGTCCACTTTGTAGTGAGTTTTGCTCTGTGACGCACACGAAAATGCAAACAGAAATCTTACCATGTTTTCAATTATCTCTGTGCCCAAACAATCCAGCTTTAAAAAACAAACAAACGAAAAACAAAGACAAGATAGGGACGGTTACACCCGTGGAGCGATGCCCACTCGAATCAAGGTCAAAATGAGGAGGACTCCTTAGAGATACGACCAACAACGAAACTACAAACTAAACGACCGCTCTATGACTTGTATCAATGTTTGAAGACTGTTTCATGTCTGCAAAACACTAAATCAACGACCGCTGCAAAGCTGCATACGTGCCTTTGGTCGTGGGCGTGTGTGTGCTATGTAAAATCACACGAGAGCGCATAATACACGGAACAGCCACTGGGCGCGTTGCCAAAGTATCTTTCTCATTTTTTTTTTTTTTTTTTTTTTTTTTTGGGGGGGGGGGAGGTTGGCATCATGCCAAAACATGGGTGACGTAAATAAACCTGTGGCGCAGCACGTGCGCTGCAGTCATCAAAACAATGGCGCTTGTCGAAAACAAACTGCCCGGGCGTGGTGCGTGTCATGTCAGGGGGAACCTGGATCTCGTGCTGTGCAACCTAGACCTTCGCCAGCGTCTAGATCCCTTGGTATAGCTCGTGGGTACTTCAATTCCACAGGTGAGCGCGCGGTTGGCTCTGCGAAAGGCCCGATAAGTATGGCGTTCCGCGACCATCCACAGACTGAACTTGTGGCGGGGATGTGCGGTTTCCGTGCTTAGTCCACGGTACCGCATTACATCCTCTACAACTACAAAACAAGTTTGAAGTTGGAGTGAAAGTTCAGGCCAAGCGGTGAACCGATTGCTATCGCCAACAGAGAAGGAAGAAAGTGGAAATGCTTGGCCAGTCTCGCTTCTATGCTTCCTTCCTGTGTAAAACAATAACAGCAGGCGTATGACTATATGCCTGGTATCAGTGAAACAGGGTCGGCTATCAGAAGCCCCGCGTTGCCTTTACCAATTGCGGTTTGTAGTCGGCTAGTACTCGCTTACGGCTTAGCGTCTAGATTTCAGTGCTAAGCGGTTGTTTTTGGTTCAGTTCGATGGGGGCGGCTTTAGTACACTTGGGCGGTGTAACCAAAAAGGGTATCTCATTGGTGTAACGTGGAAGTGCACACGACCCTTGCTCCCTGTCAGTGCTGTCATAACGAACGGCGGACGAGAAGCGCTAATGCCAGGGCCAATGTCAGCGGGCTGCTGCCTCAGCGCCAACTTCTTTGCTTGACTTCGTGGCTTTAGAAGGAGATGGGTTTTGTTAAGACATGCCCCCGCCACCACATCCCCCCGGAAAGTAGAGCGATCATCATTGTTCCGTATTGACATGGCACCTTGAAGGGGAAAAGAAAAGTCGAAAAGGCCGAAAAAACCGGTAGGAGACACGTACAGTGGAAAATGAGATGTAATGATCAAGGTTAGGAGGAAATTGAGCCAAACGTGACGGTCTTAATGTGGCACACTGTGGACATGCAAGAGGATGGGTGAGGCGAGGCTTCTATAATTATGAGCACCGAAATAACCGAATCCCACAGAGCGGAGAAGCTGTGGTGCATTTAATTAAACGGCTTTCTTTCTAAAGACTTAAGTTTGATTCCATGAAAGGAATAAATCAATACAAGCCGGAGGCCAAACAAATAAAGGAAAATAAATCGACTGGGAGCTTTTGAAAAGCTTTGAGAAATGGTATAAACTTCGACTGGACCGGGATTTGAACGCGTACGTTTTGCGTACGGTACCAGCGCTCTTACCATCTAAACCACCCAGCCCTTAGACAGTGGCCTTCCCAAACAATCAAATAAATCTTTGCCAGAATCATTAAAATCCCGCTAAGCATGACAAAAAATACTACTGTCGGTAGTATTGATTTGAGGAGAACCTATCCCAAGAAGCAGCTCCACACTCTCATGCACCTCTGTGAACAAGCTGTGTTTCGCTCTGTGGGATTTACAAATCTTTCCTCTTGACTTTCGGTTGCCCGATAGCAGATGCGTTCCCCTCTCATTGACCTTTCTCTGTAAATCCTTTTCCCTTCGTCAATAGTCATGATTATTGCTCGGCTTATCGCCTAGCAATCTTCCGTGAACACATTGTTTCAGCATCCAGGCGTGTGCTGTCAAAAAGTAAGAATATTGGTTGAAATTGCTTCGCCCAAAATAGCTTTGTCTTAACAATATTGCTCAGGTCTATTATCTTTTATCATCGACCCTTAAAGGCCCAGTACAACTTTGGGAAGATTGGATAGCATCGATGTTTACAGTTTGTAGATGGTCATGATAGAATCCTCATGTTGAAATCTTACGGTCTGGGATGCTGTACTTCCCTAGAAATCTTCACTCAAACGTCGACAAATAGTTTATTTCTCGCTAGTGATGAACTATTTCTGACACTATACCTAACGATGCATAAACCGTTACGGTTTTTTTTGCCTTTTTCTACTTTCTCAGATTACCATTTGAGCTAAAACCTTCGTTTGACCTTTGCGAATGCTGTATAGAGCCTTTAATGGTCAAAGGTCAGTTTTAGAAACGCCCGTTCACAGTCCACAGACTGTACGTTGTATTGCCTTTTTCAAAATGACATCAATTCTTATGAAACAATACCCTGCGAATTTTGATTGAACGTCACAAATTGTTGCCAACAAAATATGGGGACAAGGAGTCGTGGAAGGGATGAGACATGTTCGGACACGCCTGCCGAACTATTCTAGGTCTTTCGAGGTCAGCCTCGAGTTGCGATGGTTTCATAACGTGCTTTACTCTCAACGACAATCAATCATAATCAGAAAGGGGGGGAAAAAACCCGGTTTGGTCGGTCGCTCTCGACGGGAGAGAACCGATCGGCTTGGGATTATTCAACCCCCCTCCCCCTTTCCCATCACATCTCAGTCGGTCGACTTTCCATGATTTCTATTTATTTCCTGCGTAAAGCGTGCTGACAAAGTAAAGGGCCAACGGTGTGTGACTGCGGACATAACTGGCCAGCAGAATGCACACCTTTCCTGATGCTGCAGCGATTTATTATACGGCTCTCAGGCTGACTAGCACCAAAAAAGAAATGTGACCCGGCACAGCATAATGAGGAATATCCCACCAAAACACTTTTCGAGTAAACAACGCCTAAAGTCAAAGTATCTTCTCAATTCGATTAAATTTTTTTAAATATTTTTTTTGGTGTTTTTTCGGAAAGTTAATGTATTGGAGGAAATTTTGATATTATTTGAAAGTTAATGGTACACTCTTTCACATCATTAGAAAATCTCAAAATCTCAATAGTGGGGGTTATTCCTCATTATGATGTGCCGGGTCACAAATGCACTCCGGGCGTGCAGCGCTCGACATGCAACCCCAGCTCCGTCCGCAACCAAGCCCCCGAGGTAACGCGGCCCGATCCTCTTTCTACTGTGGGATAAACCCCCGTGTAACTGAGCGCACTCTTTGAGCGCTCTTTAAAACGGCCGCTTCGGGGCGCCTTCCCTAAGTTTGGTCAGCACGCTAGAATTGCCTCTTTAGAAACACGACGTCTAAAATAGAGTTGGTGCCCAGCCGAGGATTTAAAAAGAGGCCTTGCCCTTATAATGCGGCAGGCATTAAAATAACGTATTGGTTTGCGCGTCGCAACTGCTCATAATGAAGAGCTCTAAAATGCAAAGCCGTAGAATAATAAAGTGAAAGGAATTAAAACATCAACTGTCCACTGCCCGACTCAAGGCTGGGGAAGGAGGGGGGGGGGGGGGTCGGTCTTTTAAAAAAAATGGTCTGGGTTTGGGACGATCGTCGCCAGTACAATCATTGGCAATAAGAGGGGAAGGCTGGTAACGAGCCTCTTGATGGCATCTTGTGCCATGGCTGCCAGGCCCCGTGACATCCGTGTGCCGGACAACCTGGAGGCTGGTTCGAGGCCTGGACGCGTCGAAAGCGACGGACTACCCCCCCCCCCAGTTCAAGAAATCTGACAACAGAGGGCGCTGTTTCGATTTCGCGTTGCCACTTTGAACGGTGCCCTCAGAAGGCAAAAAAAGGGCTGAAAATCAAAATAAATGGGAGGGGTAGGAGGGACAAACAAGAAGACCAGCATCCATATGGATTATCGTGACATGATGATTAAGCGTGTAAATTAATTAGTATTCTCATGGTTCTCCACGGACCTTCCTCTTGGCTTTCCAATGAGGATCTCGGCTATATTAATTATATGTCCAGCTCCTTTTCTGCTGTCATCTAGAGATCTGAAGTGTAGAAACATTATTGGCAAGCTTCTTTTTCTCAGTTGGAGTCATGAATTGGTCATCTCTTTTACCATAAAACAAATCCTTATAAAAATGAGGGCGCTAGTGGGAGGTCATGTCAGGAACCCACAGTTAAAAAAAAACAGAGAAAAACGTTAACTTTCAATCCCTCTGAATTTGATGAAAAACTCCTTCACTAAATGAATTATGAAGCATACATTTTGGCAGTGAATCGACAGGTTTAGGGATAGGTCTGCAGGAAAAACCAGAATTTTTCAGAAACTTTAGTACACAACCGATTGGGTTTCTGTTGCATGTTCCTGTGATGACGTCACAGACTTGCTCATGAATATTGAAATTCGCATTAACATAGAAACTTTGTTTAAAAAAAAGGTTTGATTGTGAGCGGCATTGCAAAACAGTTACGTAACATGGATTTAAGTGATACAATGTCTATTGCAGAGACCCTTTAACGATCTTCGTAATTGTTTTCAACAAACTTTGATTCTTTGGTGGCTGTATGAAAATGGCTCCTGCGCCTTGTAAAGGCTTCGATGGCTCCCATAGTCATTAACCCTTTTTTTCTACCGATCGTACTCATGCATCAGTCACCCGATGTGAGTAGGCAAAGGGTTGGCGTGGGACGGTGGCCCCCAGTCATGGCAGCAACTGGGGGCCTATCTGCTCAATAATGATAAATCAACTGATTAACGCGCAACAAAATAGCAGACATCTTACTTCACAATGACTGATCCGGAGTTCTTGTTCAAAATGAATGACAAGATTAGAATACTGGCCGTATTTGAAACGGTTCAGGGTTCTCTCCATGCATACACGGTCCTGGAAGGTATGCGGTATCTAATGGCCTAGCTCAGTGACGCAGTCACAGAGCAGAAAGGTGATTGTGTCGAAAAGAAAAAAAGAAAAACACGTCAACTCCCCATACACAGAATGATCCTGTTATCTTGGCATTGGCTAACTAGAAGGGGAAAACAATTAGTCCCCGGGTTATCATTTAATTAATACAGAGTGAAGACAATGATGAATATCTGGTCTTCTTGATTGTGGGGTGTTTTTATTTGGGCCGGCGTTCATACCCCAAGACACTATAACTTCGCCACCAACCATGGAGCACCAACAGACGCGGAGTACCATGCAAACACAGGAAAAATCTCGACCGATAATGCGACAACGCGCGGGGTGCGCACAAGCCATACACCACGATCTGATTTCACGCAATAACCGGACGAGTTTCAACACCGTCCCCGCCCGGTCTCCACCAGGGACCACTTAGACCGTTCACGATGACACAACAGATGCATGACAGACGGAGCGGAGCGGAGGGGGGGGGGGCGTGGGGGTCGGCCTCGTCATCGATACCAAGGAAACGAGACACGATGTCGACGTATTCGATTCTCATCTAATAAGCCGACCCTCTTCAATTACGTGTACAATAGAACAGCCCTCATTGAGATATCTATACTGAACCGAAAAAAAGGAAAAACACCTGCCCGCCAAACAAAATCCACAAACACCTGCTCAGTAACACACATTATATCAGATTTTTGTTTTGTCGTCCGGCAGCTAAAGTAGTTCGTCTCTCCGTCTATCTCTCTGTATGTGTGTGTGTGTGTTTTGTGGAAGTCACTCGATCGGCCCTAAAGGGATCCGCGACTCAATTTGCGTCGAGGAATCGCGTCGCGTCGTCTGGGCACCTCGCGCAATCTCCGGCGATTTCCCCACAGGCTCCCCGGCAGGAGAGACGGCACCCTTCCCTCCCTCCCCCAACCACTGTTTGCGCCCGGTCAAATCAACGCAACGCGCGGATACGCCGAGACATCTCTACTATTCGCCCTTCCACATCCCCTTCACTCCCCTCCCCCTCCAACTCCCCTCGGACAAGGTGGCTCCCTGCAAGAGCGAGGGGGTCGGTCGCGGCACGGCGGACAGGCTGGCTTGGGAAAGCAGCCCAAGGAAATCCAACGGCGGTAATTGGACAGAAGTGGCGGGGGTTTCAGTGATTTAATAGGGATGACGGTCGCCGAAGAGAAATCTCGGAGAATCAGTGGAGATTACAAGGAAGCAGAGCGAAGGATGGCGCTTATCTTGTGTAGTTAGAGCATTCTTGGGGTTTAATTCAGTCAAGCTTGTGGCAGGGGCGATGATGGATGAGGAGTTGGGCGAGGTGTCGGATTGTCTCTTTTCTTGCTCCCAACCCTCACCCCCGTCCCCCACAAAAACAAAGAACCGGGACAAGCGCAACACGACAACTTAAAGATACTCTGAGATATCGAGACGGCGCCACCAACGCGGTAAAACTCCGCCAGCGAGCAAGCCCGTACACAAATTCCTGGAGAGTTATTCTGCTGCGCATTATTTTCCCCTTTCCCCACCCCGGGCCCCTGGCCCTCGCGTGTAATCTGCCAAACCCCGAAGCACTTAACCCGCATACGGCAACGGTTTTTGAGCGATCGATTAACCCAGAAGCCAGTATCAGTTTTAAAATCTACCGGTTAAAAAGAAACTCGGGAATAACAAGGTGTGGATGAGTTGACCACTCGCCTGCTTCAAGAGACTATGCCTTGGTTTCCTGTAACCACGTCCTCGAGTCTACGCTGAACACTGAACAAGTATTTCGTCGACTATCGACCCGCTTTTCTTAAGCCGGTCACACCTTTTCGATATGAAAAGCACCTTTTCTGTATTTCCTTCACACGAGAGGACGGCGAGAGAGGAGAGAGAGAGAGAAAGAGAGGGAGAGAGAGAGAGAGAAAGAGAGAGTTGTGGAGAGACAGAGGGGGGGGGGGAGGGGGAGAGGGAGAGAGAGATAGAGAAAGAGAGAGTGAGAGCTAGATTGAGAGAGAGAGAGAGAGGTGTAGATAGGAGAGATGTAGATAGGAGAGGGAGAGAAATAAAGAGAGTTGGAGAGATGAGAGAAAGAGAAAGAGAAAGAAAAAGACAGAGACAGAGAGAGAGGCGTGGAAATAGGGGAAGATAGAGAGATAGAGAGAGAGGGAGAGAGAGAGGGAGGGAGAGAGACACAGATAGAAATAGAGAGTGAGAGTGACAGCTAGAGTGAGAGAGAAAGGTGGAGATAGGGAGGGAGAGAGGTAAAGAGAGATGGGGAGAGAGATCGAGAGGTGGAGATCGAGAGAGGCAGAGGCAGAGGGAGAGAGAGAGGTGGGAAGAGAGAGGGGAGAGAAAGAGGGAAGAACGAGAAAGAGATGGAAGTACAGGAGAGAAGAATGGGATATAGATCGAGGGAGAGAAAGAAAGAGAGAGAGAAAGAAAGAGAGAGACATAACTATTGAGGGGCGAGACAGACAGAGGTGGAGAGGGAGAGAGAGGGTGAGAATGGGTGAGAGAGAGGAAGAGAGAGGGAGGGGGAGAGGGAGACTGGAGATATGGAAGCGCTGGTGTGTGTTAGAGAGAGAGAGAGAGCGAATGAGAGAGAGAGAGAGTGAATGAGAGAGAGAGAGAGAGAGAGAGTGAAAGAGAGACTGAGAGAGAGAGTTTAAAGTGATTTAAGACGCCGCATTCAGCTGGCTATAGGCCAACCGGCGGATTTGACGACCCATCGCCCCTAATTTGTTGATTTAAAAGGAGGATTGGAGAGGAGCGAGGCGTGATGAGATCGCAACGCCCCGCACCGCTCATCGCTGGGACAGCTCGTTAGAACCCGCGGCAGCGCGGCGACTGGCTAAGCACACTGCCGTGCCCACTGCCATCAATTCACCGAACGAGAGAGAGAGAGACGGGATGGGGGGGGGGGGTTAGAGACAGGATTGGGGTGGGGATGCGGAGAGAGCCGAGCCCCTCATCTGACCTTGGCCGCCGGCAGTATGCTACTTTGATAATTGAATGAGATGATAAGGAAACTCACGGTTTAGTTATTCTTTTGGAAACTGTTTGGACGGTCAGATGAGTTAATTTTTTTTTTGGCCAAGGGCCTCTGGGATCGCACGCGATAGTTAGGCAGGGGGAGGAAACTGCCTCTGGCTAGTGTCCGCAACGCCACGCCTGACCACACCGTATATCGGATCACCGTCTCTACCAAGTGACACCCCAATCGCGTGCCAAACCAGACCTCATCACATCATACCACGCTACATTAGATCAGACCAATCAACGCCTCAGCACAGCCCAGCCCAGCCCAGCCCAGCCCAGCCCAGCCCAGCCCAGCCCAGCCAGCCCAGCCCAGCCCAGCCCAGCACAGCCCAGCCCAGCACAGCACAGCCCAGTTCAGCCCAGCCCAGCACAGCCCAGCCCAGCCCAGCACAGCCCAGCCCAGCCCAGCACAGCCCAGCCCAGCCCAGCACAGCACAGCCCAGCCCAGCACAGCACAGCACAGCCCAGCCCAGCCCAGCCCAGCCCAGCCCAGCACAGCACAGCCCAGCCCAGCACAGCACAGCACAGCCCAGCCCAGCACAGCACAGCACAGCCCAGCCCAGCCCAGCCCAGCACAGCCCAGCCCAGCCCAGCCCAGCCCAGCCCAGCCCAGCCCAGCACAGCCCAGCACAGCCCAGCCCAGCCCAGCCAAACACAGCCCAGCACAGCACAGCACAGCCCAGTTCAGCCCAGCCCAGCACAGCACAGCCCAGCCCAGCCCAGCACAGCACAGCCCAGCCCAGCACAGCTCAGCACAGCACAGCCCAGCCCAGCACAGCCCAGCCCAGCCCAGCCCAGCCCAGCACAACAAAGCACAGCACAACAAAGCACAGCGAAGCACATCACACAGCGCGCCGCACCACACCACAAGCACGACACACCAACGTATACCACATCCCACCCACTACACCTGTATAAACAACAGGACTTAATCAATGTAGTTTTCTCTGACGAAATTCACTTTCAAAACCGTCTTCATTTAGTTTTCTTAGGGAGACTGCAATCTAAAAGGATTGTGTACGTAGGACTACGCAAACGTCGGTTAGTGCATCTTTGTACTACTGCAGTGGTGCACTTCACTGGCGGCTTGCAAAGTCAGCCACTGCGGGCACCGCAGACACAGAGTTGACGTTATAATAATTGTCGTCACCAAATAAGCTCGGTCTTTTCAGCGCCAACCCGCCTCCAGGGAACACAACAGAAGCCCGCGTTTAGATACGCACAGCACTAACCCCCTCGCCTTGAGATAAATGCCACAGTACCAGTACTCAATCAGTGGTGACTGTCAAGCGAACTAGATCATCCAGCGATCGCATTTTGTGAGATGCTTCTCAGGAAAAGCTCGCTCTTTTTTTTTGTTACCCACCGACCTTGGTGTTGAATGGAGGGCCTCTTATGGCGCTATAAGCAATTAAAATGTGCGGACGCGCCACGGGTTTCCTCTTTGTGCGGCCGTTGAAGGAGGAGAGCAAAAAGGCAGCGGCGGATTTCCTATGAAACAAAAACCCCTGACATCCGGGAGTGGCGCCTTGGTTGGCTGCCCGGGCGGTCTTCACGTGACCTTGCCTCCCGCCAATGACGACGCGTCTAAGCTCCGAGGAGGGCTCCGCGCAGGCTCTTGCCACGTGCCGACCTTTGCGATTGGTCCAAAGTGGAGAATACTAGGGGCCTCGTCCATTCAGACAAGAGGGGTGTCCGAAGCGCTCGATCGGAAATGAAAGTCTACTTCTGAGCAAAGCACAGCGGCGTGGAAAGACCAATATATTTCCAAAAGTGCTTCGTGAGCACTACAGCGCCTTTAAGGTTGATTTTGAGTACCTCCAAAATTTATGAACATCTTGATGTTGGAGTTATTTCCCAGTGCACACGCAGCTTGTCCCTCTATACGTGTCTATATATATTCATTATGCACGTACTCGCATCAGATTTACTTCCTCGGCGGAAGTATGTATGCAGATATACGGCAGGATCCCTACGCCATCATCATCGACTGTGACAACCCGAAGTGGCTCTGCAGTGAGATCGATAAGCGGAGGGGAAAGAGAGCCGTTGGCACGCGATGTGACCGGGCCGTCACGTGCCGGTGTTGTACGGCGACTCCCTGTCAAAGCGGACTGTTAGAGAGCCGGAGAAGAGAGGGGTGGTCGAGGAGTGGGGGAAGGGGAGGGGAGGAGGGGGAGTCAAAGTGAGACCGGGGCAAGTCCAGCACGAAGACTTTGAGCAGCTGTGGCACACAGAGGTATACCGAGGCGTCCACTGGTCCGGACCACGTGTCCCTGGAGTCGATACGTTTTTTGGGGGGCGGGCCGGTGATGGGACCGATTGTCGAGACCGTTCGAACTTGTCTCCGTATCCGACTTGCCTCCGTCTTCTCTTCTATTGGTTTATTATTCTCTTGGGAAGGAGGGACAAGACGTGAAGGGATGGATTGGCGTAGACGACGAGGCGCTTGCTAATCTCACCCGCTGAGACAGTGCCGACCAGCCAGGCAGACGTGAGCTGAGGCGATGTTCTATAATTCAGGGGCCATGGGATTGAACCGTATAGAAATCCATATCCTTTCGAAGGTCATTTTTAACAGACGATTGAGGGCGCTGTTTGCAGCGTGGTTGAGACAGCTCGATTTTGTTTTATCCACAAATTAACCTCTGTAACGACCTCTGAGTTTCTTTGTACACATCCGAAACACAATTTTATTTTGCTGTTAGTCCTTCAGCTGAAAGTCAAAGTGCTGGCAGTTATTCATGATGCATTTCGCCAAAACACTAAAACAAAACTGGGCCAATATAAAACCACCAACATCATCTTGCCCTTTCTCAATGCCTCCTGCACAATGCGTCCTCCTGAATTTCCCATAAAGATGTGGGGAAGCGGGATCTAGTGCCCGCATTGCTGATCTGGACCAGGGTGAACTCCGGTGAAATACACCAGGTCCCTAAATAGAGATGCGAGACAACTCTGGAGAATGATCGAAGCACGGACACGAAACAGCCGCCGATTATCGACTATGTATGGAAACTGATCGCTTGACCCCAGTTCATCTGGGTGAATACCTTATCAAGCCAACAAACCTCACAATTCGGCGACAAACCACAACCTATATTTTTTAGGTTTTGTCAAACGAGGACGAAGCCTGAGCCTGATCCATGGATTTGTCAAGGGCCATAGTCTACAGTCTCTATCTAGCTATAGGTAAGGGGTCGTGGTGGTGCATCCGAGATAAGTACAGTGCGCCCTCTTTTGGAGGGGTGTAGGCCTTTTGTTTGAAACTTGGTGATCAGGCTTGAGCCAGTCATTCCACGGACATGTAGCAAGGTTATGCATCCAGTGCGATCCCCATATCGATGGATACTACCATCTAAAAACTTGTTAGGCCTATAGATTCGATCCGCCTGCCATTGCAAAGCTGCTGTCGAGACGAAGCACTGTAGCGTACGCGGATTGATATTCGTCGGGGGTTCTATGGCGTTGCATTTGGGGATATGTGGTGGTATATTTCACTGCAAGCGAAAGGTTTGAGATCTTCCCCTCCCGGTTCCCCATAGAACCCTAACTCTGGCCTCGCTTCGCCCTTCGCTGTCCGTCTATAGCTAGGAGGCGGGAGTTGACCTCTTTTCCATGATCATCCCGCTGCAGCGGCGTCTCCCCTCCCCTGCATCTCGACACAATCTTCATCAGGGCGCGGTGGGTAATAATAACGCCGCTCACGAGTCGCCGACTCGTTCTCCTCCCATCTGCCCCAGGCGAGGTCCCGGCCTTCCTCCTACCCCTACCCCCAACCCCGGGCGAGGTCCCAGCCTTCCTCCTACCCCTACCCCTACCCCCACCCCAGGGGGGAGCCGAAACGCCTTCGATCCGCAGGGTGACGGGCGGATTGGCACGGTCTACACCTCCGAGCCGGCCGCGGTGTGTGGTGAGGTCCCTGGACGGAGCCGCGACGGCGTCTCCGGTTCCCGGGGTATAGCAGCCGCTGCAGTCCACCCCCCCCCCCCGGCTAAAGTGGCTGACCTTGGCCAAGGCCGATACGGGGCAGACCGCCTCAGCGTCCCCGCATACGCCAGCCAGATAACGGGTGTCCTCCCTCTCCCTCCCCCCTCACAAAATGCGAGGCGTCCAAGCGGACGGTGCTGGTATTCTCCGGCTGGACGGCCTGGTTCAGTCCTGACGCCCGATTGAACATTCCACGAGTTCACGGTCGGGACGAAGCCAGGCAGATGGTGAAACTGACAGGTCGTTCTTTCCCCCCCCCTTCTCCCCATCCGTCAGGATGATGCATCGTCGTATTCAGAGATAACCCACGCCGGTGGGTCTTATCCTTGGGCCATGGGAATGTTTGGCTAGCTCGTTGATTCGCTAAAGCTATCATACAAACATTATTAATTTGTTAAGATTCCAATAGGATAACTCACTATTTATCAAGTTTCTACTCTTTCTACAAGTTTCACGCCCAATGCGTTCAGTGCCTAGCCTTTCCTGGAAAACCATTTTGATTTCGTTGGCAGCAGTTATCGAAGCGGAATGCACCAGTACTACCCAGGCCCTAGCGCACATGATTTGACACGGGAAGACGTATTGTAATGAACAATTTAAAATGGCGTTTTAAAGCAGAGTTGGGTAAAATCTAGTTCCGAATATACAATTCAGATAATATCTCGAACACAACGTTACCTCAACTTGCCGTTGTCAACGCCACCAATAATCATTATTGTTCGATGCTTACAAAGCAGACGGCTGTTTGGTGCGTGAAACCAAAATTCGAACCCGCTTTTTTAATCGTAGGCTGCCTGCGGGCTAATTCTAGAATCACTGCCACGGTGATCGCAAATAAGATTATGCAGTCGGCAGAGTGGACGAGGAAGTATCTACCAAACGGCCGTGTTTTCCTGCAAACTACAGGAGAGAAACACAGACGTTCCTCATCTTAACAAAACAAAGAGTATTACACAGAAGAGAAAAGTTCGTCGTCTATAGCTGCAACTAAATGATACAACATTGAACATAATACTAGTTCCTTGCTCTGTGATTGAAGATTTACAGCTGTAATGCGGTAGTGAATAACTTTTGGTTTTAGGAGAAAGTGCCGATCTAAAGAGAACTGGCCCAGCCGAAATTGTCGGGGCGGAGTGCTGAAATTACAGTTGAACTACTCTTTCAACTGGTGTTTCCCCCCTAGGAATCTGCGGATCATTCTCAATGCATGCTATGAAGTAAGGGCACATTTCTTGTTCATGGACTGGCGGGTATCGTGCGTCACGTACTGGAGAAAGCCAGGTCACGACGTGTGGGGGCGCTGTTTTCATTTAATGGGTGCAGAACACTAAATCGAGCTCCAATTGAACACTGTACAAAAACCAGCCAAATTCCCCCCAGAAAAGAACGCCCCCAAAATGTGTAGTCGTCCAAGCGGAATTTCTGCAAGGATTTTGGGATGGACCCCTCCACTTGTACAGCCCAATAGGGCCACATTTAAAGCAAGATATGGTCCAAATTGAAGAGTGAACCCCCAGGTTGTCTTAAGCTTCACATAATTATTCTACAAAAATGTTGCAAACTGCTTACTGACTAAAATTTATGCAAATCTTAAAATTTAGTGGGCCTGACGTATTGATCCTAGAAGGACCTTTCTCAAAGCCTTTGAGAAAGGTCCTGCTAGGATCGATACGTCAGGCCCACTAAATTTTAAGCTTCACCTATTCTACAATATATCGGTTAATTAGCCTCAAAAGACCCCTTATTAAAAAATGAAGTTGTGAGTCTAATCAACCTTCGCACGGCTCCATCTCCCAACTGACTTCCTCGGTTGTTGTAGCGATACTGAAAAAAATCCAGCTCCTCGAGGTTACAGTTTCTGTTAATTATACCCGGGGGACCACCCCCAGTACTTTTCCCAAACGGACAAGAGAGATATTGGACATTTTATACGAACTTTGTCGTTTCTAAATACAAACCAACTGCGCCCTGTTTCTTACGATATTCGCTTGAAATTCTGTTGAAAGCAAGCAAGTTTTCCTGTGATGCCTTAATTACATTGACTGAGGACCAATTGGATTAAATCCGGCACAGCTAGCGAAAAAAACAACCACTGTTGCAAATAGACAGCATAGCAAGAAATTCTCTGCGAAACCATCTCCATATTTTGCATATGCTGACAACACTAAAATCACACAATCATTATGTGACCATACCAGACCTAGTTGGCCAGTTAACAAGTTGTTGAAATAGCTGTCATGGTTTCCAAAGGTGCATTACTGCCTGCTATTTGTGACTGTTGCCGTCTTGCGTGAATTCCCTATTGTTACTTGTGTCGAGGTGTCTGGGCTGCATCAAGGTATTCCGTGTGCATTGTTATCTTTTATACTTGGCCTATATTGTGCACTTGCAGGCAGGCTTGGAGTTTTTGCTGTTGCAGAGAGCTGGCAAGGGTTCTACGTACGGGGACCCTTTCCTTAGTTTACTTACGGTAATGTTTTCAGCAGGGCCCAATGTCAGAGTCGCTTAAGCGCCAAAATCTGCTAAGCATGAAAAGACTCCCCCATGTAAACATACAGGAATTCAAACCACATTGGGATGCAATCTCAATTACTTCTGACTTGTATTAACAATTCTTTACTTAGCGCGAAATAAAAGTGATATTTTGGTAGGCTAGCAGACCCTATGAATGATGACGTTTTGTGCTTAAGCAAATTTTGGTCTTTAAAATTGGACCCAGGTGATGGGTTAAGCTGAGCAAGGTCTGCCTTCTGCGCCTGCGCGCTCCTCATAACTATTATTATGAAGTTTTCTGCACTTGGGATTAGCACAAAGTTGCCACAAAGTGTCTTGGATTATGTGCGCTAAGCGGAAGAAAAATGCCAGGGGTGATTTCACAAAGCCTTAGGATGCATCGTAACTCACTTAGGATGGATAACCCATCGTAAGTTGTGCTGGCCGATATATCAGTTTCTGTGCATCGCTCATTGTCTTGCGATTGGTCGTAAGTTATGGTGAGTTTGGTGAAATCGACTGCAGATTAAATAAAACGCAGTGGCTGTTGTTACGGCAGTCGTCCGTGTGGTTCCCTGACTTGATTGTATTTCGTCAGCATTGCAGGCTGGTTGAACCAGTCTATTAGCTGACAGTCTGGTTCCAAGAGCTAAACATCCTGACAAATACTGTTAGGTCAGGGAACCACACGGACGACTGCCGTAACAACAGCCACTGCGTAAATCAAAAAATGGGCCCTGGTTTTCAGGGATCAGGCCTGTGGTATAGTGCTGTGGGTAAGACTCGTCTCTGTGACCAGGTGTGGTTAATATGAGAATCGCCGATCACGCCCGCTCAGAGTGATTATTTTGCACGCTGTTCCACGGCAAAATGTACGCCAGACTTGAAACTGAGTCCAACACGAACAGTCCGAAATCTCATCCTACCTGAACTTGTCTTTCGTGCCCCTCGAAGTCGGACTTTATCCGGGGACCGGGTAGCTTTGAAGATGTCCTGCCTCTTCCTCCGGTCGTTGTAAGTCCAGAAATAATGACGGGCAACCACCGGGCCAGGGCCTGCCCAAATAGAGCTGAAGAAATCGCTCCTGAAGTGCCGGGCTAGCACGTTGACCGTCCCAATGGCGTTGCGTGTGATGTGACCGAGGAACATTCTTGTCGGAGTTTCTCAGTTCTTATCGTGACTGGTTTGAGGGCGCGGTCCCCTTCAAGTCCCACTATTAAATCTGGGTTATCCTTTTGAGGACGCGGTCCCCTAGAAGTAGAAGTCCCATTATTAAATCTGGGTTATCCTTTTGAGGACGCGGTCCCCATGAAGTAGAAGTCCCACTTTTGAATCTGGGTTATCCTTTTGTGTGGAGCACAAAAGACTCGCCCGACGCTCGGGAAACAGTAGACGGAAGGAATTGCCACAAGGGCAGAGTGGTGGATCGGTGACCGTTATAATACAGTTTCAAGATTATGGACGTTCTCGATAAGTTTCAATGGTGGGCCATGGGAAGAATGTAGCTTTCGAGAAGAATCTCAGGCCTTGGGGCGAAAACAAATTGGCAGGAGCTTTCTGGAAAGCTTTTGGTGGCGGCCGACTTTAGACATTCCGTATACTAGCCAGGTGAAGCGTGGAGTTGATGACGTCGTGCTGGCCAGTCTTGACTCTAAGCTCTAATCATCAACCTTCTTCCACGCTGTCAGTGTTGTATGTCTCCAAACCGATTTGTCTCAAACGTGGAGCTAAGTAGGACCATCTCCATGGTAGGACGGAGATACAACGACCATGAAGGTAGGGTCTCAAACCATGGAGCTATGAGATTGTTTTTTCATGAGATCATAATTATTTGTATGAGCAAACTTTTGTCAGATATTTGGCGGACAAATTGTCAAAAAGTTCGTGCAAGAAATAATACCGGGCGGTGACGTCCGTTTTTTTTTTTTAGCGCGGAGAAAAAATTGCGTTTTGACCATTTTCCCCCATTGCACATAAATACCCAGCATTCCATGCGGGGGTCAGTTTGTTCGGCGACCTTGTGTAACCAAATAATGCCATTGAGGCCTGTCTGCGGTTTGTTCTCATCAGCTTCCAGTCTATTGTTTGACTGCAGCGGCTTGGGAGTTTGTTCCTTGATCCACTGGTCGTTCGAACTCATCCCTTATTCATAGCTCCATGCTCAAACCATAGAGCAAGGAACACCCGAACTACCACTGTTCGCTGGTCTCGGGCTCGGACGCTTCCGGTCTCGAAAAAAAATATTTACCTGATCTTCGAGTCGGTTGATAAAAGACCGTATGCGAGCCATAGGCCCTACATAGAACGTGTTGTTTCATTGTGCCACGTGTGATGTAATACGTTTACGTTAGAGCTCACCATTTGTTTTCTTGAAAATATAATTATGTACAAAATCACCCATACAAAATACCAAGGAGAAATTGACTAGAAAACTTTCAGAAAAAGAGTTGAAAATTGGCAAAAAAGGCGCCTTTGAGTGGACTGAAACTTAAACCCGAAACCTGTAGTTTTACGTACCGGCGCTGTTAGCATCGGAGCTATCCGGCTCGCGTATTTTTTTTACACCGCAACCATGGGTTTTTCGCTGTATTCGTGCAAATCCGCGCTTGAAAAGAGACTAGCCCTGCGTTACAAGATCACACAGTGCAGCGGAGCATTATTAAACATTCCAACAAAAGAAATCCAAAAGAAAGGTTTTAGCTCAAATGGTAACCTGAGAAAGTAGAAAAAGCAAAAAAACCGTCACGGTTTTCGCACCGTTCTGTAGTGTAAGAAATAGTTTAAGACTCGCGAGTCATAAACTATTTGCCGTGGATGTTTGAGTGAAAATTTCTCGAGAAGTACAGCATCCCAGACCGTAAGATTTCAACATGAGGATTCTATCATGACCATCTACAAACTGTGTAAATTAGAAGAAAAACTGTGGACATTGAAGTTTTCCGATCTTCCCGATGTTGTATTGGGCCTGTAAACGTGGACGGTGTTTTGATAGAAATACCGACTCATTAATCACACACATAAGCAACTTTTGTTCTTCCCACTAGGTCTTTATTGTTTCTGGGTTAAAGTCAACAAAGTAAGTTCATTTGGTCTGCACTCATTAGAAGATATGCAAAGTGACAGTTTGATTACACTCGAGGTAAATACTCCAGGCGTGTATGGGTGACGTCGCTACGGAGTCTCCGAAGGGACACAGTTTAATAATAATAAACATTGGTTTCGGGTCGAAGGAACTCAGGTACCCAACGGTCCATATTATGTCGCGGACTCGTCAGTGCACAGAAATAAATGAGTAATACGCGCTCTTCACATCGAATGTTACTCTGACGAAAATCCTTCCATATACCCTTCATTGCATAACACTGGTGGTACTGTCAGTATTCCAGGATTAGAAAGCTGGATTGGTATTGCACGTACATGTACTTCCGTACCACGTGCTGCATCAACAAACCGCCTGTAACGCTGTAATTGACACGTGACCTATGACGAGTCTGAGGCATTTCCACGTGACTCGGTGATTATGGCAATACCAAAGCCATTGGCTAATGTGCGGCCACAACATACTGTACAAGCCAGGCACTCCGTGCATAATCCACCACCGTGTCTGTTCCCAATAGCCAAGGACCGATTGAGTGTCAGACTCGTGTTGACAGGCGGCCGTGTGGACCATTATAGCAACCGCGTAAACGTTCAGTTCAATCGGCACGCACGCAATTAACCCGAGTCCCGATTCTGAAGTCGTCAAATGACGGCGAGTCGGCAGCACCGGTGACGTCACGCAGGGAGTTGACTGGCTTACAGGCACACGCTAGCCAATGGCTATATGGGTCGGGGAAAAGACTTAAAGTCTCAGCCAATGACATCAGGCAAGGCTTGCTAGTCTCATATATTTCATTTGGAAGCATATAGAAAAGCAAACAAACCAATAACATGTAATGTCTAGTCCCAGTCAGACTCTGACCTCCCAATACTGCTATGCACCTCCTTGGTGTCAACACGTTTTTCGACGTCAACAAGCTCCCTAGTCCTCCCATATTTTGGTCAGGCAGTACCCGTGCCGCACGCACAGCGAGCGCGCTTGGTCCGCACTGTCCGACTACATGTGTATTGTTTAGGCAGCTAGGGGAGCATGTTGACGTTGAAGAGCGTGTTGACACCGAGGAGCTGCACATACGGTGCATAATCATCGCGATCGAGTCCGGGACTAGTCACGTAAGACCAGACTTTTAATAGACGATTCCTTACTGTTCTCAGAATGACCTAATATTACGTAATTCAAACCTTGCGATTTCAGCAGTCGGTAAAAACACGTTTTAAATTCAACTGCAAGTACAGGCCGGATTTTACTTGTTCAGTAATTACATACCATCATTACCATGGGCCTACTACTTATTATTCAGATCACAGGCATGTTTGTTTTTGTGAATACTTGATTCAATTATGTGGCTGAGAATTATTTAGACGTACCGGTATACGTGCCCATAAACAATTTTACAGAGAGTGCTGTTATCTAAGTATCATGAATTATTGGCAGAGCAGGATCATAAAAAAACCCAAACCCGCAAGCTGTGTTTCCATCCAATACAGAGATGAGATAAACGAAGCCTGGGACCAAGCTTGGAAGGGCTCCCATGAACGGCCCCTAAAAGCGTCCAGTGAATTCTAGGACCACTATCATGCAGCCACTTAAAGGCCCTATACAACATTGGTACAGGTCAAAAGATTGCAGTTTGTGTGATAAACCATTAAACATTAATAACAAAAGAAATCCTGCGAAGGTTTTAGCTCAAATGGTTATCTGAGAAAGTAGAAAAAGGCAAAAAACAGTCACCGTTCTGTAGTGTAAGAAATGATTTATTACTCGCGAGCATTAAACTATTTGTCCATGTTTGAGTGAAGATTTCTCGAAAAGTACTGTGCAGCATCCCAGACCGTAAGATTACAACATCGGGATTATATGACCATCTACAAACTGTAAATCAGAAGAAAATCTTTGGACATCCTAATGTTGTATTGGGCCTTTAAGCGCCAAAATTTGCTTGAGTGCAGCATGTTATTATTCATAGGATCACCTTGCCAACCAAAACTTCACCGTTGTTTCGTGCAAAGCAATGGAGAGTGGATTGCAGGTCAAAATCAATTGACACCCCACCGCAATGTGGCTAATAGGCTTGTAATCCCGTTAAAACCAGAAGACTTTTCAGATGTTTATGAAACTGGGCCCTTAAAATGAATACTGCACGCAGAAGTTGTAATCTTAAATTCAATTTTTTGCTTGATTAAACTGAAATTGTAAAGAAAAGAAGAAAAATGTTCAAACCTAATCGAAAATTAAAACTTTGTATCAACTAAAAACTATTTAAATCTTCAGAATTTATTTGACAACCCCCCTCCCCTAGAAAAAAAACCCCAATACCCAAAGAATCATGCAGAGTATAAACTACAGCAGCAAATCGAAGAAGTTGGCAAATTCATGTGGAAGCAAGATGTATTAGCAAGACGCAAAGAGTTGACACGACCAAAATATCGAAAGTACAATGCCCAATGCAGCATTCAAAAGCACGCTGATCAAGATACATGAGAGGGATAAGGACAAACACTCATCTTTAACTACGTCCGTGTCCGAAACGGACGTCTAGGGCTAGGTCTTCCCCCTATTGGAAATACACGGAGATGCGAAGACCATAGCCCTAGCCTTAGCTCTGGAAGCCCGTTTCGGACACGGCCTATAATAGTGGGCAGGAGGAACACCTCCATCAAAACAACGGACGTATAAATTATTCTTTATGGCAGGCACATGAGCTGGTTTGTCATGCATATTAGTGGCGCGCTTATTACGCTCACCACCAAGTCACCAAAGAATGCATCATTCCATGGCCATGTCTGAAGAGCACGCACACGGGACCGACACCAAGGACTCTACACTAACAGTTAGTTGGGGCAGTATTGGGCTGATTGAAACACACGCAAGAGTTAATACACACCTACAATTATCACAGTCACAAAGTTCAGAATCAACTTCTGGCCAAATGCAATGAGTTGGTGAGATTCTTGTTAAATTCAAACCGCAACCATTGCGGTATTAAATATACAATGCTTTCACACACCTCTTTGCCCAAGTGTTACTCCACCACAGGCACTACAACTGACCAGGTTCCTGAAGTGAATTCATCTGAATTCCTTGGGAACAGAGGGAAGATGAGACGAGATTAAACACTTAATATTATCACACTTGCATTGTTCATCAGTGCACAATGGCACGCAGTGCTTACTAGCACAAGATCAATTTATATACAGTATGTCAAATGACACTAGTAACTACACAGAGTAGCCTAAATTGTAGTTGATTTCACCAAAATTCATCGTAACTCGTAACAGATTGTAAGACAATGAGTAATGCACTTAAACTCTATGACCCATAGCAACTTTGATGGAACATATATTGTGAGGTTTGTGAATATGCAGAGCGGCCATCATTGGGAATGGCTAATTACAGATGCTCCTCGTCAAAGTCTTAACGACCGATGACACAGTTTGGTATAGTAAACTGTGTTCAGACCTCTTCACAATGAATGGTGTAGTAAACCATGTCCAGACCTCTTCACAATGAATGGTGTAGTAAACCATGTCCAGACCTCTTCACAATGAATGGTCTAGTAAACCATGTGAAGACCTCTTCACAATGAATGGTGTAGTAAACCATGTTCAGACCTCTTCACAATGAATGGTGTAGTAATCCATGTGAATACCTCTTCACAATGAATGGTGTATTAAACCATGTCCAGACCTCTTCACAATGAATGGTGTAGTAAACCATGTTCAGACCTCTTCACAATGAATGGTGTAGTAATCCATGTGAATACCTCTTCACAATGAATGGTGTATTAAACCATGTCCAGACCTCTTCACAATGAATGGTGTAGTAAACCATGTGAAGACCTCTTCACAATGAATGGTGTAGTAAACCATGTGAAGACCTCTTCACAATGAATGGTGTAGTAAACAATGTGAAGACCTCTTCACAATGAATGGTGTAGTAAACCATGTCCAGACCTCTTCACAATGAATGGTGAAGTAAACCATGTGAAGACCTCTTCACAATGAATGGTGTAGTAAACCATGTGAAGACCTCTTCACAATGAATGGTGTAGTAAACAATGTGAAGACCTCTTCACAATGAATGGTGTAGTAAACCATGTCCAGACCTCTTCACAATGAATGGTGTAGTAAACCATGTCCAGACCTCTTCACAATGAATGGTGTAGTAAACCATGTTCAGACCTCTTCACAATGAATGGTGTAGTAAACAATGTGAAGACCTCTTCACAATGAATAGTGTAGTAAACCATGTGAAGACCTCTTCACAATGAATGGTGTAGTAAACCATGTTCAGACCTCTTCACAATGAATGGTGTAGTAAACCATGTTCAGACCTCTTCACAATGAATGGTCTAGTAAACCATGTGAAGACCTCTTCACAATGAATGGTGTAGTAAACCATGTGAAGACCTCTTCACAATGAATGGTGTAGTAAACCATGTCCAGACCTCTTCACAATGAATGGTGTAGTAAACCATGTCCAGACCTCTTCACAATGAATGGTGTAGTAAACCATGTGAAGACCTCTTCACAATGAATGGTGTAGTAAACCATGTGAAGACCTTTTCACAATGAATGGTGTAGTAAACCATGTGAAGACCTTTTCACAATGAATGGTGTAGTAATCCATGTGAAGACCTCTTCACAATGAATGGTCTAGTAAACCATGTTCAGACCTCTTCACAATGAATGGTGTAGTAAACAATGTGAATACCTCTTCACAATGAATAGTGTAGTAAACCATGTGAAGACCTCTTCACAATGAATGGTGTAGTAAACCATGTGAAGACCTCTTCACAATGAATGGTGTAGTAAACCATGTCCAGACCTCTTCACAATGAATGGTGTAGTAAACCATGTGAAGACCTCTTCACAATGAATGGTCTAGTAAACCATGTTCAGACCTCTTCACAATGAATGGTGTAGTAAACCATGTCCAGAGATCTTCACAATGAATGGTGTAGTAAACCATGTGAAGACCTCTTCACAATGAATGGTGTAGTAAACCATGTGAAGACCTCTTCACAATAAAGTGTAGTAAACCATGTGAAGACCTCTTCACAATAAAGTGTAGTAAACCATGTGAAGACCTCTTCACAATAAAGTGTAGTAAACCATGTGAAGACCTCTTCACAATAAATGGTGCAGCTATTAGACATAAGCAATTGACATTGAATAACATTATCCATTACAGACAGCAGATCTGTCTGCTTCTATACAAAGAAGGAACAATTTAACACAAACGCAATTATCAAACCTCTTAAACATGCAACTAATGATCAACTACTCAAAAAATAGAATTAATGCAGACATTCTTTGAACACTGCTTAAGTTTCATTAGCACAATCCAGCACAATTCTTTTGTTGTATGTCCTCTTCCTCTTTGCTTGTGATAAGGCTACTCTTTGTGTTCACAAGATCCAAAAATAAGACAAAATTGTTAACATATAACTATATACACTATGTACATGTCCTGTTGAGATCGAAAAAAAGAAGTGAGATGTATTTTACAATTAATTTGTGAGCCCTATTGTCGCACTGTCTGTAAAAATAAACAAATAAAAAATAATCCCCCATGCTTTATCAATTATAAAATGTTCTCTGCTGTTCAAAAATCCATGTTCCCTACTACTGTCTAGCTGTCTAGCTAGACTATTTGGTACTTTTTTTTCTCCAGTTACTGCTAGTTGTAACTGAACTAGTTGTAACTGTGACAGTATAACTTTTCAAACTCCTTGTTTTTGCCCAGTTGTTGAACCAGCAGAGAACAGTTTACAATGGGGGGGAGGCAGTGACAAGATCTTTCTTGGCTCAGAGAACAAGAAAGAAATGAAATAAGGTCTGTATTCTCACATTTACAGATGCCATGCATCAGTATATGTGAGAATACTTACACTATTTTGTGAATATTTTCACTCACAATTCATAGTTAATAACGATAAAAGGCAAATTGTATGAGGAAATCCCCATGAAGGCAGGATTTTGTTGTAAATCATCTCCCAATACTGCATGCACCTTGCAAAAGCCATTCGATGTCAGCCTGAAAAGTTCAAGCAATAACAAGATAAGCTTTTAAGAGTCATATCAGCATGCACCTCCCCAGCTTGATGTGTGCATGAATCATGCGAGGTAGCCAAAGATATTGAACCAAAAGTAAAAACAAATCAAAAACACCTAAAACCGCTTCAAGATATCTTTAAAGTGAACGTGGTTGATGGCATGCTAATGACTTACTATAAGTAAATCATAAAACAGATGTCGGACTAGGAATGTTCTTGGGCAACAAAACAATTCTAAAAATGAAATAGAAATGAAACCAAAACAAAACTTGCCCTTCCCAAAACATAAAAAAAGAAAACAAAAAAAAGTTGAAGAGAACCCAAACAGAGGGAGAATTCTCGACTGCTCCCGAAACAGGCTGGCCGTGTCTTCTAGGAAGTTGTTGTGCTGAAACTGCCGCATCCTCAGAAGATGGTGACAAACCAGGGGAAGAAGAGGGAGAACTGGAGGCCGCAGAAGATGCCCAGGACCAGAAAGAAGACCATCATGGAGGCCGCTTTGCCGGCCCACTCGGGAGGCACCCGCCTACGATGGGAAGAGACAAAGGAAAAAAAAAGTTGACAGTCGTAGGTCCCACACAGATTATTGGTAGAATCGTTCAGTTCGCCTTTACACTACAAGCACAACAAGACTACGTCCATGTACGTGAAACAGACAATTGAAAGCGCTTCATTTGACTGAAGTCAAGAAAAAAACTGTTGCAAACTGCTCACTGACTAAAATGACCTGCAATGCATATAATCTCAAAGGTTAGAAAATGTGACCATCGTCCGAGTTGAAATTCCCATTTTCCCCCTCAAAGACCAGTCGAGACGTAGCCATGGCCCTTTCCCAAAACCGGCTTAGGCTAAGTCTCTATTATCCAAAAGCTGAAAACACAGGTAGGAGTTTTTTGTTGAAGCTTTTTGGATTCTTTTTCCAAACGCAGTATGACATTCAAAAACGAAGCCAAAGGTCTCCCATGTTCATGCCTTGTACTTTAAAACGGACGAAAGAAAGAAAGACTGAGCCTGAGCCTAAGCCAGGTTTTGGAAAAGGGCCTATAAATGTTTTGGCTGATGAGAGCCATTAGTGGAAGGTTTGCGGTGACACCGTCTAGCACTTCTCTTGCGAGAAGGAGTGTGGCTCTGAAAAGAGCCGGTAACTCAACGTTTTGGGTTGTGTGTACTCAGCCCGTTGTCTGGGGACAGTTGAATTCCAACTATCATCCGTGTATATAGGCCTGATGAAAGCGCTGGGGCGTGGAGAATCTTTCCAGCCCAGTGCAGCCACTGAAGCGTGCAGGATCTTCCCGCTAGTGTGACCACCGGGGCAAGAGAAGTGGAAGTTCACTGGAGTGTGTCAGTGTGAGAGTGGGTGCCACGAGGTGGCAAAGTTCACAAATCAATAGGCAGGGGACTACAGACATTGGATGAGGAGCCCCTCCCCCCCCAATCCAAGCGCCCCCAATGACTTACTGAGGTCCTTCCATCATGATGACCGTCTTGAAGTAGCCGTTGCTCAGGGAGAAGATGATCATGATGACCAAGTACAGCCAGTCGTTGAAGTAGGTGGGGAAGGTACGGGTTTCGGGCCGGTAGTTGCACAGCAGGAAGAGGGGAAAGAAGACAATGCGGATGATGGACACGATCCAGGTATGGTTGGGGAAAGGCTGCCAGGAGAGAGGGATCGGAGAGGAGAAAAAAAACAAAACAATGACGGATTGATTCAGCGACAGGATTGATATTTCTTCAAAGGATTCGGACGGTCAGTGAATTCCTCAGATAGTGGGCGTTTTCACGAATTCAAAAATAAGTCGAGGGTCTGGCGTTTTGATCCTAGCAGGACCTTTCTCAAAGGCAGAATCACAGCTAACGTCAATTTTTTTTCTCGCAAACTGGTGAATCCATCCAAACAAAACAGGGAAACATTCTTGTCAATTAGGCAGACTGCTCACATACCTTGGGACTGAATCGGATGGATGCTCCTCATATGATGGATTTTTTTTTAAAGAGGACCTTCCTCAAAGGCAGAATGACGTCCGAAAAATTGAATTTTTCGGCTTTTGAGAAATAAAGGCAAGGCAGTGTTTTGGAACTTGTGACTTTGAGGAAGGTCCTTGCTAGGATCGGTAGGTCCTCCACGTTGATGTAATCTGCACCTTTGGCTTTCTCGGCCAAGAAGCAGTTGGTAACATTATTGGTATTCCATGGAGTCAGAAGAGCATCTCTGCCACTCACCCATTTGAGCAAGGCCGGTACCATGCTGCCCACAAAGTCACAGAAGTTGAAGGTGAAGAAGCAGGTCAGAGGCAGGAAAAACACCGCTGGGAGCAGAGGAGGAAACCGATCCAAACAATTTAAACAAATTGTGATCAATTATCAGAGCTTGCATCACAGCTATCATATAGATACTTTCATGAAATGTTCAGAAAGATAGCTTTAAAGGAACATAACTGTTGCTAGGAGCATTCAAGAGAGTTTCTTTTTAGTAAATTTCCTTTTCCACTTGTTATGTTTAAAGGGCTGTACCTCTTCAAGCACTTTCGTAAAAATAATACAATATGAAAATGCAAATATCAGTATATCTCCAGAATGAAAATGCCATGGGTTCACACCTACACCAAATTAAAGCTTATAATGTAACCAATTCAGCTATGTATATAACCAAATTTGTCAATTTTGGCACATTTTTGTGGGGCCGGTCACAAATTATACTTAACTGAGAAATTATAGGATAATTAGTTTTGCGGTGACACAATGTAAATTCTCTTTTGTGAGTAAGTGTGGTTCTGAAAAGAACCGGAGGAACTCGATGTTTTAAACAGTGTACTCTGCTCGTCTTCAGGAGACTGAAGGGTTGTTACAGTCTCCTGAAGACGAGCAGAGTACACTGTTCGAAACGTCGAGTTCCTCCGGTTCTTTTCAGAAGCACACTTACTCACAAGAGAATTTACATGGTGTCACCGCAAACGTAATCATCCTGCTATTCTCACCACGCAAACCTTCAAATCTCATTTGGGAAATTATACTCGCAAGTTCCATTGATAAGGTTCCTCGGGTAGTGGCAGGCAGATTTATTCTTGGGAAACTATCTGAAGAGAATTTGTGGGGGAGCTGGTGGCGGTTGAGAGGGAGCAAGAACGAGGAGTGGAGTTTCTAGCTAAGAAGCCTAAGAGACAGCGACGCTCTTCGCCCAGAACCAACTCACAGATGAAGCTGCTGTAGGGCTGCTCCGATGTGGACTGGACGCCAATGTTGAAGGCCGGGAAGATGGCCAGCGTCACGAAGAATATCAGCCACACACTCAGACAATCCACCCATATCTAGGAGAAGCCGAGGGACAGAATAAACCAACAAAAGGGATTGAATCATTTGACGTGATCAGACCCGTGCTTTCATGTTAACCCTTTCACACCGCGGGGCCCACAACGTCGGCCAAAGAATACCATTGTGTTCTCCGTGAGGACTGCAGGACTCTAAATATATTACGCACGCCCTCTTTCGTTGGGGGTAAGAACAACGATGCTGGTACTCTCCTTAAAGGCATTTTTGCATGAATTACAATAGAAATGACAGCTGGTTACCAATCCATGATTGATTACCTTTCCTATGAAATTTGCAAGTAAGAGCTGGCGCATGCGCTTTACTAAATTGGCGGGCAAACGAGTGCGCATTGCGTGCAGGTTTCGAAATACGCGCGCAGGAGACGCTGAATAGCCAATGACCGCACGCCAAACTGTTAGTGAGAAGGAACGCGCACACGCCCGTGGAACACTATGATTGGTTGGCAGCCCGCTTGCCCACCAATTTAGTTAAGCGCATGCGCTAGGTCTAATTTACATATTTCATGGGAAAGGTCCATTCTAAAGATGCCTGTATTGTAGAGACTCTACTCCTGACCACGTTTCAAAATGGCGGATCGTGCAAAGCGTAAACAAGTGTCAACTCAGGAGACTGTAGGCCCTGACGGATGAAGGACTGCCGATCAGGCGGTGAGGTGCGCTTACGTCAGCACCTCAGCCTGCATAGAGGTCTGGGCAGGAGACTCACCCTCTTGAAGATGTACCAGAGCGACATGGGATTGGTGGCCTCCTCCAGCACCTCCATCTCCTTGTCGTTCAGGACCTGCAGGGCCACGTTGTGATGGTACCTGACAAAGGGCTGAGACAGTCACAGAACAGAGGCAGGCGGTGAGTCAAAGGCCGTTTCAATAGAAAACGGTTCACCCAGAAGTGGGGAAAAAAAAAAAAACCCTCAAAATCAAGATTCCGCTCTGCCTTTGAGCGAGGTCCTGCTGGGATTGAAACGTCGGGCACTCAAAACGGTTACGTGTACCGAGTTGTTTACTGCCTCCTGCCTACTGCATGTGCAAGACCGCATTCTTATTGGTACGGAAGCAACGTGCGGCGCGTTGTCGAGTACCTGGTAGACTTGACAAGGGCACAGACAGTCACGTATTACTGCAGTCAAAATCAGACCACTTATCCTCACTAATTTCACTATTCAGAAGACTGTGGTACAATTCCCAATGCAAGTGACACAAAAACATTATGAAACTGCCTACTGTGCCATGCTGACTTTCAATGAAAAGATTTCTGTCAAATCTCAAAACATCCAGAGGGACGGATCCTTTGAGGACATTTCTCAGAAGGCAGAAAAAGTGATAAGAAAGCGGCCCACTACCAGGACTCCAGCCCAGCAGCGATGCTCTGCTTCGCTGGTTCCCAGTGCCTGGGCACGCTGGTGCGAATTGACTTAAAAAGGGAGTAGGGAAGCCCAGGCGATCTCGGGCAAAGAGAGGGGCATGCCTGCTTCCTGGATCTCCGGTATGTACTCTGTTGCCTGCGGTCATCTATCAACATGACAGCGCAACCCTTACATGGCCTTGCTCGGAACCAGGGACCAACTTCATACAGCTATTTCAGAAGCAAAATTTGCCGGAAGTGCAAAACGTCATGATTCAGAGGATCAGCTTGCCTACCAAAACTTCACTTTCGTGCTCAGCAAAGAATAGTGGAATACAAGTCCGAAGCAATTGCATCATAATGTGCTTTGTAATCCTGTTTAGACGAGAAAGACTTTTCATACTTGGCACATTTTCATGCTTAAGCGGCTCTATGACAATGAGCCCTGTGCAGGGGGGCATTCACACTTCAGACAAACCTCTTTAAATTCTAATGGCATTGTTTTCAAAAAAATGGTAAAAGAAAAATTGGACTGGACCATGACTTGAACCCAAGACCTCTGGTTTTGCGCACCGGCGCTCTGAAAGAGAAAGGGGGCATGATACCTGGCTATATAGGCTACAGCAATTAATGGTTGAATGCTTCTGACTGGCGCCCCCCCCCCCCACCATGGCAAAGACTAATAGACTATTTGGAAAGGCCACCATCTAAGGGCTGAACAGCTGAGGTGGTAAGAGCGCTGGAATGCAAAACCAGAGGTCTTGGGTCCGAGTCCAGTCAATGATTTTGTTGCCATTTTTAGGAAACATCCCGCCCACCCCCAAAAAAATTAAAAATAAATTAGAAGTAAGATGAGATTTGAAGGTTTTCATGGTGAGAATAGCAGGAGTAATACAGGTACATGTAGGTTTGCGGTGACACCATGTAAATTCTCTCTGAGTATGTGTGGTTCTTTTCAGAACATTAGAAAAGGCGATCAAAAACTCAGAAGCAAAATCAGAATGCATAGAAATCGGCAGGGATCTGTCTCCTCACCGTGAGTAATGCACAAAAGCATGTCTCAATGAGAAATGATTTTCTTTTGTGACCTCCAACATTTCGATTTTTTTAATTTTTTTTTTTTACAAAAATACACAATTTCATGAGACAAGGGGAGAGAGGTTGTGCTTTCTGCCTGATGACCAAGAGGACCCCATGGAGTGCCCTCAATCAATCAATGCCATACCCCCACCCTGCCAGTCACCTGTTTCCATTTGTCCGCTAAGCAGTCGGTCGGGACTGCGGAGGCAAAATCAGATTCTGTCCCGAGGGCACCCAAATTACTGCCTGACCCTGGGATGGGTCTGAAGCTGTTTAATAGGATCCGCTCTTGTAAGTTGTAAGGGGAGGGGGGGGGCCAATTTCATGGAGCCGCTTGAGCGTGAAAATCCGCTCAGCAGGAAAAGTGGTGGTGTGTGTATACAGAATTACACACCAGATTGTGATTCAATATCAGTTGGGTTTGAACTGTATTCCACTTTTTCTTTGCTTTGCTTAGCACGAACCAGAAGTGAGGTCTGGGTTGGCAGGGTGATCCTATGAATCCTTTGTTGTGCTTAAAGGCCCAATACAACATTGGAAAGATCGGAAGATGTCCACAGAGGTCCTGCTAATTTACACAGTTTGTAGATGGTCATGATAGAATCCTCATGTTGAAATCTTACGGTCTGGGATGCTGTCCTTTTCGAGAAATCGTCACTCAAACATCAACAAATAGTTTATTACTCACAAGTACCCCAAAACAAAATTGACGCTGTGGTGACTTCATCCTAAAGGTCCTTTCCCCAAAGGAAAGAACCTTCTTTTAAGGGTTTGTATGCAAATGTTTCTTCATGCTTTCTGTGATCTAATTTCTGGATCATTTCACACACCCCCAGCGGAGTCTAGAATAATATTTCTGATGATGACGATGAGTCTCCTGACGACGGGCAGAGTACACACTGCCCGAAACGTTGAGTTACTGGCACCTCACTCCTCTAAAGAGATAAAATACATGCCACTATGAAATCTCTGGGTTGTCCCGGGGGTTAACGGCAAGCCTCAACCCCGGGACACCCCGGGTTGGAAATGGTTGCCAGGAGGTTTCCTGCCCCGGGTTAAGACAAAAAATAATAATCGGCCGTTACCTCGGGGCTCGGTAACCCTGCTCGCAACCAGGGTTAAGGATGGAAATCTCGGGGTTAATGGCTGAAATGCGTGGAATCTTCCTTGCCCAGAGTTTGGCGAAACTCCGGGTTGATGCGACAGATGGGAACAGAACTCGGGGCTAACGAACTCCGGGGTAAGAAATCTTTAAACCCAAGCGGCAAATCTCAGGGTTAAGTAGTTTTGTCCTGAGAAAAGGGTAATGGTGTCCCGGCAAGCCTCCCTACCGATCAGGAAGATTCTGCCTCGGGCATCTTCATGCGGACAAGGCTTACCGATTTGTAGATGACAAAGAGGCCGAGCACGGCAATGAAGAGGACCACAACGGCACACAGGAAATAGGCAATGGCTGCCAGGCGCAAGTCATCGGTGGCTGCGGAAAAAAACAAACACAAATCAACATTGAGCTATCGAGCAAGTCCAGTAATTATACCCAAATGTTACAAACAGAAAAACTGCTTACTGACCACAATGACCCAAACACTAGTCTCATTCATCATTTAGAGGGCCTGGGGTCGATTTCACCAAACTAGTCGTAACTGACGATCAATTGCAAGACGACAAGCAATGCACATAAACCATACAGCTTAACACAACTTACGATAGGTTATCCATCGTAAGTTGTGTTACGATGCATCCTAAGGCTTTGTGAAATCCACCCCAGGCCTTTCAATCCTAGCACAACCTTTCTCAAAAGCAGAAGTCCCTCTACATTGAAAAAAAACCCCAACATCATTCAAAACAATATCTTCTAACAAGGCAAAGCTTTATTTTCAATCAAACAAATGAGAGAAAAACTAACTAGGAACTATTTGAAAACATTTTTGACTATGGGAAAAAAATAATAGCAAAGAAGAATTTAACTGGACCGTGACTTGAACCCCAAACCTGTGGTTTAACGTGCCAGCGCTCTACCCACCTGAGCTACCATGAGCTATCCATTGATTGAATTGGTTGATTTAAATTGGGGATCCAAAGCCTGGATAGCACTTGAACGTTAAGTCAGACATCTCAGGTTCAAGTCTCATTCTACTCACAATTTTGTTGACATTTTGCAAATGACCCCCCCCCCCCCCGGTGTGTTGGCATCATTTTCATTTGGTAGCATAATTTTTGTTTTTGTCTTCTGCTAGCAAGTTTCGATCCCCAGTCTCCATTCGAGAGGCAGAGTTCACACTGTCCCAAATGTTGAGTTACCGGCTCTTCTCAGAGCCACGCTCCCCATCACACAAGAGAGGATTTACAAGGTGTCACCACAAAACCTTCCACTTTGTACTTCCACCATGCGCTGCCAACCCCCAAATCTTATCCATCTTCAATGAGTGTATTCCAAACTCCCACATCCCTGGCCTTTTCAACGGACTTCCTTCTTTGCTGTAGGCAGCCCTTCACATGCCATGTAATATTTCATCAATTTGTCTTTGTGCAAATGCTTTTATCAGATGTGTTTACTCTTAAATATTTCATCACACTAGTTTGGAGCCTGGAGAGACCTGATGCAAATTGGTTTCTTTGGTTGGGTAAACCTGCGGGCTGCCAGTGGCAGCACTATTCTGAAACTGCTCACTGATGTCCTGCTTACTAGGAATACCATAATGTGACCGTTTTTTTTTGTTTTTTTTCAATCAACTGGTTATGCATAACCTGGAAATGCAATAAATGAGTCGACAAAACTCAATAAGCCATTTAGATCAACGGTGCAAATATTTCAGCCGGTTATTTGTATTAGATTACCGGGGACCTTGAACAGCATTATACCTTCCCAACATGTGGTCTTCTGTTGTTTTCCCCCAGGCACTGGTCAAAGCACTGAGCAGGTCATTGAGCAGGGTAAACCCTCATCGAATTACATTATCCTCCATGCAAACATCATGTTATATCTATGGTCTTCTCTTTGTAATCCGAGAAGCAAAGGAGGGGGGGGGGGGGAAGGGGGGGGGTATCTGGGACCCAAGGTGAGGGTGTAGGCCTACTTCAAAGCTTGTAGCCATGAAGCACACTGGGCAAATCAGCATATGGGAGGCTAGGTACAACTCCATAAAGCCACGCTGCTTGGGGACTTGGGGCCCAATTCCACCCAGCTGCTTCAGCACAAGAACCTGCCCAGTGCCCAGCACGGAAATCCATTCTGGGTCAAGGCAAAATACTGTATTGTTTTTGACTGGTATTCTAACACAGGATGCCTAGTACAGAACCCAACTGGAACTTTGACTAGCAATCTGCTTTTTTTTTTTTCAGGCGAGGTTTATCAACCTTGAGTGAATATTAAGCGCTAGTGCAGCTCTATGATATTGTTCCCAAGCCTTCAAAGGCCATACATTTCTCCTTACCTAATACCCCAAATTTGTTATCAATCATTTTACCATCACTATTTATAGGACACGTTGGGTGCCCTGCAAAAGGGCATACCTTAAGTGCGTTCAGACACAAACAATCACCTTACGCCCTTCTGCTGGGAACAAATTCTGGTCGGGTCCATTTTATGACTTTTTACGATTACTTTTGAGTTTTGACGTAATATGCGAACACAGAAAGTGAGAGGATTGAAGTGTGTACAGAATGGAAAATAATGAGTAATTAATCAAACATTACCTTAGTCATTTAGTGACCTTTTTTTGCCCTTATGTCCTTCTGACACAACAAAGTTATCTGGCGAGATACTGTGGACTATTGATTGGCCTTCGGGGTTTTTGACTTAAATTCTGGAGGACTATGGTTCACCAAAAAGAAGCCCCATAGCCACCAGCCAAACACTACAGGGGTTCTTCTGAATTCACAGAACCAGGGGCTTCTTTTAGAGAATGGAATTTGGAAACCAGTCCGCCACTCCAAGCCATCCAGACAGTGTCTAGGCGGCAGGCAGCAGGCACACTAACTCCCTACTGATAGGTTCAAATGTCCACAACTCCCACTGGGTAGTTTACAATACTTTTCCAGACAGTAATATTAGCCCCCAAGGTGACAAGAGTCAAAATCTACAATGGAGGAAAAGTGGACGATATAGTTTCAAAGGGGAATGTTATTTCCGGAAATGCTGAATGGTCGAGTTGTTCATGGTGGTAGTGGTGGTGGTAATTGTGACAACCCTTCAATGTCTGAATGTTCATATTATGTGTATACATGTGCTAGTGATATGAAGTACATGCAGGTCTGCCAAGATCTACTGGCATTCACCGAGTACAAATGACCCAGTTATTGCCCCTTTACAGAAGAAAAAAAAACCGAACCCAAAACAAATCACCCTTGAGGCCAATCCTAGGTAACTACTGAGCCAACGCAATGGGATACTAGTGAACAGCGACCCCCAAACCTTGGCAGTGTGCCAACTTGGCAGTGCAGCAACTTTGATAGCAGCGTGAGAGGCCAAAATAGTCTGGTACCCAGACTTTCTTGTGGGTACCATTTTAAGTTGGGATAAGTCAGCCAATCAGAAAAATTCTTACGCGGTATGTCGGCGATGCGGCCCAGTCAGCCAATCAGAAAATTGTATTTTTTTTTACAAGAACGACGCTGTTTACAAGAACGACGCTGTTTACATGAATGACGCTGTTTACAAGAACGACGCTGTTTACATGAACGACGCTGAGAAAAGGAACACCGAAGCGAAGGCATGGCCAATAGGGAGGGGAGTGGAGGGGAAGGGAGGGCAGTGGAGTTCTTCAGAATTAATTACTCACTTGCAAGAGTGATGATGCTGACCACAGACACAAACGTCCCTCCCAGACCCTGCCCAGGGGAAAAAATAAATAAATACAAAATCAGTTTGAATAAAGTGAACATTCCCCTGTTCCACTGAAACAAAACATTAGTTTTCACATCCCACACAGTCATGATGTGGACATACTTCGGACCAGTGCACATCCCCAACAAGGACACTCCCCAACAAGGACATGGTGATGTGTGAGGGCCACTTTTCATGCCTTTCCCTGGCCGCAGAAGCTGACAGACCCAAGGCCCTGAGGCCAGTCAGAAAAAAAGGCTACAAGATGTAAAAGCGTGTGGGAGAAACGAGTGGTAACAACAATACAGAAAAACCCATCAACATTCCTGTATGTAAATAGAGACCAGAGTCTAGGATGTGAGGAAAGAGGACTGAGATCCAAAGAGAGCCAGGACTGGTTCACTGTAAAAAGGAGTTTGAGCAAATTCATGACCTCCAGCTAACACTCCTCCAGTTGTTTCTTTGGCCAGGTTGAAATTTCTGTCACTTTTTGACTGGCTTTGGCGATAGGGACTCTCGAAAGGCCAGCTGTGGGTTGACTGGAGGGGGAATGCTATATGGCGTTTAAAGTGCCCAAGGTCGAGCTCAACTTGCAGTGAATGTAAACAACCTGCTTGGGCTCCCCTTGGTTATGGACTGCACTAGAAAGCAGGCGTCCCAGATTCCTATCCCCGCCCGAGCTGCCTGGAATTTCCTTTTTTTAGCGGGCAGTTGGCCAAAGCACTGAGCATACAGTGTCAATTATATGCGTCCCGGTAAGGGCAAATCTTCAGTGGAAGCTTTCCGTTCAGTTTTACTAGCTGGGCCACCAAATAAATTCCACTTGCCCGACCTCACAACTTCATCTGGGGATGGATTTCACAAAGCCTTACGTAGCGTCATCAACTCAACACAAGATGGATAACCCCACGCAAGTTTTTCAAGGTCATATAATATGGTTTCTGTGCATTACTCATCGTCTCGCGATTGCTTGGATGTTGGGTGAAATCAGCCACTGGTGGCAAGGTTGACCAGCTGAGATGAAATTAAAGTGGCAAAGGTTGAGGTGTAATCAGGACGCTAGACTCTACCTGGCCGACTATAAAAGTCTGCATGTACAACTCGGGCAGCTTGGCTGCAAAGGCAAAGATCCCTGACTGGTACACTGCTGCAGCTCCTGTGTACAAAGACCACAAGGAAAAATACCAAAATTAATCATCCATCCATAAGTTTTGAAAAAAAAAAAAAAAAAAAAAAGGAACGGCAGAATAGGTTTTATAATTTGGCCACCCTCAAGACTGGAATAAACCTTTTATCAATTGTATCTGTTTATCAATTAATATCTGTTTATCAATTGATTAATACTGTAGGTTGATTGTTTGGGCTTGTTGGTTCATTGACTGATTGATATGCCCAAAATAACGATAATGTAACCAGTTGTCTAATTGCTTTATTCGTTTACTAATCCTCCTTCATTTGCCTCCAGGTTCGAACCGCTTGTGACTAGCATTTCCTCAATGCGCTGGCACTGTAATGTGGGTGGGGTCTGGCTGCAACGGGTCTTGCCAAGATGTTAGATTGGAAGTGAAATCCTACAAATGAGAATCACTTTGTCCTTCACAGAGAACCGAAAATGAATCAGAAACCCCCCCCCCAAAAAAAACCCCCCCCAATACACCAATGTTTGCTCTTTGATAAGGTGAGAGACAAGGGATTGGACAGGGGCCAGTGGCCTGTGCAGAGTGAACTGGGGTGAACTGAGTGGGTCCAGAGTTCAGGAACAGTGACAATCGGGAAGGCAAACCATTGATTGCTTGTTGAGTGGCTGCCTAGATAAGCAAATCATGATGGCTGCCTAGATAAGCAAATCATGATGGCTGCCTAGATAAGCAAATCATGACGACTGGCACAGATCACATCACTGGCAACACATGGACAGAGAAGGGTTCGCCAGTAATGCAGTTGCTACAAACCGGCTGGCTTTCTACGAGCAGATGTTGGAGGCAAAACCATGTACGCCATCCCTTCCTAAGAGTATGGCTCTGAAAAGTGTCGGTGAATAAGATTTGACAGTTTGCATGGTGGAAGTACCAAGTGGGGGGTACGCGGTGACAGAGTGTGGCTCTGAAAAGAGTATCAGAGCTACGTTGTGTCTCAAAAGAGATGTGTCACATGGTGTCAGTGCAAACCTCCCACTAGGTGCCGGTAGCTGTGTTTCTGACAATGTGTACCATGGTCAAGAGATCTGGTCAAGCCTTGTTTGGCTTTCTTCTTTCTTTCTTTTTCAAATCTTTTTAATTTCTGGATAAATAGGTTTGCGGAGACACCATGTAAATTCTCTTTTGTGAGTAAGTGTGGTTCTGAAAAGAACCGGAGGAACTCGACGTTTTGAACAGTTTCTCCTGTTCGAAACGTCAAGTTCCTCCGGTTCATTTCAGAACCAAACTTACTCACAAAAGAGAATTTACATGGTGTCTCCGCAAACCTATTCATCCTGATATTCTCACCATGCAAACCTTAAAATCTCTTTTTAATTTCTGTTTTTCACATTTGCTCATCGGGGAAGGTGTCACACATTTCACAAAGGCTTACGATGCATAGTAACTCAGCTTAGGATGGACGACCCATCGCAACTCACAAAGACATATTATTTCAAAGATTCAAAATGTGGCTCTCAATTGGCCCACATTTAGGCACTGTGCAGCCACTGCATTGTCACTGGTGTCTGTCTGCCCCTGGATAGCCATTGGTGGGCAATCTGAACAGGGATGTAAGTGACCTACAAAGCCATTCCCTGAAAATCACCGAAGGCCAATGAATTGTGCAAATGCGAGTGAGCGCTTACGCGACCGAGATGCAATTGCAAGATTCACGGCAGGGGTGCAGACCCCCTTTAGTTTTTTATGGTTTTAACAGATAAAATTGAGCAGTTTGAGATACCAGTTTGACATAAAAAAATAATAAAAAACAAAATAAAAATAAAGTAAAATCATGAGATTTCCGGTAATCCGAAAAAAAAAAATCAAGCCATTTCCGGAAATCTGGAAATTTCCGGAAGGCTTACATCCCTGGACAGACTTCACAAAGCCTTATGATGCATCGTAGCTCAACTAACAATGGATAACCCTTTGTAAGGTCATATGGTTTCCAGTAATCTCCCATTGCCGTGCAATTGATTGCAAGTTACGATGAGTTTGTTGAAATCGACCGCAGGAGTTGGAGGGGGGGGGGGGTGTTAATGCTCTTGGGTCCTGGCGTTCTTCACGTACCATTGAAGATGACTATGGTTGCCATGGTGATGCCAAAGAACGTTCCTGGCCCTACAGAGAGTTCAGAAAAAACCAAAACAAAAGCAGAAAGAAGGTGACGGTTAGCTTTGAGAGTCGGCAAAGCACTGTACAGTGTACTTCACCTTCCTAATTGGAAACACGGCTACTGCTTTTTTTGTACCCAGCCACTATAGCTCTTCAGGAATGTACGGTACAAGCTTATCTCACACTGCCCGAGGAGCTGTCACTTTGATTTCATTCAAAACAAAATGACGCAAGACATTTTTCAAGATTTTTTTTTTTTGGAAAGGGAGCTGGGGAGAATTACGGTCAGCATGATGTGTACTATCTTGGGATCAGTGGGGGCTTCATTGGGTCAGGCGAGTTGATTGGTGGTGAATGGGCGGAGGTCAGACCGTTTCAAATCTCAGCGTGCTGCATCAGCGCTCAGCAGTCTGTGCAGAGATAGTGTAGCAGGCAGGCATCTTGTTGTTGTGCGTAGGCCAACAATCTCTGCCTGGTCCGCCTCCACAAAGCAGAATACAGGGGTCACACCTCCCACTGACCGTATTACATCACCGTGGGAGTCTAGCAATAGCATTCAAAATCAATCTGTTCAAGCCTAGGTTACAACAACAATGCTTTTCCTGCACCATTGAGCACACACACACAAACACAATAGGACTCTGCCCTTCAATTCCAGAATGAATGCCACACAGTGGACACAATGGTTCCAGCAGTTCCAGCATGACACATAGACAACTGTGTGGAGTTTCGCTTCAGGGAGACCTTCCTCACTGAACATATGAGCATTACTTAGTACCGTACTTAAATAAGGTACAGGTATGTGTATGCTGTGATAACAAATGTACTGAAGTGATATACAAACATGTTGCAAACTGCTTACTGACTAAAATTACCAAAATGCAAATCTCAAAATTTAGTGGGCCTGATGTTTCGATCCTAGCAGGACCTTTCTCAAAGGCAGGCCCACTAAATGTTAACAAATGTACTGGTTAACCCCCCACCCCCAACCCCCCCCCCCCAAAAAAAAATAAAAAAAATAAAAAATCAGGCCTATGCTAATGAATTAGCATCCCATACTATACTCTATTTTTTCTGTGAAAACAACAGAATAAGTGAAGCTGCATTCCATTCATAAAAGTCAAGCAAACACTGTTTGCAGACATCCTACAGAACCATACTAGATTTAACATGATGTTTGCGTCCTACATGTTGCATGGCGGCGCTGCAGGAGACCAATCGGTACCTTGCCTTCTCTTCAGTTTTCGGGACAAGTTTTGGTACAAAGTGCCCTTTTCCTAAGTTCACACACCACGGCACTCTCTTGCGGCAGGGTCAATGCCCGACCGCTGAGCCAACCAAACGTACTGTACGTACGTGTAGAACGGGTGACTTCTGAAACCAGTTTTCAGAGAAACATATTTTGACACCCAAATTTCCATTCAATGAATGTGGTACGTGCAAAGTGAACAATGGGTTTAATACGCATTCATTATACATGTACATGTACCGTAGATGTATATCTACACATACAAATAGATCTCAGGACCTTTGCTCATTTTGAAAGATTAGGATTTCAGGAAAAAAATTATTGGGACTTTGGATTCTGACCTGCTCACCCCCCCCAAAAAAAAAAATAAAACCCTGAACAAACGAAGCAAAAATCAAAAAGTCAAGGAACTAGATATCTCTATGCTGAGGAATGGCCTATTGTAGCTGAAATAAGAGTTTTCAAGAGTGGAAAAATTGAATTATCGGTAGCTTCCATCGTGGAATCACAATGTGGACACCGTGAACCACACATGTATGTGACCCAGTATGGCATAACGAGGAGCCAAGTTGGAGTTTTGGAGATTTTTATACAAGTACCAATGACCTGATACATTCCCACAAATGACCCGCACACAGTTCCCGAATCCTGAATAAACTCAGATGACCTATTTTGTTTTCTTTGGGAAAAGCTTGGCAATTCAGAAAGTCAGAGGTAATATACAAAAATGTTGCAAACTGCTTACTGACTAAAATTACCAAAATGTAAATCTAAAATTTAGTGGGCCTGACGTTTCGATCCTAGCAGGACCTTTGAGAAAGGTCCTGCTAGGATCGAAACGTCAGGTGCACTAAATTTTAGAAAGTCAGAGGTAGTTAAAAAAACAAAGAGGAAGTACAGTACATGATGTACAGTCATGTACATGCACTATTCTTTTGGCATACCGGTACACTGAACATGTACATACTTTCTTTTTATTACATGTATGGAGAGTTCAATAAACCCAATGTGCTGCTGGACAATGTGCCAGTGTTATCAAAAGCCCCCACATGGGGTCAGAGTTCAACAAGTGAGAAGCAAAGAAAGGGGAGCCAGCAGCAGCCCACAAACATTTGCTTTTGGAGCGTTGGACCCGTTTGAATTCACACAAAAATGCATGTTCTCTATGATATACTCTAGCACAATTTAAGGCAGGGTACACCATAATTGGCAAAGTGCCCAAGTTCCACATAAATATATATTCCAAATTTGAAAAATCACTCATTCATCAGAAAGTTTGTATTAGACATTCCATGAAATTTTTTTTAGGGCTTGAAGATCTGTCCTTTTCGATAAAGAAAGAAAGAAATTGGTTGAATTTTCAACGATCTCTCCATGGAGCAATTGTTGGAACAGAGTTCTTTTTACAAATACCACCCTCTATGTCAGAACAAAGTTAGGCTTAAATTTTGTTGCCACAGTTTTTCTTATAACATGGTTGCCGAAACTTTCGCAGATGCGCTATCTTATGCATACGTTGAGTATGTAAGTGATTCTCTGATTTTGGCAAATAGTGTACGCTACATGTACCTTTAAATGAACAAGAAATGTGAGTTACAGGGATCCAGTAGGTTTGAGAACAGAGTGAAATCTTTATCACCCCCCCCCTCAAAAAAAAAGGTAAGCTTCACCACGACAGGATGCTGTGGGCAATGCACTTCCATGACCTACATGTATGATGTACAGTACAATGTGCACTCCATTGGTTGGGACATTATCAGTGCAATGACCGGGAGACTGACATCAGGAAAATGTGCATTCTGCATTACTTACCTGGCAAAGTGTACTACCGGCAATAGGCAACATGATACCGTCAAGTGGAAGCTTAAATGCATGTTTGTTGAACGGTGGTCATGTGTATAGTCGTGAATAGTAGTGACTCTCAAGTTCCTTAAGTCCTTGATGCATAATTGAGGGATCGGTTGTTGTTGTTAGGCTCTTGTGAATCTGATTCCAAATTTTGGAGTCGATTCTCACCGAAATTCTCAGCACCCTCTAGAGGGTAAACTCCAACGACTAAAATGTACATCAAATAAAAACTGCCTGCTGCTTTCAGCACACAGGGCAAGTCCCCGGGCCTGCCGGGAGTGCAAATACTCACATTCTGAGGAGTCTATGATGGCCATAGCCGTTGTCAGAACAAACAGGGTCAGCATGATGTTCAGGGCAATCGTATTGGCCAGGCGCGATGACCTTGGGGGGGAGGGGGAAAAACAGACGGGAGAACACATTGCTGAAGATGTTACGAACCCCCCCCCTTCCCCTCTACCTCCGAATTGAAAAAAAAAAGGTTGATCACCCCTACCCACCTTGGCCATTCTCTCTCAGATCACACGGGCACTTGGGCAAACTCCGTAACTGCTTCTGCCAACTTCATAACTTCATGGAAATGCAATGTGCAGTAGCAATAGGTGACCACTTAGTCGGTCTAGTTTTTCTCCCATCACATAATCACATGTACATGTATATGAATACATGTACGATTAAGGCATCTCATGCAAATATACCAGAGGGGTCTTGGGAAAAGCCCCCTTGCTGGGATTTCAACGGATTGTGGTCATTTGGGGAGGGGGGGGGGTGTTTCAATTCCCAGGGGAGGGGGGTTTGACCGGATTGGGGAAATGTGTGGTTTGACAGTGGTAGAAAGACAATCTCCCGGATGACTGGACAGAGCATGCTTTTCCACGATGTTGAGTTCATCGGTTCGCTGGAGAACCACCACACACACTCACACTGTCACACAGGAGATATATATGAGTACTGCATTTGTACCAATGCACACCATGTAAACCACCCTGGACTTGCTAACTAAACTCCACCTGGAGAAGCCTGCAATCGCATAAGAGCTTGGACCTACTTGGGGGGCACAAACAGGCTGATGGCGAGGAAGAAGACATTGGGGATGAACCCTGCGATGCCAATGTAGCTCACAAACTTGTCCTTGTACTCTGCACTGTCACTGACGTTGCCAAACTTGTGCTCGGTGAAATACTGTCAAAGAGAAACGCAAACACCAAAGAGAAGATGCTGTAAGGGGGTCTTCTTATCAATGGGATCCAAGCTTCATTTTACGGAGTGCTAATTCATCTCCAAACAAGTCAGATAAGATGGGACAGTGAAATCACAATGTGGATACTTTGATGCGACCCATGTCAATCATCGCTTTCGAATTGGGAGTATGGCTAGTGACTCCTACCAGTTCTTCTCACAGCCATACTCCTTTTTGAATCCCACGGTGTCAGCACAAACTTTCCACGTTGTGATCCATAGACACAATCCTTCACTGTATCCTATCCTGACTTTTGACTCGTTTATAGAGATGAAATAGAAGTCAGGAGTCACGTGTGAGTGACTTACATGTAGCCCGTTCAAATGGATCAGGGTGGTGAAAGATGAACACAGTTTAATAACTCTAACCTCTCCAAATCCTACAGAATCCTAGTTTCCTACTGCAGGAAATTGTAGGATTTGGGGTACTTGAGAGTTGGTGCATTGTAGGAATTTGCAGGATTGGGGGCATAAGGCGGTTTTGTAACTGTAGGAAAATGCAGTCCTGATACAGGTTACTCGGCCCAATGTGATGGAGGATGATCTTGTAGGATTGGGGCTCCATGGGACAAACACCAAAATAGGATTTTGAAGGATTTGGGTCATGTGGTTATAAAATTATACGTTGTAATTGTAAAGTTTATTAGCCGGGATTTGGGGAGGTACAGGGACAAATGGCTTGAAGAGCAGGTGCACTCCTTCAATACCACAGTTTCAAGTGTGGATGTGGCTGGGCAAGTTACATTGTACATGTATTAACATAGACTTATGGCCCCTGGCATCAATGTGTTCTCGTAATTATCTTATCACCATTGACAAATGCATTCAGATTAAACCTGTCAAATGTGGAATGAATTCCATTTCTTTCTTTTTTACACAACACTGTACAGGTGGTTTAGGTTCCAGACAGAGCAAAGACCTAAATTTGCATAAATATTCACCACATCATCATGCACACGTAGAGTGCAAAGTAAGTGCCATTTGACTGTATTTGAATAGCGAGTTAGAGACTGCAAAAACAGTGTCCATGGAAATTGTGTCCATGATTTCATGGAATCAATTTAAATGTACCTCACGTCCTCACCTTACTGCTATATGTCAGTAAGCCAGCAACAGCCTGATTAGCTAGTACCGTATGTACATGTAAATGAACTAGCAACCACAGCCTGACCACCTAGGATGTACAGGCAAGCACGCGGGCTGTTCAACGTCACCATCAAGCATCACACGTTTGTATTTGAACATGCGTGTGCAAGAGGATTGATGAGACTGTGTGTGCAGTGTGCAGCAGCGTGGCATTTCCACACAGTTTTTGTTACCCCCCCAAAAAAAAAAGTGAAAGAAAAAAATTGAATTAAATTAAATAGAAAATTTTTCACAGAATGACTGATACCTGTACATGACTACATGTAGAGTTGTACATGTAGAGTTGTACATATGTATGTACTATGTACAGTTGTACATACAAACATGTACAGTTTTGTACATGAATGTACAGTTGTACATGTACAGTTGTACATGTGTGTATAGTTGTACATGTACAGGTGTACATGTACAGGTGTACATGTACAGGTGTACATGTACAGGTGTACATGTACAGTACAGTACAGTACATACATGTAGTACATTGTTGCTGGATGCTGGTGGTGACAACTTTGTATTACATGTAGGTAGGGAATTTACAAGACAATTAGTACACTATCACACTGATTCAAATGTGGGAGCCAAGATGTGAGAAATGTTTGAATCATTTCTCAAGTAACTGGTTTGCTCTTTTAAATATTCCACTCCCAATGTCACCAGACACACACAGTTGGGGTAACATTTGCATCCCACATGTACATGATCACGTACACGTACATTGTGCATTTCTTCAGAGTGCAGTGCACATGCCCAGTGTTTGGGAAGTGCTGCGCTGACAAGAACTCGCCTCCTTGGGAAGTTAACTTGATAGGTTCACTGGTCCCAAGAATCCCAGAGGAGGACCCTGGGGTTGAGATACAGGGCCAAGGCAAGTCAGCATTGAAAAGGTATTCCTGTGCTTCTCTGTGAACTCTGGTCCCCCCCATCACAACCACACCACTGACGCTGACCTTGCTCAGCATTCGGCAACACAGGTTACGTATCTAGGGATAGTCACAAAACACCTGCTTGGCTGCAGATATTGAATGGGTTTACAAGATATTAATTTGGTCTAACAAGATCATCTGACTGAGCCCCAAACTGTTTACAAATTACAGTCTTATAAAAGACAACCCAAAAGTACATACATACATGTACAGAGTACTGTATTACATGTATCATACTGTATGTATTATATTTGTGGTGTGGTAATGAATAGTACACAGACAGATGCAGAAGTACAGTGTGTAATTACCGGTAATACATTATAGTTTGTAATTCCAACTGAAGCTGAGTGAAGCAATAATTTATTCACCATGTTGCTCATTTACATACTATGTACATGTACATGTGTACATGTATGGTACTTGTATGAATATGTACAGTTAAAACATTGTAGAATGTAATGTACATGTGTAGAATGTACCTACATAGTGTACTGTATGTGTACACGCTGATGTCACTAGTATTAGTAGTATGCATGAAGTGAATTGTCTGCTTGCATCTGCACACATAGATGATCCAGGCCTCGAACTTAAGCAAAAAAGGGGCAGGCCACTTTGGCCTTGCCGTCATCAAAATTGCACAGGGCACCAAGGCCAACTCAAGGGGGCACCGAGGCCAACTAACTGTGGCATCACAAGGCCAATCAAAAGGCCAAACCTTTATTTTACATTTTTAAACAGCCAGTGTATACACATCAAATCTGTTTAGTGCAGGTCACATAACACCATGTCGCCTTCCTTAATAAAATAAAAATAAAAAATCAATTTTATTTTGAAGGGTAGAAAGATGGTTGCACCTAGGCTTTGGCGGTTTTGGAAAAATAAAAACCAAAAAAAAAACCGCCGGACCCTCGACTGGGTGAAACCATGGAGGAATAAGAAGAGGTGAAACCGTAGAACCGTGTTTTTTTTTTATGAGAAACAAATTAAAATTTAAACAAATATATAGAAAAAAAACCACACAATTCCAATTTAGAACCCCATTATTATCCCAATCCATGTTTTGTTTCGATAGTAAAATAAATTGTCCTTTTTTGTAGCGTAATCGTCTCGCTAAAACGTCTGGAAGTTCCGATCAGAGTAGCGCAGCGCACTCGTAGCAGCCATGCAGCCATGCGGTCGCTGTGCACGTGCACTGTGCAGAATACAGTGTGTGCAAAGAAGTGTTGTGTCATGTCACATGTGCCGCGCGTAGGCTGGTTTCGGCCCTACTGCTCATGTAGCGTCGCTATGGCTTTACCTAGAGGCGGAAACCATACCTAGACTTGCCAATACGCTAACGTCGCAAAGGGAAATCGGTTATAACTAAAATGCGCTACTTTCATCGTTTGTCTCTGAATGTTGTTTCCGCGTAATTCAATATTATTTCCTTCGTCATTAATTTTGAAAGTGGTAAGGATAGAAAGAAGAGAATACAGGCTTCAATTTAAGGGTAAAATCGACAGATTTGGACGATGTTTACAGGGTAGAGGCTTGGCGGTCGAAAAACACGAGTTTGACTTTTTTCCGCCGTTTTGGCTTGATCTTCCGTGGCGCCACACGGAGCGATTTTGCAAAAATAATATGTAATTTTCAACTTCCGATATCTCAACAAATGAACAACAAATCCATCTAAAAAGTTCTACAATTCTAGAAAATACTTTTCTTATGAGGAGTGCGTACTTCAGTTGACGGCGAAACTCGAAACAAACATTAGTTTAGTTGTTAGAAAACAACTGTAAGGACTGGTGGAAGTCTGCTAATCATTGTGCACGTGCCGAGTGCACACACACTGGTTGATCGGACAGTGGTCTCGCACCATGATGATCAGCCTCAACGTAAATGTACGTGTACTGTATGCAGAGATACATACGATGAGCGTTCGCAAATCACGGGGGCGAGTACGATCCCAACAGCCGTTTTTACAGCAGATTTGGTCGGCAAATGCCTAAAATGTCTGACACAAAACATTGTTGTTTTTAAATTCAAAAGAAAAAAAACAATTTTTGAAATAATGTTTGTATTCACGTACGGATTTTGCACGGATGTAGAGGTATAAATACAAAAGGGCACGCTGGCCAAGTTGGCCGCGACAAGTGTATTTTTTTAAGGGGCATCGCGGCCGAGTTGGAAGGGCACGCGGCCATTGGCCGCGGTGGCCGCGGTAAAGATCGAGGCCTGTAGATGTATATGTACATGTACATGTACTGTACATGTACATGTCACCTACGTATTGTCATGCAACGTTCACGTGCATCACAAATCACATCTTGCATCAACGCACTGTGTGTACAGCGAATGCATAGTATATGTACATGTAGTCATGTACAGTATATACATACATGTACATGTACATGTACACACTACACAGTTCTTGCTGTGGAAATGAGCACGTACACACCTGTAGGAAAATCAATTTGCCATCTGGGGTGTGAACACTAAATCATGTCGAGGGATGGCACAGCCACACCCATCTCAATGTACATGTAAACACTATACAGAAACCCTATTTCCACACTGTGTAATCTCTGGAAGCCAGTTTTTATGGCCACCTACCTCAGACCACAGAGACAGCAAACACAGCCATGTGGCTAAGCCAGCAAAGTATGTGCACACAGCACAGGATATACAATGTAAATGGAACCCCCACACATAAAATAACATGTACAGCATATCACTACAGAGCTTATACAGTAGTTTCATGGCATTACCCACGGCCTCGCAAGCCTAATTGCCTGATACTCTACAGATGCTGTCCTTGAAAGCTCCCTCTTGAGTCCTGCGCGTAAACAGGACTTTTCCTGCTGGCTTCAACCCCCACACTAGGCACAGTGTGCTGGCCTTTATCTGCACCTGTACACAGAATACACCTACACCTTCGCTGTGGCCGATTTCATGAAGCGTTACGATGCATCGCAAATCGACTCGCTACGCCTTACCCCCATGCAAATCGTTGCACGGTTTATTAACGATTTCATGTTACTGAGCACACAGTGGAAATTGTCCACCGAGTAGGGCAAACCCTCATTGATAGACAATTTAGAAATATTCTTCAATTGGTTTCTTTCACTTGCTTGCCATTCTGATTTGAGACAGATAGCAAAAACAAATCGTCACAACATCATGCCCACCACCTTAGGCTTGGTGGGCAGAGGCCAAGTATCAACAATCAGATGAAGGGATCTGTTTCTCTGTGTTTGTCTCGGTCTCAATGAACCCTCACGGGCAAACACTGATTGGAAGAAGATTTCTCACTGGGTGAACCGTACCATGTACCACAATAAGCGGTGTTGAGAACCCGAGATGGCCTTCAGTGCCTATTTCCAACATGGCTGGCGGGGGCAAGTTTGGGATGACCTTTAACCGGCCCAAGCCAATTCCAGCTGTCATTTGGCCACAGGGCTAGTGCTGCTAAACTCAAAACCATGTCCAATGTACGTCAAGACCTCAATGACGTGCACTGCGTCAGGACTGCCATTACGGGCCCATCATCGCATCGATAGTCACGGATGCTTGCTACAACCATGTACTGCTTTGGCTGCGGGGCACCTAGTAAAATTCAGACAAAACATTCCTCCGCCTTCACAGGATGCTCACAGAAACTGTCACGCTCTTTCAGGAATGCAGCGGCCACGGACTTAGGGTAGACCTCGGCATTTGGCTCTCCCCATCAGCCAAAGACCATATATCTCTGCTGCTTTATCTCCTATGATTAGACCAATCCTGATACAAAGAATCATATTCCCCCGATATAGCCATGGGCAGGGAAACTTGGATCTAGGTCAGGTCATTCCCACATCTCTCAGACCTTAGTGGATGCAATGTACTCTACTGTACGTGCACCACCTACATGTGTGTACAATCTGAGTGTTTGAAAGAGCCACAGCTCACAACATGGTTAATTTTTGTGAGACAAAAGTACAGGACACAACTCATACCAGGTCTAGTCACTGCAGTGACTTACTATTGTTAACTAACTGTATCTCTCTTTTTTTTAAACATAGGCCTAGACCTTTGCCTTACTAAATGAGTTTCACGCTAGACAAGTTTGCACTATGCAGTATTCAAGCATGTGCATTAACCGAGTCTGCGACATTACAGGCAGAAAGGTTGGCTTCATTTCATCATGGCACAGTACAGGTAACTTTTCATATGTAGTATCCTTTTTCTTAATTTTGCAAGAAAAGTTGTCTAAGCAGCCAGTCCAGTGCGGCTACACAGCACTCGACCAACACTCTGTCCACGATCTATCGGATGTTTCAACCCCCAATTCACAAAATCAGCCATTGTCTCGATGTCAATATTCGTGTATGACTCTGATATCACCCTTTAACTCTCATGCAAGATATCCTGAGCCATTTGTTTTCCAGAAATGTGTCACAACAACGGGTCTTAGAAAAGGGATTAGGTGAACGGGAAGGCCATCTACAGACAATGGTCACATTGTACAAAGGTCTGGCTGTGTCAACATGTGGAAGGAGGCCGGGAGGTTATTAACAGACTTGGTCATGCAATAGCCAATGTTGCCATTCTGCAGTTGCAATTAATATATGCGTTACTGCATCCATAGATGGTGTTCTACATGTGTACACATGTACAGTGTGTTTACTGTGTTACTGTACTGCGTGTATGTAAATGAATGCAGGATGTACATTTGTATGATAACCCATAAAAAAATGACCATGAATTAATCCGCACAAAAATATATAAATACCGGAACACGAATATAGGCTATCTATACATATTTTGGGAAAGTATAGATGGAATAATTTTCATTACTCACTGCGGTTGCTGTGATGAACATGTTCCAAGGAAGAAGGGTAGCAACACCATGGACTGCCATAAGAATGAAGATTACCATGAATCTAAGAGTAACACCAAAGGGGAAAAGAAAACAAATGTTTAGTAGCCACATCAGAACACAATGCACCAACTTAATGCATGTGATTCATCCAAACTGAACTTCAACAACAACTAGATCAGGAACACTCTCAACCTGCAATTTCATTTCATCACCTACATGCATGACTTTCTGACTGCTTTTGATGCCCCAGCCACCTTTTATTCCCCTTTACTGTCTTTGTAAAGCCTGCATTTGTATACTACCCTTCCTTGCACCTGGTGAAGTACATGTAGTTAGCTTCAAAGCCTAATATACAGTACTTTCCCCAACTGGTCAGTCTTAAAGTGGCAGTGCTATTCCTAGTTTGTTATTGTTCATCGGTTAGACTACCGATACATGTATTGCACTCTCTTTAGACATCAGCTTACGGAACACTGATTCCCTGATTCAAAAATACGTACGTGTATGTGCATGAAAAATCGCAATCCATTTTAGTTTGTTTTCCCGACCATTTTTGTTTGTTTTCCCGTGTGTGAATGGTGAAACCTCACAAACCCTCGCAATTCGAATCACAATCCAATTGATGCGATTTGAGTCAGGCACTGTGTGCGTGTGTGAAGTGAACGCTGGCGAAAAGAGCAACTCGATAAGTTACATCCCACGGATGGTACCAGGAAGTTCATTGAAACCTAGTTTTTAAGTGCTAAGAGTTACTGGACAGTATTAGTTATTGCATATTATTCCAAATATCCTTCCTTAGGATGCATAGAGTTTACACTTAGGGTGGTAAGTTTACGGTAAATTTTGTAACCGTTTGTTACAAGGTTACGGTTACGAGGCTACCGTTAGGGTTCAGGAACGACGTGAAGCACATGTAAGTTACTCAATATTCACCTGTCTTTTGGTGCTCGCTTGCTCTTCTCCTTCTGCTCGCTGCGCATGTCGGCGATGTCCTCCCGGGAGGCCGAGAGGCGGATGGAGGAGACCGAGCCGCCCCAGGTGTTGGCCTTGGAGAACCCGATGGGGGTGTAGCCCCCCTTCTTCTTGGGCGAGCCGTTCTCGGCGGGCACGGAGAGGTGCCCGTTGCTGCCGTGGTCGCCCGCCGCCTTGCGCGAGAACTCGGGGCTGCCCTGGGGCGTGCCCACGGGGCTCCCAGCGGGGGAGCCGCTCCGGACGGCGCCATTGCCGTTGCTCAGGAGACCGTTCAGCTCCGTCTCCTGCTCCTCGGGCTCCTTGGCGTTGTGGACGACCACCTCCGGGAAGCCCTTCTCGCCCAGATTGACGCTGGTTTCCTTCATGGCTGGTGCTCGGTGCGGACAAGTCTGATTGCAATCTCTGGCTACGCTCCCCTTCACAGATGGTTCACCTCCTTAAATTGTGAATAGACAAAACCATCAACTTACTTTACCGGTAAGAGATACTTTCAAAACAAGGTTGACTATGAGGATGCTGGTATTTTGATCCTCGCATGAGCGTCCCAAAGGCAGAATCGCAAGATCTGCCTGAACTGGACTTTTTTGGGAGAAACTAACCAAGCAAATGAGTAACTTGACCATTTTAAGCACATCGTGGACAGCGTAATTTAACTGACTGCCTTCTGCCCAGTAAAATTGACTTGTAAAGTAAGTTTAACTGAGTCGAAAGTCCAGTGCGGACATGACGTCTTATGTGTTTGCATTTAGTTACATGTACTACGATGTAGACGGTTAATTTTAAAAAGTCCAGTGCGAACACGGCTTAAGAAAGATCCTGCTGAGGTGGTGACCTCTGACAACCTAAATGTTTCACACGAGCAATGTTGGTCATGTACGTACGTCAGTAAGGCATTGCCAACATTGCTGTCAATGCTGTGTCACTTCAATGAAGTTGCCCTGCAGTGGGCAAAGCTACTGCAGCCATTTTAAAGAAACTTCAAATGTAGCGAAGTACATGTACAAGTAAATGTGAACGCCACATTTTTTTGCGTAACTTATAATGCAACATTTTGCTGCCTTTGCTAGATACTGCTGAAAAGAGCTGTGTGCGCACGCAGTGCGATGTCCCGGACGTTGCTTTGCACTGCTGTTCAGGAAACAGTCGTAGGGCTCAACGCGTGCAAGTGCGTGCACACTTCCGCAGACCACTCCGCACCGGACCTTGTGATGTCATCCAGTTTTCAAATCCAAGATGGCCACCACAACTCGGCTCGTCTACCCGTTCTTGGTCAACTGAGGGGAATTTTCTCCCTTTTCCCAAACGTGAGTAAAACAAAGTGACCAGTATTGGAATCTGTAATTCTCACTGAATCCTCAATGGGCGCGTGGGACGGTTTCATGGGTGTTTTGGGGGGTAAATCTGGGGATTCCGGTCGGGGGTATTTTTCAAAGATGACATTACAGAGATTTCAGACGATGCAGGAGCATATGCATAGCCATGATCCTTGGACCCTACAGTAGTACAGGCTACAGTCACCCGAAACTAAACATTTCAAAATTCGATAAAAAAAGGGTGACTTGTCGGGTCCAAGTTACTCGGACTACCACGGCAGTACGGCACACATCCATTATCCATGTCTAACGAGTAACGTGATATATCCTCCAATAACCGGTTTTCGACGATATAAGGACTTTTCTTCAAACTGAACAATGTGGACGAAAGTTTCACACTAAAAGAGGTCCCAGTCACTTTCTCCACACCACAGACTATTAGAATAATCATAGAGAAGGTTGATCAAGCCAAGTCACTTCCGTAAGATTACCCGGTTTTGTTGACGTCCGCGGCGCACCGCGCAGTAAGCATCGTCACCTATTTTCGTCAGTGGTGTTTAGTAAGGTGTCCCAGTGTAGCCAAACGCAAAATAACTTCTTAAAATAACTCAAAATGCTGTGTGACACTGTAAAATTCTTCCCTGTATGTTTTTTTGTGTTCATCTTTGTTTTTGTTTTTCCACACTGCTTCTAACACTTTCCTCAAATCATTCATAATTTATGCTTAAAACGTATTGGTCTGGTTGATGTCTTCTTTTGTGACGTTTAAAAAAACTCCACAATCCTCTTTCTCGCTGCTTTTTCAGTTATGACCTTTCCCAATGTCACTCCAGAGACACATTTCCTCCTTCTTGGTACTTTCTCTAACTGCCCTTTTATTTTTTCATTTAAAAAAAAGCCTATTGGGCCATGTTACTTTTTGTCTTTAAATAATAATAATAAAAAAAATAAAAAAATATATATAAATTATAAGCGAGACGCCCTATAGGAGGCTCCATAGTTTTTACCCTGAACGGACTGCCTCAAGTTGCGTGATATATTTTTTTTCTACGGATGTTGGGGTTTGTTATGGTACACTCAGATTTTTTTTAGGACCAACTATAAAGAAAACTGGAGCTTCGAAGCAACTGCCAATTTTGTACCTAGGAAAATAGACCCCAAAAGAGCAACTTTTTGAATAACACGAGTTTGGCCTACTGGAAAAGCCTTAAATTTCCACATTTTCGGTGACGGACAAGAGCAGGAAACCAGCTGTAAGATACGAAGTCTGAGATCGTTATACGGAGTTGTTTTCATAGTGCGATGTGAGTTAGAAGGCTAAGCGTCGAAATCGTGTAGCGTCGAAAACGGGGGTTCCCACGATACATGTACAAAAATGTTGCAAACTGCTTACTGACTAAAATTACCTAAATACAAATCTTCAAATTTAGTGGGCCTGACGTTTCGATCCTAGCAAGACCTTTCTCAAAGTCAACTCAAAGGCAGGGAGGATCTAACAAGTAACGTTAGAATTTAGAAAAGCAGTTGAGCACATGGTAACTCTCGCCTCTACGGTCTGGCTCACGACACTAGTTCTGGAGCAGAAGAAGAAAATAACATTTCCCTCCCAAAAAACACAACCCCGATCGTCGACACCTACCTTATTTCTTACGACGGAGGTAGTCCACAAGATGACAAGGTGGGACTTGAGTCTTTGATGATCAAAACCTTCAAACTCAAATGGTCAAACTCAAGTCAAAGTACACCCCGTTCGCCCGATCCCTGTTCTCATTCTCTTGCTAATCCCCGGACACGTGAATGGCGAGTACCCGCATTTATGGCACTCTCCACGTCTTCCGAACAAACCGCGCAATGCTTTCTTTGGAACAATGCCACCATGGGAATCGATTAGTCCGTAATCGTATATTTTGACAAAAACCGACGTAGTATCGATAAACTCGTCACGGCGTTAAATACAACATTGGGAAGATTGGAAGTGAAACATCGATGTCCACATATTTCCTTCTAATTTACACAGTTTGTAGATGGTCATGATAGAATCCTCATGTTGAAATCTTACGGTCTGGGATGCTGTACTTCCCTAGAAATCTTCACTCAAACATCGACAAATAGTATACTCGCAAGTCATAAACTATTTCTTACACCACAGAATGGTGCAAAAACTGACGGTGTTTTGCTTTTTCTACTTTCTCATCAGATCACCATTTGAGCTAAAACCTTCGCAGGATTTTTTTTTTTTTTTTTTTTTTTTTTTGGGGGGGGGGGGATGTTTAATGGTATACACACACAAACTGTGGCAATCTTTTGACCTTTACCAATGTTATATTGGGCCTTTAATTAACGCAGACAATCATCTGGTCCCTTTTCCGAAACACGGAGCTCAGGCTCCGGCTTTGTCTTTCATTCTTTCAACTTTCTTTCTTTCGCCTCTGTCATGTGTGTCAGGGCTTTCCTTTCCATGACTGTCCACGTTTGTACTTGTCACTTTGCCTTTGAGAAACTAGTCCTGCTAGGATCGAAACGTCAGGCCCTCGAACTTTTTAGATTTCTTTCCCCAAGTAGAAGGAGCTAGTAGGTTTGCGGTGACAACATGTAAAATATCTCCTTGTGAGCACTAGTACTGATCGACATGTGGTTCTGAAAAGAACCGGAGGAACCTTCCGCTATTCTCACCATGAAAACTTTCAAATCTCCATTTAGAAGTAGAAGACATGAAAATGGGAGGCCTTTGGCTTCGTTAATATACTGTGTTTTGAGAAATATAAAACCAAAGCTTCAGCTTTTGGATTACAGAGACGAAGCCGGAACCGAAGCCCACTGAGCCGGGTTTTGGAAAACGGCCCTGATTTCTTCTCTTCAAAGCCGGCAACATCTGGAATATTTAAACCCAATTTCATTTCAGTTCGATGGCATTTAATTGACATGTCGGTTTTAAACGAGATTATACACTAACATCCACGGTACAAAAATGCCCCGTATATCTAATTGTCGAAGCACAGTCGTAAACAAAGCTGCGAAATACGACGGATGTACCCCCATTAGCTCGCGGTATAGGCCAGAGCCTTCGTGGATTTAAAAAAGAAAAGAAGTGTTACCCATGTACATGTAGGCCTACATGTAAACTTGCCGGTCTATTATTTGAGCAATATCTTTCGGAAAACTCCTTGTTTCTGCCTTCGTCTACAGGGATTTTTCAGGTTCTGTTCCATTTTTCTTTCCCGTCTGACGGTCTCAACCAAGAGGATCTGATGTTTTGATCCTACTGAGTACTGACTGTACTTGTTCCTAGTCAGACCTTTCTCAAAGACCGAACAATTAAGTGGCAGTGGCTGCCTCTGAGAAAGGCCCTTCTAGTTGTATTTCTAGGACACAATTATTAAGCGTAAATGCCTCTACATTTTTTTGAAATAAGAATAAAACAAACCACAAACCCACAGCATCAAAATTGAAATTGCGTCTCTTGATCTATAACTGTCGATCTCAACCTGTGACGAATTTCACCCCATTTTTGTCCAGTCAAAAGATTACTGCTATGATGTAACAACGAAGATCACTTATCGACACCTTAGAGGATGTCGAAGAGAATGTGGTCAGCTCAAAGAAAGTTGAGCCGATTTGGACAGTAGATTTTGGAAAACGTGGCCTGTAATTAAGAGTAAGATGGTGCGAGGTCCGGAGCGACTGTCTCGAGTTTCCTTCTCGAGGAACCGAATACTTAGTACACAGTATCGATACTGTATTCGAATACAAGGGGCACTGTCTTGCCGACCGTGATTCAGACCACGGCGTGATTGCCTAATGCCGTGCGCACGCCGTTGACATGTGGGCGATACCATTGGCCGGCCGTGGGGGTTCCAGTTAAGGCTTCGGACGTTAAATTTGGCTCGGCCCCAACTCCTCCGTGCAATCGAAAGAGCTGATTTGCAGCCACCGACTCTTTAATTTGCCCACATGGCAAGAAATCACGGTGCCACACATCGGGAATTTAACTGCGATAAAGTAAAAGATAACTTCTGTTGTAATGTGCACGCGTACAAATGGAAGCTTCCATTCCCAGCTTCAGACAGCATTACATAAGCTTTGCGCAATGTGTCAATAATGACCTTCGCTGCTTTGAATACAATTATCTCTTGCACGCATGGAGGAAGGAACCCGTACGTGTTTTATCTATTTCCCTGTCAATTGACAGTAAACATGTAGTAATGATTACTAATGAGCGTTGCACAAGCAATCAGCACTAGCAGCTAGTCATGTTATGGCGATATTGACACCCCCACGATTGCCTGGTTATTTGTGGGAAAACGCAGGCACTAATGTATGATATTGGTATGATGTAGATGGTCACGTCCACCTACCTGTTCGGCTGTGCTGACCGGCTCCGTGCACGGGATGCAGCTGCAGGGGGTGGTTGAACTCGTGACCGGCCATTATAACCTCAGCCTGTCAGCCATGAACTGATAACACACTTGACCTCCCCATTCATCGTTTGATTTGTGTGCAATTTCAATTGGTTTCGTTCATATTAATGGCTGACTAATTTTATGCTTCTTTATCGCACATGACGGAAGCCGACAAGTTAGTCAACGCACTAATTCCTCCATGATCTACTCTGTGCGCTAACGTGTTTTCGTTGGCGTTTCCGTTGCTAACACTACAGCGTAGCGGAAAAATCTTACTCTTTGTTTTAACCCCCCCCCCTTCTTCCTCATCGACCCAAAAGTGCATATGTATACAAAGCACTATGGCATTCCGCGTGGATTATCTCGTCTTTATCTATTTGTTTGATTATCTATTTTGGGGTATTGCATGTTATGTTCCCCCCCCCCCCTGAACACAGCTAAATTCCTTTTCTACGTGATTTGTATTGAAAAATTAGCAAAGGAAACTTCGACTTGAAGTTGAACCACGCTTGAACCACGCTTGAACCCAGCCCTGACTTAGATAGTGGCCTTCCCTTAATAATACTAGTCAACTAGTCTTTGCCAGGGTGGGGGGCACCAGCAAGAAGCAATTCAACCATTAACTACTGTATATCTCCACTCCAGGGATCACATCCCATGATCCCAGCTTTCATTCAGATGCAAACAACCAATTGTTGTAAACCTGGCTACAGCAGCTCGGGGATTACATAAAGTGGATGCAGCTTTTCCTTCATTTGTTTGAATCCTTCATTCGTTTGGATCCCAGTGGGACCTTTCTGGTCCAGCTGGGATCTAAACATCAGGCCCTTCTAAACTTTGGAGATTTACTTTTGGGTCATTTAAAATCAGTGAGCAGTTGGCAACAGTTTGTAAATTCGGCAGACCTGAAATAAAATGAAAACCTTTTATTGTAATGGCAGTGCAAGGTTTCTGCGCTGAGCCAATGACATCAACATTCATCCGCCATCTGCTTTATGCATTTGGCATAAATGCACGTAGTTATAGAAACGTATGGAGCATACAAAAAAGGCTGACTGAAGAAAAATGAACAAAAAATTGTGGGCGATTGAATCATGATCAGCGATTGTCAACAAACGTAACTAGTGTAGTTTTAATCCTAGTCCTAGCAATGGCCAAATAAGGCAGTGACCTGCCTCCGAGAAAGGCCCTGCGAGGACAAGAATGTCAGGCTCTGTACATTTTTAAGAATATAACTTTATAAGAATAAAACAAACCACAAACCCACACTATACTTAACAAATTGTTTTAATCCTTGTAACTCTTACAGCAAAGAATGGCGTTTTAAATTTTTTTTTTATAAAAACTACAAACTGCCAATTAAGAAAAAAAAATCCTGCCCTTCAAAGGTTTTGAATTGTACACAAGTGCAACTAAAAGGTTTGTATGACCTCTGTACAGCCACAGAATACAATGACTCATTGTCTTGGCGCCGATGTACACCATGTACTAAAGTATGGCATTGGAATGAAATTCATGAACACATTTCAGCAATCCCTACCCTACTCCTTGCCCTTCCCTTTGATCTAACACTACCAGCTTTCCTCTTTTTTTCCTTCTCATCAGTGACCTATTTACACTCTTCCCCCTTCCTTCTTATACATGTATCTCTTTTGTCTATGTCACTCTGCCTTTGTGAAAGGTCCTGCTAGGATCGAAACGTCAGGACCACTGAATTTTGACATTTCAGCAACATTGAAATAATTCTGAAGGTCAACATTCATGTGTCATGGCTATTGAGACGAGAGACATTTCACTTGTGGAATATGACATGGGGGAAAATGTGCACACCAAAGGTGAACCAAATTACCAATGACATTCCTCACTGAACCATCGCCATACAAACTATTCAACTCTCCCAATAAGATGCCTGAAAATGGTTTTCCCCTTGCACATGAAGGGGGAGGGAAGGCCGTGGTCCAATATTTCAGAGTGCACACTGCACTCCTCACAGTGGTTTTATAAAGAACTTTCCTCCCCTTTCTGGCTACAATGCTTTGGAGGATGGCAGAATTAAAGACAGTCTGAGACACAAGGGTATGATCTTTTCATCTCTAGGAAGAACAGACGCCAAGGAAGAAAGGTATAGTCCATTGGTTGCGGCTGCAGTTCTGATGTGGGCTACCTTGTCTCTGCAAGTAACCGGTACCCTGCACTCCTTCTCTGGTATCACCGATGCAAGCCACAATGCCTGTGCATGTAACTGGTGTGCTGTATTCATTCCTGGTGTCACTGATGCAGGCTACCAAGTCTGTGTAGTAACTGGTGCCCTGTATTCAATCCCTGGTGTCACTGATGCAAGCCACCATGCCTGTGCATGTAACTGGTGTGCTGTATTCAATCCCTGGTGTCACTGATGCAGGCTACCAAGTCTGTGTAGTAACTGGTGCCCTGTATTCAATCCCTGGTGTCACTGATGCAGGCTACCATGCATGTGCATAAACTGGTATGCTGTATTCATTCCTGGTGTCACTGATGCAGGCTACCATGTCTGTGTAGTAACTGGTGCCCTGTATTCAATCCCTGGTGTCACTGATGCAAGCCACCATGCATGTGCTTGTAACTGGTATGCTGTATTCATTACTGGTTTCACTGATGCAGGCTACCATGTCTGTGCTAGTAACTGGTGCCCTGCATTCATTCCCTGGTGTCACAGATATGGGCCACCGTGTCTATGGTAGTAACTGGTGCCCTGTATTCATTCCCTGGTGCCACAGATATGGGCCACCGTGTCTATGGTAGTAACTGGTGCCCTGCATTCATTCCTTGGAGTCAGTAATGCGGGCAACCATGCCCGTACTCTCAAGGCCATCAAAGAAGAAGAAGTTGTCGTGGGGTATATCCCTGCAAGAGGCAGCCTGTTGAATAAATAAATTGAAAAAAAGACTGTAAATCTGAAAAGACCCTATAAATAATGTACATGTTTATTAGCCTTTTTCGAAACCTTTGCGAATTTGACCAGAATCCTAAACCATGGCCCTTTTCCAAAGCCCGGCTTAGGCTTCGGCTTTGGCTCCAGCTTCATCTATTATCCAAAAAGCTGAAATCACAGGTCGGAGTTCTTTGTTGATGTAGAAACTTTTGATCCTTTTTCAAAATGAAGGGTAGCATTCAAAAACCGAAGCCAAAGGCCTCCCGTTTTCATGCCTTGTACTTGAAAATGGAGGGAAAGCCGGAGCGTGAGCCCAAGCCGGATTTTGGAAAAGGACCCATATTCAATCTTCCTTGGCTATTAAAGTGCCAGGAAATTAGTGTCTACTACAACCATTCAGCCGTCTGGCTCCTCCAACCGTTGACGAGGGCTCACTTTGTCAGGATAAATATTTGATGCAGCACATGGCCTTTTGACTGTTTTAATGAAGTTGAAGTATCTGACTATCATTTGCACAGAGGAGCACTCACTGGCAAACATCCAGACTCGTGTGACTCATGACTCGGACTCGAGTCTGAATCGCAGACTTGAGTTGCAATAATAAATGACTCCGACTTAGACCTATCGACCCTCGACCTGGATGGACTCGGACATGTATTCAAATGATCAAAGTATGAATCAGTCTTACAACATGGACAACTGGCATTCCAAAGAGTCTAAATGCCTTTTGTGTTTGCAACTGATTTAGTTTGTTTTACATGGCCTGTCAAGCTCTCATGAGGGCGCTGTTCATCTGCACTGTAACCTTTCTGTCTCTGGCAGACACGTTGGTCAGCAATACAGCGTGAAGTTACATGACAGCCAAGTCCAGCTCGTATCTTGTGTCTATTCATTTCACATATTCAACTGGGTCCTCTACAAATATCGGCATGATCTGCTGATACCTTGATTATTTCCTGGCCGAGGATACCTCCAACGATGGCACAAACTGGACTCAGCTCAGCGGCACAGTGACTGCAACAAAGGTGACACAAAAACTCACAAGTCAGCGCATGTAGACACTAGAAAAAACCTCTGCATCTGTTTGCTGAAAACCTAGAAGACGGAGACACTGTTGAGCCAGCTATTCCCAAGATGTTTAAATGCCCAATACAGCATTGGGAAGATCGGAAAACATCGATGTCCACAGAATTCCTTCTAATTCACACAGATGGTCATGATAGAATCCTCATGTTGAAATCTTACGGTCTGGGATGCTGTACTTCCCTAGCAATCTTCACTCAAACATCGACAAATAGTTTATTACTCGCAAGTCATAAACTATTTCTTACATTACAGAATGGTGCAAAAACGGTGACTTTTTTTTTTCCCCTTTTCTACTTTCACACATCACCATTTGAGCTAAAACCTTGGCAGGATTGCTTTTTTGGGATGTTTAATGGTTTAACACACAAACTGTGCCAATTTTTTGACCTTAACCAATGTTGTATTGGGCCTTTAAACCATAATATGTGGAAGACCAGTCATCCAAACTCTAGAAAGCAGAGTGATCGTCAATGTTCCATCAAGTTAACATGACATACTGAGGGGACAAAGAAAAGTTGGAATACCAAAAAAAAATTGGAGACAAGTGGGAAAAGGGAGAGAAATGCATATATGGTTAGAAAACATGGAATGAGGCCACGGTTAGGAAGAAATGGAGCTGAAGCATGACGGCCATATGTGCAGGAGGACATGAAGGGGATAGATGAGGTGAGGGTCATCTAAACACCCTGGTTACAACCTTCCTTGAAAAATCCCGAGTACATCTGAACAGGCCACGGGTCTGGTGCCGATAGATTTGCAGCACGCTTGGGCACAATGGACCTTTCCCATGAAATATGCAAAGTAGACCGAACGCATGTGCTTTACTAAATTGGTTGGCAAACGAGTGCGCGTAGCTTGCAGGTTTCGAAATACGCGCGCAGGAGACACTGAATAGCCAATCACCACACGCCAAACAGTTAGTGCGAAGGACCGCGTGCACGCCCGTGGAAAACTACGATTGGTTGGCATCCCGCTTGCCCACCAATTTTAGTAAAGCGCATGCGCCAGCTCTTATTTGCAAATTTCATGGGGAAGGTCCATTGGGGTATGGAAGACTCAGATCTGTCTGTTGGACAAAATGCAGGCCCATGGTCATATCACCGATGACTGTAATTCAATGAGGGGTTAGTCTTACTTGATATATAAATAGTAGGCAGCTGGGGCCGGCTACATTTTTCTCCCCAGCCGGCAATCGGGAAAGTGCTGGTGATACGTAAAGTGGCGCTAACCCCTCATTGAACTACACTGTCACCAACTGAAGAACCACACTGTATCTATGATTTAGGTTTAATATCAATACTTTGATCAATTCCTAGGTGAACCACGCCATCGCCAAACATATTCAGAACTTGCAGTTGATGAGGCAAGTCACCAGATAAGACTGGAAAGCTGCTTCATGTCCTTGTGATCTGCCCCGGATGGATCTTTGAGCTGGCAACATTTGCAACAAATCAAGCTACGATTGGGGCCTCACCTGGCAAAGTCATCGGACACCATATCTGGTTTGAGCCCGATCTCGTCCATCACTTCGTCCCGGAGTCTCAGCAGCTCCGTCTTGTCATTCTCCAGCCGGTCCGGACTGGGGTTGCGTCCAAACTCCTCATGAAATTTCCACAGCACTTTGGATGGAGGAGAAGGAAACAAGCCATTACCTTTTAGTTCACTCCCCCCCCCCCCCAAAAAAAAATAAAATAAAATATTGCAGTGTATGAAATGGGCAGGCAAAGATTCCGGATGAGAAATGTTCATAATTTGGTTTGCCTAGCTGGTACACAGAATCCCACTGTCCTTGCAAATGTCACTGCATTATTTCAGACTCATTTAAGGCCTTTCCACACCGCAACCATTTTCTTATGGAATTCCTGGTAAATAATGGGAGACTATTTCACACCACCAAATACCAACCCTTTTATTTTTTTAAGGGAACATCTCGTTCCAAGAAATCGACACCTCTGCCGCAGAGGAGGGGTGAGAGTGCAAACTCACAAGTTTTACACGCAAATATTTCAAAGTACATATACAGCTGTGAATGTTTGAATCAAAGAGGGGTGAACCTCAGGGTTTTGCACCAAACAGCTGCAAGTGATAACAAATGTGCGAAAAGTCAGTCTATGCTCAATCATTCACTTTCCTAGGAAGAGGTCGGTCGTGTAAATTGACCGAGCCTATTCCTGCTGGGACACTGGTTTCCCAGGAATGAGAAAACTGAGTGAAATATGAATTGGAAATAGGGGTGATAATTCTCTGGGAAGGGCAACTCCTGGGAAGTCAATGACTAGCGCCCGTCAGGAGCCGGTCGTTTACGAAAGCCACGATGCACATTTTCCTTACCACGCACGACAAAGTACAACTTGGGCGTGAACTTGAGCTGCTTGCCAGTCACACACGTCCAGTCCTTTTGGAGGGCGTTGTTCAGCCGACAGAAGTTGAGCGTCCTTTTGACGTAGCTGGTCTCCTTGTGGTAGGCCTGCTTCTTGGGCTGGGGCTGGTCGTCTGCATCCGTCACCGGATTCTTCTTGAAGGAAACCTTTTCCCTGTTCAAAGGATATGGGCCACATTGATGAATCCTTCCATGCGCAAACTCTCCATATTTCTTACAGAACTTTCAGAATGACGAATCTTAACTCCTGACTGCCCAACGCCATCCCCAGAATGACTAGTTTTGACCAAGACCCACTCCGTTTTGACACAAGCAAGTACCGGTACGGGTAGACTTGTTACCTTTAGATTGTGGCAAGGAATTAGAGTTGAGTTTTCATTCTGTGGATTTTAACATGCGATTCCATTTTCTTACAGGTAATATAAAATATTTTTGGTATGCATAATAATTTCATATTTTGATGAATAATTATTTATTTGTGTAGATACCTTGCCGTATTTTTATCTAAGCCTTGGATTGATTTAATTACAATTTAAATGTTAGAGGTTTTCAATGCATGTCATTTGAAGGGCCGATACAATATTGGGAAGATAGGAAAACATCGATGTCCACAGATTTGCCACAGAAAATTATAAAATAAAGTAATGACATTCAAACTTAAAATGATATACAAAAATGTTGCAAACTGCTTGCTGACTAAAATTACCAACATGCAAATCTCAAAATTTAGTGGGACTGACGTTTCGATGCTGGCAGGACCTTTCTCAAAGGCAGAGCTCTGCCTTTGAGAAAGGTCCTGCTAGGATCGAAACGTCAGGCCCACTAAATTTTGAGATTTGCATTTTGGTAATTTTAGTCAGTAAGCAGTTTGCAACATTTTTGTATATCACTTAAAGTAAATTCAACTTACATTGAGTCGTCATAATGTTTTGACTGAAGCAACTACTACGTTTCGATGCTGGCAGGACCTTTCTCAAAGGCAGAGAAAAGTCCTGCTAGGATCGAAACGTCAGGCCCATTAAATTTTTAGACACTAAGTCTTGCAATTATAACTGTAATAACTGAGTGCCAAATATGTCGGTCCAGTGTGGTCACATGTCATGTACTGCGCTGGACTGACACAGAAATGACCAGACTTGGGTCCACAGTCAAGTTGATATTATGCCCCCTGCATCAATCATTGACCCATGAAATGGCCGATCTTTCTTGAGTGCGGCCTCCATCCACACGAGGACTCACTCGACAAACTCGTGCTCGTTCAGGTCGGCAAACATGTAGCCGTAGAAGCCGTACGTGTCGCCGGCGAAGAACTTGACGCCGAGGTCGTGGCAGATGCGGTTGATCCGCTCCATGGTCCGGTAGGAGCAGCAGGTCAGGCAGACTATGTCAAACTCCCGGAAGAACTCCTCCGGCTTGTCGGCGACGTCGGCATCCTCGGCAGTCACGCACACGTTGGGGTTCAGCTCTTGGGTGTTGGAGACGGACAAGAGCGCCCTCTGGAGGATAGCCAAGAGAGAGCATTGCAAACAGTGAGTCCCACTAGGCATGGTTCCAGCTAGTCAAATTTTTAGCGCTGGTTAAATTTCTGGCTGGAATATTTTCTTGCAGACAAATTAATGATTAGTCGTTAAGTCGTATGTTGCCTTTTTTGTTTTCAACTAGCCAGCTGGTCCAGTTGGGATGACCTCCAACTTGCCTGAGACAAAGTCAACCGTCATTTGGCTGACTGGAGAACACTAAATTTGTAACTTGGGTGTGAAGCTGTTGTGTGCTAATTTAAGCCTTGTGTTTAAGATTGTATAAGGTCTTAGGGGTGGGGCTAGGGTTAGACGGGACTACCCTAACCCTGACCCTAAAACTAATCAAAATCAAAATTTAGGGTTTGTGCAAGGGACCTTGTGCACAATTGTTAAGATGGTGCAAGGCTTAAAGTTTCAGCCAAACAAAGCCAACAAGGGGTGCTTAGGCACGGCCCCCCCCCAAAAAAAAAATCAGTTGTGCAACTTCTGCTTCCTATTAGTCATGGCATCTGATATAGCGTAGGCTGGGCTTGAAATATCCACTAGATCGTGGATCGAGTCTAGTGATTTCAGTGTTAATCTAAGTGTCGAGTGTGATTGCACTGGACTGGTTGGCTGGTGTTTTTTTTTCTTGCACCATGAAGAAAATGGCACTCAAATCCATGTACAATATATCTTTGACCTATACAAGTAACCAGCACTTTCTCATTGTATTTCTTTCACTGTGTGCAAAACGTTTGGGTTTTTTCCTTATTTATGGCACAGGTCTTGTAAAAATAGTTCAGGTCCAGTAAGAGTCTTCAGTTACTGGACCTGTTGTCTAGTAGTAGTACACCTTTTTTCAGAAATTTGAGGCCTGGTAGGGAGTAGGTTGGTAGGATTTTTTCTTTTTATTTTTTCTTTCATGCAGAGTCATGAAAAAAAACCATTTCAGGATTGCATCATCAAAATAGGATCGGCCAGGAAACTGGAAACATAACATTCCAAAATTCTTTTCTCAAAATTAAGTGGGCCTGACGTTTCGATCCTAGCAGGACCTTTCTCAAAGGCAGAGGCTTTCGAGAAAGGTCCTGCTAGGATCGAAACATCAAGCCCACTAAATTTAGAGATTTGCATTTTAGTAATTTTAGTCAGTAAGCAGTTTGCAACATTTTTGTATATCACTAATTCTTTTCTCAATCAAAATCTAGAATCAAAGTGCCACTAATGCATCGGTGATCGGGGCTCTGTACATTTTTCCCGACGCCATCTCTGGAGACGAGGAACTGGGAGCAGGCGTCCAGGTCGCTGAGGGAGTGTTGGTCCAGCAGCTTGATGGATTTGATGCCGGCCAGGACGATGTTCTTGCACACCTCTGCACCAAGGCCACCGAGCCCCACCAGGAGCACACGGGTGGCACGCAACCTGCACAGAAGAAAGGAGGACACACACTCATAATATTGCAGCTAGCCACTATACCATACTACAGGGGACCAGACTGCCAGTTACGGAGCTGCTGTTTGAATCTTGCAACCGAACCAGCAGGTTTTCGCCCATTGTGGGGGGAAATCGACACATTTTTGCCACATGGACAGTTGCACACAGGTGCGTGGTATGTAAACAACATTTGCTAGAAATCTTGGGCTGAATGAAGCAGTATTTTATGAGTTATGCTGAACCTGCTGATCCCTATGCCACAGCACTAGTGAACATTATACAGAAGCCTATGGGAAAAAAGCATAGTTATCTGTGGGGTTCCGGTCGGGTGATCCCCCGAAATCTCAAATGTTTTAAAAACGCAGTGGCTGTTGTTACGGCAGTCGTCCGTGTGGTTCCCTGACTTCACAGTATTTGTCAGGATGTTTAGCTCTTGGAACCAGACTATCAGCTAATACTAATACTAGACTGGTTCAACCAGCCTGCAATGCTGACGAAATACAATCAAGTCAGGGAACCACACAGACGACTGCCGTAACAACAGCCACTGCGTTTTAAAAAAGGCGATTGTAAGGGTCCAAGTTACTTGGACAGCCAGGGTGTGAGCATTTAAACGGCAAATAAACTGGGCTAATCATTTACTTCTTGATAACTAATTATGGAGATTTGAAAGGTATTGCTGTTGCAAAAATAACAGCATCAATGCTCCTCCATGATCAATGCATGTAAAAAAACAAATGTGTAATGTATTGTATAAATATTGTATTTGTAACTTTGTAAGTCAACTTTGCATTTGATTTTGAATTTTGATTTTGAATGATGGAAACCAGTGGCAGTGAGATGATTTACCTTTTCTGGGCCTCCAAACCCCATAAACGGATTTGTCGGTCATATAATGCAGCTTCTGCTTCTGTGATCACCGAAGACTCTTTCTCGGTCATTTTGATTGACCAATTCTGACACACAAACTTAATCACAAATTTGCAGGAGAAGCGACGGTGGGCACCACACTCTTTCTTTGTCACAGACTGTTTCTAGCCTGTGTTGTACTGTACATAAAACAGCCGTATACTTATACTGGTGCACACAGATGCATGATGGGAAGACCACTTATTGCCAGATATGTCCTTAATGTCCATTGGTTGATCGTTGTCGATAGTGATTTTTTTATCCAATGATGTGTTGTTTTACTTAACCCGTAAGGATGCCAGGTAGCGTCTAGCTCCCAGTGATCTCATATTGATTCTGAGCATGAACTCTACCAGAGGATCAGTCTGAGCCAAAATGGTGCTGCTGGACAACGACACGGTTCGTAAATAGAGCATATTTTCCCAGATTTTCGAGAGACAGTTGTGAATTGAATACCCTTAGCTAACTCATCTGAAATGCCATTGTGTTTTCTTCTTTCAGTTTTTGACGGAACTGACCCGGCTTTTCCAGAAAACGCGAACTTCTGGATCAGTCAGCATCACGATGAAGCAATGTGAGTTACTGAGACTGAGAGTGAGACAGTGACTGAGTGAGAGAAAGCTTTAAAAGTTGAAAAATAATAATAATTAATATTATTAATAAAACTAAATTGGAATAAACAATTACAATATTTGCTAACAATTGTCATTGGAAAAATGGAAGTTAGAATGATTAAGCAGAATCATGCTTTGGCCTTAGACTAGAGTAGAGGCTAGAGCCGGCAGCGTTAAGTCTAGTCCGAGTAATTTGGACCCTTACAATTGCCCTTTTTAAAAATTTTGAGATTTCGCCCGAAATCTAAAAAAAAAAAAAAAGGGCGATTGTAAGGGTCCAAGTTACTTGGACTAGGTTAAGTCGGGTGGTGTGATTCTAGTCCGAGTAACTTGGACCCGACAAGTCACCCTGTTTTATCAAATTTTGAAATTTCTGAGATTCGGGTGACTTTAGGGTCCAAGTCGTACCGAGTCCCAACATGGCTGATGTGTACAAACCGCCAAACCATTTCGACCGAAAAACTACCCGACCGAAACCCCCAGATTTACCGCCAAAATCACCCATATCACCGTCCTACGTGCCCATTTTTGTGATTCAGTGAGAATCACAGATTTCAATAATGCTCATTTGTAATTGTATTACTCACATTTGGGGAAAAAGTAGTCCGAGTAACTTGGACCCAACAAGTCACCCAGTTTTTTTTTATAAAATTTTGAATTTTTGAGGGATGGGTGACTGTAGGGTCCAAGGATTGAGGCTATGCTGCATCGTCTGAAATCTCTGTAATGTCATCTTTGAAAAATACCCCTGACCGAAATCCCCAGTTTAACCCCCCAAAACACCCGTGAAACCGTCCCACGCGCCCATTGAGGATTCAGTGAGAATTACAGTTTCCAATACTGGTCATTTTGTTTTACTCACGTTTGGGAAAAGGGAGAAAATTCCCCCTCCGTTGACCGAGAACGGGTCGACGAGCCGAGTTGGGGTGGCCATCTTGGATTTGAAAACTGGATGACGTCACCAGGTCCGGGTCGGGAGTGGTCTGCGGAAGTGTGCTTGCGACTGTTTCCTGAATAGCAATGCAAAGCAACGTCCGGGATATCGCACCGCGCGCACACACATTACAATTGCCCTTTTAAATTTTGTTTGAGGGGGTCGGGCGATAGTAGGGTCCAGGTATTTAACACGACCAACACGATTTTACCCCGAAAACACCCTTTAAACCATCCCACGCACCCATCTTTGGATTAAGTGAGAATCACCGATTTCAATACTGGTCTTTTGCTTTACTCACGTCCGGGGAAAAAGGAGAAATTTCCCCTCAGGTGATCGAGAAGATTATCTCTCATCCGACAAGCCAAAATGTGGCGGCCATCTTTGATTTCAAATTGAAACGGTATACACGTAAATCGATGATGTTTTGTGTGCACCAGTAGGAGCCAACCATAGAGCTCTATAAAACTTAGTTACGGCACTGCAACTGCGCAACCGCACTTGTGCAGTTGCAGTGCCGTAACAATAGAAAATGGAAATATGTTTAAATGGCTGCTGTAGCAATAGCCACTGCCTAATTTTTAACGTTAATACAAGTAATACCGTATATGTAGGGAGTCTGACAGAAGTCACAGAACTTTAAATTCATTTTTTGGAACCCCACAAATTTGGTACCACTGTAAAGAGAATCTCAGGAGAAATTCAATTGTTTAGAAATCAGCTTGATAGGCATACAGTCTGTAGCTTAGTGCTGTTATGACTAATTTTGATTGATAAAATTTGCTGTTTTCAGTCTGTCAAATTGTTGGTATCTTCCAACATGTCAATTGGCAAGAGGTTCTGCTCTAAGCCTTTTTGCATTTCTTGCCATTCAAACTACATCAAGATGAATTGATGCGACTTTGGCGAGACGAATACAGTGCTTAGAATTAAGCTTAAAATTTAGGACTTAGGACTTAGAATTTGTATAGAAATTGCATTGCAGAAATCGGGACTTTGTTCAGACCACTGACTTGAGTGAGTTGACAAGTAAGCCGATATTGGTTTAACTGACGTTAATTGTATTTGGGAAGGTCACCATCTAATAGCTGGATAGTTCAGATGGTAAGAGCATTGGTATACAAAACCACAGGGCTCGGATTCAAGCCCCGGTCCAGTTAAAGTTTTCTGAGGTTTAAACAAAAAATTCTCAAAAGTTCACAAATTTGTTAAAAAAAATATCTTATGAAAGGTTCACTGACTGTATCAGATATAGGTCAAGTTGGTCAATTTGAGTCATACCACAGCATGAAATCTACTTCTACCACCATGGTACCACTTAATTAAAGCCTGTCTCAACTCGTACCCAAACCAACTCGTACCTCTACATATGTGCTATGTTTGTGACATGCATCTGATAGTTATCCATGCAAGATTGCGAGTACAATCTGGCTCAGGTTCATCATTTTCATTCCTTTGTGCATGGTGTTTGAAGCATTTATTAAAATGTTGTTAACTTTAATCCTTCATCAGCTCCATTTTTTTTTTTTTGTCATGTCGAATTGTTTAGATTATGGACAGGTGAAACCGCAACCCAAAGGAACAAGGAAGACAGTACCTGAGCACGCTGAACACAAATGTCTCTTCCGCGCCTCCAACGGCAAGAAGAAACTCAGCACAGTGGTAAGGCTGGCTTTGCTGAGGAGGTCTGCATCCAGAAAGCCCTTGTAATGTTATTAAAGGGGACTGAAATCTAGAGAAAAATGTTGGCTTACCTGATTGGCCGTTAAAAACAACCTACAGTTACCTATGTGCTACTCACCTACGAGTTTCATAAAGAGAGAAAAATTCATGGAATTCGGTGGTCGAATTCGCGTTTCCGCAAACTGCCATCTTTTCGAATGGCCCGCCAGTGACTGCGCGAGGTATGACATCGCAACGGAAAACTCCCGCATGGGCCCGGACGGATGTTGCAAAGTCACTATAACGAGATAGGTCAAGTAAAAACAAATGATTACCGGTAGTTTCTACTTTCTCATCCCCGCCCGCATCGTTTTTTTTTGCCGCCACACCGCTGTCTACTTTTTACTAGTCCGCCGGGCTAGCAAAGTGGGTCATTTTACTAGCCCGCAGCTGTTTTGACTACCCGGTAGACAATGACCGTCGGGCTAGTGCTAAGGTCGAGCCCTGAGCCTGTATCTGTTTGTTGACTTAACAATTGACGTTTTGATGTCTTGCAGATAAGCTCCAAGGACGTCACAAAGTTTCAGATGGTGAGTCGACCTCTGCTCTATCCATTTGAAATACAGTAGACTAAAGTGATTTGTAGGACTCATGACTCGACTCAGACTCGGACATGTGGATTTCACAGACTCTCATTGATGCTTTATCTGTTTGCTTGACTATAATTTTGATTTGATATAAATGATCTTGTAAGCATGTCTATTACTTGTAAATGCTAAGTCAAAGAACTCAAGGAAAAGCTAGTAAATGTGGTTCGAGAAAAACTGTGAAAACTGTAAAAAAAAAATTGGAAGTACATTCCCAATGCAGTTTGGAATTTAAAGGTGAATCAAGACGTAGACTCAAGACTCAACCTTTGTTACTTAAGACTCAGACTCGACCTGGATGACTCAGGACCTGCACTCAGACTTGAACAATATGACTAGGACATGATAGTTTGTAAATCAAATACGTCTGCACTCTGCCTACAGGTACCTTAACTTAATTACAACACAAATCTCACACTTTTACCAGTTAATAACCCAGACACGGGGGTCTGTTCATAAGTGTCCGTAGGGCTTATCGAATCTTTAATAGCATTTTTGCTTGGAAGCCCAGCCAGGCCACCAGTATAAATATTTGCATGGCCAAATGATTGTCTTGGTGGCCCGGCACTTGATTTTGAGTGTTAAGTGTTATAACAGGGGACGCTGTAGTTTGTCATGTGACTCTGGGGTTGGCCAGTTGGCCAGTTGGCCAGACAGAGTTAGCGGCCGTTGGCATCTGGGCCTCTGTTAAAGTTTTTCCTAAAAGGCCTTTACAATGTGTGGTGATTATTGAATTGGCCTGCATTGACCTCCCCACCCATTCATACTGCATGCAAATTCCCAATGCACAATGAGCCCCGGTAAGCACTGTTTACATAGCACGCCACATGGGGGGGGGGGAAACAAATTGTGTTGGGACAGGGTCAGAATCCCATATTATTTTTGTGGGGCCATTAAACCTTTTTAGCCGTTAGTAATGTGAGCGATCCCAACCCATTTCTATGTTACACTTACATCAATTCCCTCCATGTCCCATTGGTTCGTGTCCTCTGGGTATCTCCGGGGCTGGCCTGGATACTGGCTATTGGCAGCTCTTTGTAATTGTAATTTGTAACTCAGAGTGGTGCATTGTATGTGTCAGGGGATGGGGGTTGCAAGCTGTCTGCTCCTGGTTGCTGATATGCAACCTGTATTTGTCACATGGAGCTGCCATGGATGCATGCTTGCATGCCAGCTGTTATCATCCGACCTTTTTTTTTTTGTAACGTGCATGCGATGCGACTCATTTCTTGATTCAGAATTTCAGAGGTTTTTTCTCGTTGCTTCTGTCAGGGCTTTGATTCACATTCCTCTGTTTCAAAGTTCATTTCTGTAGTGGCTTTAAATGCTTTTCAATGTTGTTGCCTTGAATAAGTCGACAGGGCTACAAATTGCTGCAATGGTTATAAGCGGCACTCAACTGGCCCAAAAGCTGTGGCGCAAATTGATGATATCTACTGTAGGTAGATGCTGTCAAAGACATGAGCAGGCATTTTGTATGGAACATGCAGTACGGTCCAGGAGTTCTCCAGATGCCAGGTTTTCTCCAGAGAGTGTTTCATAAATACTTCACAAGGAATGAATTTCATTCCTTAAAATTAAACAATTGAAATAAACAATATCTTTATTAAGCATAGATAAAACTTGATGTAATGTAATTCAATGAGGGTTTGCCCTGGTCAATGTAATAAGCACCGAGTGCCCAGTGCTTTGCCGGATTTCTTTATTCACACAAACTTCAAATGCCCCCGAAAATGTTTGACTGGAGTACATTCCCCTCAATTTAGTTGATGGAAATTAACCCAGGAATATCGGGCTGCTTTGCATTTGGATATTGAAATTTAGAGTGTCATTGACCCAATTAAGTGCAGATGTGCAGTAAAAATGTCAAATTCTTTCACCATATGTGCCCAATATGTCACTCGGTTTTTATGTTGGTTCCTTTTTGATTTGTGATTCTCTGAAGTGGTTCTGCCCGACAAAGATTGATCGAGAGTCAATATTTTGGAAACCAATCCATTTGCCATTTTAGTTTTCATTGTCCTTATTGATTTCCATGTGCCAGCCCTGCCGGATGTGTGGGTGGATGAACATGAAGTTATGTTGTTTCCTCCTCAATTTTTTGGCAACGAAGTAGAATTGATACTCTGCCAACATTTTAAGATAAGGTGATGTGTCGCTGCCTTAATGCTGGTGAATGCGATGGGCATCTTGATTAGGTTTCTGTTCTGATGCCAAAAAAGATATCCGTTGACATGTAAAGATAGCCATATGCCAGTACGTGTATAACTGATCAGTATAGTAACGACCTAAGGATAGTACTTAAAGTCCCTGCACAACATTGGTCTTGGTCAAAGAATAGCATCCATACGTTATCTGATCCAACATGTGCATGAAATAGCATACCTGTGAACATTTCAGCTCAATCCGGCAACTAAGTCTCAAACTAAATCTCGGTAAGACGTAAACGATTTCTTTTACTCCTTTCTCCCAAAATACAACATTTTAGGCAGAAACATTTCAGTGCGAAGTTTCTACGATAACCATCTCCAAACTGTATAACTTTCATGTAAATCTGTGAACATTTCTGTTTTTTCGTTCTTACCAATGTTGTGTAGGGGCTTTAAAGACAACCAGTTGGGAATTAGATTTCGTAGCAACAACTCCATTATCAGATGCAATGAAAGGCAATCTATATAGCACAAGATTGATAAAGATGGGACCAATAAGCACTACAACAGTATCTGTTGGAATTATGACAGCAAAGCCTGGCTACCCATAGCAGTATCTTCACACTAAGTCACACACATGATAGGCCTACACTGAAAACGAATCCGAAGGTAGGATTATATTTGAAACTCACCAGAATGCTGTCATAGGGACTAACCTTCCCAAGTTTGTTAGTCTTCATCGCATTTGATAATCTCTCAGGCTGTAGTTTGTATCTCGACTGACTTTTTATATTGTTCATAATGGCGGACCGTTTTTGTGAAACTCAAAACCCAGTTAACGCAGACTTGAATGCTTCTGACTGGTGCCCTCCACAGCGGCAAATACTGCTTGACTGCTTGGGAAGACCACCATCTATACCCGCTGGCATGCATGCACAACCAGAGGTCTCGTGTTGAAGTCCCGGCTCAGTCCAAGTTTTCTTTCCCAATTTTTCAAAAAGGTCTTAACCCGTAAGTGTCCATCCTCTCCTCCATCTCAGGCTTACGCCAACGTCTTGAAGACGAACATGGACAACCTTAAGAAGAGGGGCAAGAGGGACACCAAGGGCAAGACGAAGACCAACAAGGCGACGTGATACACGAGGGATGCATCTCTGAACCAAACCTGCCAGGGGGCAGCGGGCTCAACCGCAGAGCTGTTGTCCAAAGGAGCGCGTGTACCTTTGGGCACAGGCTGTAGATAGGCACTACATTGTAGTATGTCTTGACGTAATCAGTTCCTTGTACCTTTTCTGACATCGTGTAGAGAGATGTGGCATGATTTGCTACATCAGTGCTCTTAATTTATCAATTTCGACTTCTTCTTTTTAAACATTATTTGAAAAAAACTCATTCCCCCTTGTCACATAATAGTAAACATGTACAATGTAATTCCCATGTAAGCCCCAAAATCTGGCTGCTTGGAACAATTTTATGTTAACTTGATGTTGCTCTGTTCACCCTTTTATGAATATGTGACATTTTTTAAATGAAAAATTGGCAAAGAAAACTTTGACTTTGACAGAGACCTCTGGATTGACGTACTAGTTCGTGGTATACGTTAATCCAGAGGTCTTGGGTTCAAGTTCCGGTCCAGTCAAAGTTTTCTTTGCCAATTTTTCAATTTGTTCAAGCAGTTTTTCCTTGGTTTGTTTGACATTTATTAATGATTATGTCTCAGGGGTCACTTAGTTACGATGTGACCCAAAAAGGAAAAAAAAAGGAAATTCATAGGGAGAACAAGAAAACAAGATTCAATACAGACGAAAAGCAGCTATGCGTGGTGCACATTGCGTTATTACTCGTATTCCTTTTTAAGTAGGAAACATGCACGAAAGTGAATGGAATGTCATTTTATGTGTATTTCTATAAGTTCTTATTGTTTTTTCCCCCATGGGATGGTGTTGAGAGTGAACAACGTGAGAAGCGTCACCTCGATAAAAATTGAAAAAGTAAAACCATCTAATGCATGATCTGTAATTTCTGTAAATAACGGGTATTTAAAACAGTAATTAAAAGCAACCATCTCCAGAGATTCGAGTTATTCATTCAATTTTCAATCGAGTAACGGTTCCCCGAAAAACTGACCAGAAGCACTGCAGTAGGCCTATATTTCTTGAAGTATAATTATACCCATTTACTGTACAGTGTACTTCATGCCTACATGGGGTTGTCCGTGCATCTGAACGAGGATTAACCGCCTAAGATGACGTAAATGCTGTATTTGGTCGTACGCCTTGCTCTCCGCTTTGGAACATAGAAGTATGCAATGTACATGTATATCACTCCTCGGCTCTCTTATGGTCCGAAGAGGGGAACAGTATTCATGACCTGTCTCACTCCTCCCGTTGTTCATGTGGCCACGTGGAATTGACCTATTGCGCCCCATAGGTCAGCTGACCTATAGTGTGCATCAAACAATCACCACGGAGGCCCCCAGATCAAGGTGTCGCTGTTGTAAAGTATACGATGAGTATTGCACTAGTTTGTTCGATCGAGGCTTTTCTTTCTCGAAACCTATGCAGAATATTGCATAGGGTGCGGAGTTTGTACCCGAAACCTTACCGGTATACCCACTATAAGTCACGCGACGACACCGCGCAATCGGTCTATTGGGTGCCACTCTTTTGACCGACGGGCGGTAAACGACTCTTGATAAGCCAGCTGTGGGTGGACCTGAGGAGGGCTGGGGGACATTGCTTTAGCACGAGGCCGAGGTCGAGCTCAACAGACTATAGTGGAGATGGCAGGACAATTACAGCTGTTTAAATAAGGCACTCGTGAAAACAGTGCTGTGATACCAAAGTAAAGATTAAAAAAAATAAAAAAATCTAAAGCAAAGTAGCCTACCCACTGTTTCTCTATTCCGGGTACGGCATGGTATTGCATGGCTTCAAACAATTACACTGTATACTGACCGAATTTTTCGCGTGGAACCCCCCCCCCCCACCGCAATGTTTTCGTACAAGGAAATGCAAATTCAACTCGTGTCGTCATTGGTGGAGTACCAGTTCCCCAGAGGCGTTGACGATTCGATGGTGTAATGATTTGTATTTAATATAAGGACCCCATTATTAGCCTACACATTGTCTGACTTTGCGTTAGAAAGTGGAATTGGGTATAGAGGGATTCTTCTGGTACAATGATATTGGAAATGACGATACATGCATAGGCTGTCACCAAAAGCAATTTTAGCTACCAACTTGGGAGATAACTCACTGCAGTGTCAAAAAAGGGTTTCTCTGAAAAGAGATTGTAACGCAAAATTCGGGCAGTGTGTGTTGGAATCCTTGCAATCTCCTGACTACGGGCAGATAGGCCTACAAACTTCCCGAAACGTTGAGTTACTGGCTTTGTTCAGAGCCACACTCCGTCTCGAAAGAGATGATTTACATCATCGCAAACTTTCCACTTGCCATTTCCACCATTCAAACCATTAAATATTCTCATCCGGATAAACCGATTCACTGCTATGTACATGTACATGCAATGAGCACCACTTTTAATTCTACAGAGGCCAATTAATTATGTGGGAGTGTCTCAATGCTCCCAATCAGATAATCTGGTAGTTTGGAAGATCAACGAATAGCTCTGATGAAGAACGAAGAACGGACAGCTTGTGAATTGCCTCGTGGGACAAGGGCATAAGGCCTCTGCATCTGACTCGCAGGAGTCACTGCAAAACAGCGCATGTCTGAGATTGTTATCATCACTCCAGACGCAAACATAAACACAATGACGGGAATACAGGTCTACATGCGTGTACTTGGCTTTTACCGCCTTTATTCCATGCTAAAGTAGCCGAATATATCCGGCATATTTCCGCTAAGCTTAGTTATGTAACACTATATAATTATAGTTTTTGATGAATTCACGCGTTATGTTATTATGTTACTTTGAAATGGGAGGCAAACGAGAAGAGACGACTTTCTACCGAGCTCATCTTCAAACAGGCAAAAGAAAAACTGACCGGGAACTTTTGATGAAATTGAAAAATTGGCAAAGAAAACTTTGACTGGACCAGGACGCCAACCCGAGACCTCTAGATTAATGTAGGCCTACCAGCGCTCTCCCATCTGAGCTATCCAGCCCTTAAATGGCCTTCCCAAATAGTCAACTAGGCCTAGTCTTTGCCGGGATGGGGGCGCCAGTCAGATGCAATTCAACCATCTCTAGGGATCACATCTCCGCTTTCATTCAGATGCAAACAACCAATTGCTTCTTTTCTTTGCCATTTCTTCAATGAGCTCATCTCCAGTAAACATATTTTGGTGTACCATATACCGCATGCATTTTCCTTGCGTTAAATATCATATGTGACCCGGCACAGCATAATGAAGAATAACCCCACTTTTGAGATTTTGAGATTTTCTAATGATGTGAAAGAGTATACCATTAGCTTTTAAATGATATCAAAATATAATATCCTCTAATACTTAAAATTTCCGAAAATACGATTTTTAAAAAAAAATTTGTAATCGAATTGTGAAGATACTTTTACTTCAGGCGTTGTTTACTCAAAAAGTGTTTTGGTGGGATATTCCTCATGTCGTTGTGCCGGGTCACATATATGCATATCAGGATATCAATCATATTCGAGATCCGGTGATGCTTTGAAACCAAGGGGTGTGTGTGTGTGTGTGTTCCATGCTGTGGCCCAAGCAGGGTGGTACCGCTCCCAACTGGCGGCCGAGTATTGGGAGATGAAGGAACACTCTTCTCTTGTCGTCCGCATGGAGTCATGCTCCTGGATACGGTCTTGATGTTACTTTACGGCCACTACATCCTCGTTGGCTAGACAGGGAATTGCAAAGAGTCATATCAATGAACAACGTGTCAAGGGCTGACTCAAGATCAGACAACCGGAACAAAAAGTGTGCGATAGGGTTGGTGTTGGTTGAGGATACATTGGCGGAAGGCAAGATTGCGGATGAATCAATGCCTGGGTGCATGACCTTATTGGTTAGGCCTAAAGATTACCAAAATGAAAATGTGCCATGTCACTCCTATCTGAGGGAAGGTGCAAGTGAGGTATAAGACAGACCAGTAGGTAAAACTCAACAATGAAACAAGGGTATTACCAAGAGACACTACCTACATATTCAAAAGGACAGCAATGATCTGATGCCAATTTCGAAAACCAGCACAAAATCAAGTTTTATAAATCTTATTGAGAATAAAATGTATAATAATAAATACATTTGCCAAATAAATAAATTATTTGGCAAAACATTTTCAACCTCATTAATTTTGTAATCTAAATTGGCCCAATGGCCTGCTATATGGAAGAGTGATTTGAAGAACCCTCTTTTACATCCAGAAGACAACGATTTCATGTACGAGTTGAGACATCGTGTTTTAGCCACAAAAGACTCCGTGTAGGCCTAAACATTTGTAAAACTGATAACTCTAGATGCCCATTATGCAATGAAGAAACGGAAATTCGGGAACATTTGTGTATTTTCTGCGCTCGCACCATTGATGCCTGGGTCTATGTAGAAAATATGTAAAAGAAATATTCTGGAGAGTGGAGTTTTTATCGAAATGACTCAGTGAGAATTCGGGGCTATAAACTTTTTTTGGACCACATTGTAGATATTATTCAAATGCTTAGACAAATATATAATGTTAGATTTAAAGAAGTTTTCGATAACACTAATGTATTTGACAACATCATCATTATGCATTTTAAACAAAGTTTAAAGAGTTTATTGCGTTTTGAATTGTAAAGATTGACGCTTGAGACCTTTCAATCAGTGTATGGCAAAAAATATTGTTCTGTGTTCTGTAGATGAGTGTAACCATCTAGTTTTTTTGCTGACTAGTCGAAGAAACTATGATGACTATTTTTTTCTCAGGTATGATAGGTATAGGACGGGTATAATAGGTATAGGACGGTGGCAAGGTAAGGTACGGGTGCAATAGGTATATGACGTGTGTAATAGGTATAGGACGAGTGCAATATGTATAGAGCGGGTGCAATAGGTATATGACGAGTGCAATAGGTATAGGACGGGTATAATAGGTATAGGACGGGTGCAATAGGTATAGGACGCGTGCAACATGTATATGACGGGTGCAATAGGTATAGGACGGGTATAATAGGTATAGTACAGGGTATAATAGGTATAGGACGGATGCAATAGGTATAGGATGGTGTAATAGGCATAGGACGGATGCAATAGGTATATGACGGGTGCAATAGGTATAGTACGGGTGCAATAGGTATCGTACGGGTGCAATAGGTATAGGACGGGTGGAATAGGTATATGACGGGCGCAATAGGTATAGGACGGGTGCAATAGGTATAGGATGGGTGTAATAGGTATAGGACGGATGCAACAGGTATAATGACGGGTGCAATAGGATGGGACGGGTCCAATAGGTATAGGACGTGTGCAATAGGTATAGGACGGGTGTAATAGGTATAGGACGGGTATAATAGATATAGGACGGGCGCAATAGGTATAGGACGGGTGTACTAGGTAGAGAACGGGTGCAATAGGTATAGGACGGGTGCAACAGGTATAATGACGGGTGCAATAGGATGGGATGGGTGCAATAGGTATAGGACGGGTACAATATGTATAGGACGGGTGGAATAGGTATAGGACGGGCGCAATAGGTATAGGACGGGTGCAATAGGTATAGGATGGGTGTAATAGGTATAGGACGGATGCAATAGGTATAGGACGGGTGCAAATAGGTATAGGATGGGTGCAATAGGTATAGTACGGGTGCAATAGGTATAGGACGGGTGCAACAGGTATAATGACGGGTGCAATAGATCGAATGAGACGGGTGCAATAGGTATAGGACGTGTGCAATGGGTAGCGGAAGGGTGTAATAGGTATAGCACGGGTGTGATAGGTATAGGACGTGTGCAATAGGTATCGGACGGGTGTAATAGGTATAGGGCGGGTTCAATAGATATAGGACGGGCGCAATAGGTATAGGACGGGTGTACTAGGTATAGAACGGGTGCAATAGGTATAGGACGGGTGCAACAGGTATAATGACGGGTGCAAAAGGATGGGATGGGTGCAATAGGTATAGGACGGGTACAATATGTATAGGACGGGTGGGATAGGTATAGGACGGGCGCAATAGGTATAGGACGGGTGCAATAGGTATAGGATGGGTGTAATAGGTATAAGACGGATGCAATAGGTATAGGACGGGTGCAATAGGTATAAGACGGGTGCGATAGGTATAGGACGGGTGTAATAGGTATAGGATGGATGCAATAGGTATAAGACGGGTGCAATAGGTATAGGACGCGTGCACCATAGGTACATGACGGGTGCAATAGGTATAGGACGGGTATAAAGGTATAGGAAGGGTATAATAGGTATAGGACGGATGCAATGGGTATAGGACGTGTGCAATAGGTATAGGACGGGTGCAACAGGTATAATGACGGGTGCAATATGATGGGACGGGTGCAATAGGTATAGGACGGTGCAATAGGTATCGGACGGGTGTAATAGATATAGACGGGTGTAGTAGGTGCCGGTACTGTACCATGTTTTTATGGGTGCAATAGATATAGGACGGGTGTTATATAGGTATAATATTAGAGTAACATGATATA
>OX465101.1:34215232-34274951 GCA_949987565.1 Luidia sarsii
CTCCGGGCACTTTTGCATATGCAATTGTGTCCGGGGCTATGCAAAACTATCCAACGTAGACGTACGTACGTGTACGTAACCGAGCGTGCATGCACCGAATGTACACGTACGTAGATGCACATGCAGCGTGAATGTTCACGTTCATCGTGATTACAGCTTCCTGCAACTGCTTCATCGTTTTTTTCTTCTATTCTGTTGGTCGGGGCTGTTGAGTTTGAAAGGCTCACTGATCCCTTCATCTGGAGAGAAACTTGCCATAGAGTGTTTATGGAGTGGTCATAATAATGTCCACTTTTTAAAAATATAGTCTCATGAATGAATGAAAATTCATCAGATGGAGTTGCATGAATCTAATTACTAGAAGTAAGTAGATTCAAACAAAAAGTTGTAAAATGATATTCCATAAACTTTTAATTTATCATTCACGCTGTAGTAATCTTTCACTCCGGGGAATAACATGGAGCAGCCAGACTGACCAATCAGGTGCCAGAATGCCATTCTGTGACGTCACGCCGACCAAGTGAATTCTAAATCTTTCGACATAAGCCCCAATATGGTATGTGTACTTCGTCCCGTCAACAATAGAGGGCGTTTCTGCCAGGACCGTTTTGCATGGTTGCGGACACAATTGCATAATTATGTACGTGTGTCCGGTTGCAGCATTCTCGCCTTTCGGTGGCGCACGCGTTGCACCTGGCGTGTACAGTGTGCGAGGTGTACGCGGTGGTTTTTGGTGGCGCGTAGTTACGGGAGCTGGATTGAAGCGGTATACCTCCCGCTGCGGTCTACAAAATAATCGGAAACACGGTCACGCCACTTGTTTGAGACACAATGACGGAACGTTCGTCGCTGTGGGCGTCGTGTATTTCGCAGCTGTGCCAGTTCTTTCTTTGCATCCCGCTCAAACGTTCTCGCTTGTCTGGGATTTATGGAGATAACTCGTGTGACGCAGAAGCGCCATTACCGCTGTACTGTATGCAGCCTTGCTTTTAATCAACACAGGAAACAGTGAAAGTGAATAGTATAACGTCTTTCCTTAGCGGGCGGGCGTGAGATCTCTTCAGCAAATTAATGTTAACAATTCCCACTTTCCTCGGTATCTTTAGCTTTTTATATCTATACCTGTTTCCTTTTCGATATAAAAGCGATTGTGCCTACACTCTAAAAACGGTGCTCACATCATGCACATTGATGAAGTATGTTGAGCCACATGGTGCACGATACATGCGCACGAAGTGATGCTCACTTTCACTCCATGTGCTTGAGGTGCAGTAAATAGGAAGATATTCTTGTACATGAAGCACTTCATGCACCTCATCGTGCATCCGACTGGCGCGCTTTCGAGCCAGTTTCGGCCACTTCAGACATCACAAGCACCGTGAGATTAACACTTTCGATATAACGGAGAGGTTGATTAATTTTGTATATTTCACTTTTTGTGCAACGCAAATATTGACGAGGATACGACAAAATGGCCACAGGAGAAGTACTCAAAGTATTATACCAAACACATGCACGGCTTTCAAGCAGGAGTTAGCTTGTGAGGATACATTCAGTAGTAGTTGCTTCAGTCAAAACATTATGACGACTCAATGTAAGTTGAATTTACTTTGAGATGAAAAAAAAATACCCATTATAATTCACATGATGGCATGTAAACAATGGTCGCGCAACTATTCCACTGTAGTTTGTTGACTGGAAAATGTGCCGAAATGTCGCTAAAGTTTGATAACATTTGCATGGTACACCTTTGGAGCGAGTCTCGTTAGCCCAAAAATCTGCAAAGGAAATAGATTACGCAGTGGCTGTTGTTACGGCAGTTGTCCGTGTGGTTCCCTGACTTCACAGTATTTGTCAGGATGTTTAGCTCTTGGAACCAGACTATCAGCTAATAGACTGGTTCAACCAGCCTGTAATGCTGACGAAATTCAATCAAGTCAGGGAACCACACGGACGACTGCCGTAACAACAGCCACTGCGAATAGATTATATTAATGGAGCAGATTTGTTTCTATTGCTGTTCGACGCGCAGCTAGTGTCAGCGGTAACGAGGTTTTGGCGGCGTGGAAATCAGCCCGCGGCAATGCTTCATTGTCAACGCCCGTGTGCGTCCAAGATTGCTAATGCACATGCTGTTACTACGAAATTCGGATCGGTCTGTATAATATAAATTATGGTCAGAATTCACCAAAGTGTTCCATGATGGGAAACATAATGATATAGGCCTATACACACCGACAGAATATGACGAGTAGAGGGTTCCTCTGTGATGACGTAGAGAGATAGTGAAGACTGGCTGATTACTGGTAATGGAGTAATTGCCGATTGCTCGCTGTATTTCTGTCTCGACTTCCGTCAACGCAGAGCGGGCTGTCAGACAGTGTTAACGACCTAATATCGTGTACTTTCCGGACATAAAATACTCCCGAATTCGTTCTATGCGTAAAGTTAGTATACGGCAACGAAGGTTATTTTTTTTCAGGAGGAATGTTTGATTGAATCAGAAACATCACACTTTCATTACGCATATTACTTCAGAGCCATTGCGCTTACCAGTCTTAAATCCTAAATTTCACTGAAACCGTGCTTAAAAGGCGTCCCATTTGCCATTAAATTTAGAAATCCAACCATTTGTCCATGAAATATACTTTTCTTTAACATGTTATTGTTTTACATCTTCTTTTAACAGTGTAAGGGTAGGTTTGCTATCCACCATCTTCATCTTATAAATATGAAAGCGACATAGTAAAATGACGAGGTTTAGAGCACTCCATGATTTTTTGTACGCATACCGAATAGAATAGCCATATCATCTAAGTGAAAGTTAACATCCAACGCCTCTTCAAACCAGTCCCTAACTTGGGGACCAAAACGTAGACGATATTTCGCACTTGCAAAATATATGAGGAGACGACGACGGCGGGCAGAGTACACACTCCCCGAAACGTTGAGTTACCGGCTCTTTTCAGAGCCATACTTCTTGAAAGAGAAGATATACATGGTGTCACCGCAAACCTTCAACTAGATAGTAACTACAAAGGCCGTTTTTGAAATGAAGGCATAGGCTCGGGCTCAGGCTTCGTCTCCATCTGATAAAACCTGAACATCCAGGTTGTGGTTTGTTTCCGAATTTGAAGGTTTGTTGGCTTGATAGGTACAGGGTATTTCCCAAGATACTGGGGCCAAACGCTTGTTTCTAGATGCCTGTGATATTACAACGAGTAAGTTAAATATGACCGAAGCCTAAGCCCGAGACTAAGCCTTCATTTCGAAAACGGCCAGAGTGGTCGAAGGCCATTGGATAAGTCCATTCAGACCTGAAAGCTATGCCGACGAGCGTACGTACGTATTTTTACGTGTTTTTTGGACTTACGCATCCTTCATTCCTACAACTGTTGTTTGATCATCGACTGGGATTGCACATTAATTCTATCCAAGATGGCTGCGCCCAGCTGATAATCATCACGTGTGGATCAACAACGATTCTTTTATACGGGGCCTTTGGAGTCTAATTAACTGATATATTGTGGAATAAGTAAAGCTTAAGACAACCCGGGTTCTAATGTTCAATTTCGTGTGTAGCTTGGAACACATGAAGCTTTAAATGTGGCCCTATTTGGCTGTGGAAGTGCAGGGATGCTGTCCAAAATCTTTGCACCACCGCAAAAAAATTTGGGGGGTGTTTTTTTTCTTGGGTAATTAGTAGAAAATCCAATCGAATAAATACACCAACATTGGAAAGAACATGAGAGATGAAGGTTCAATCTACGTTTTGGAGTGTTGTTAAAAGACCTGAGACACTTTTGGTTGTGGAATTTTTCGCCTCGAAAGTGAGGGTTTTCCTCGAAAGTGAGGGTTTTTGTACTGCAATCTATGGGATCTTGAATTAGTGTTCGGCATCCCTGATCTGCTGTGTGTAGATATAGCGCCCTCTTTAGACTAAATATGGGACTATTATCAGCAAAAGCCCCGCCCTCCGACTCCCAAATAAGAATGATTATATGCTTTATCAACCGGCCAATGGTCCCACCACGAACCAAATGCACGGAATTCGTAAAGAGCGCCCCCATAAGTTGTCAAATGAAAAGCGCATTCTCTCACTCACTTGAAATAAAATACACGCAAAGCCAGAACATCCAATAGTATAAACTCAGTATAAATTATTCTCATAACCGGTGAGATTTCTGCCATGATAGGGCAATGAGTTGGATATTTTGCTACATTGGGAGGGAGAGGGAGAGGGAGAGGGAGAGGGAGAGGGAGAGGGAGAGAGAGAGAGAGGGAGAGGGAGAGGGAGAGAGAGATGGAGAGAGAGGGAGAGGGAGAGGGAAAGGGAGAGGGAGAGGGAGAGGGAGAGGGAGAGGGAGAGGGAGAGGGAGAGAGAGAGGGAGAGGGAGAGGGAGAGGGAGAGGGAGAGGGAGAGGGAGAGGGAGAGGGAGAGGGAGAGGGAGAGGGAGAGGGAGAGGGAGAGGGAGAGGGACAGGGAGGGGAGAGGGAGAGGGACAGGGACAGGGAGAGGGAGAGGGACAGGGAGAGGGAGGGCAGAGGCAGAGGCAGAGGCAGAGGCAGAGGCAGAGGCAGAGGCAGAGGCAGAGGCAGAGGCAGAGGCAGAGGCAGAGGCAGAGGCAGAGGCAGAGGCAGAGGCAGAGGCAGAGGCAGAGGCAGAGGCAGAGGCAGAGGAAGAGGGAGAGGGAGAGGAAGAGGGAGAGGGAGAGGGAGAGCGCTTCACAGTCAGTACCGGAGGCTTGCTGCAGACGGCCGAAAAAATGATTACCTATTGATCTTGGATCAACTTTTCACTGCCCCGAAAGGAAGAAACCCTGAGGAAGGGGGTTGTTATGGCGGCGGTACGACGCCTTTATCTTAGCATTGGACACGCTGATTGTATCTCAATATGTTTTGTTTTTCTTATGTCTACCGGTTCATTGATGCGGAGGCACTATCTAACTTAATGGCGTCCTAGGCCAAACGCAGGTACCGGTGATCAATTTTCTGAAGGGAGTGATGGTTGGGCGTGATGGGGGTGGCAGGTGGCATCTTAGTCTTTGGTTCCGGGCTCACGGGGGGAGGGGGGGGGGGGTGGGGGAGGGGTTGCCATCAAAGCATCCGCAAAGCATCCGCAGTGCAGACATCCAATTGGAAGACGCATTGGGGCGAAGCCGCGAAGAAAGAACCGGCCAAGAAGTTCTCGGCGGCGTGGTCTGCGTGCGCACTCCACGGGTGGGTTGTCAATGTTTGAAGTCGATAATGACGAACCCCCCAAAAATCGAAGTTGAAAGTTTGCGGTGGCACAATGTGTGCCATCTCTTTTGAGATGGAGTATACATTGTTCTGAAAAGAGTCGTTAACTCGAGAACAATCGGCTCTTTTCAGAGCCACACTCCATCTCGGAAGGGATGGCTAACGTGACGTCACAGCAAGCTCTCCACATTGTGCTTCCACCATGTAAACCTTTCAATTGTATCTACCCCCCGAAAAAAAAAATGAAAAAAAAATGTGCGTGGTTTCACACGTCAAATGACGAACATCCATGATAAATTCTTCCTTTGAGAAAGGTCTTGATAGAATCGAAACGTCTGGAACTTCTGTTTTATTTAGAAACATCCATACACAGTTAAGAAACCGCAGCATCGCATCCAGGCTTTGGAATTATGAGGATGCTTGCAGCAGCACCATGTAAAGATTGCTGTTTTTGGAAGACGAACAGAGCACCCTGTTCGTAACGTCGAGTGAAACCCTACGGGTCTTTTCAGAGCCACTCTCACCTCGCCAAAGAGCAACCCTTGATGATAATGGTGTCACCGCAAACCTTATAATTAGTACCTCCACCACGTATAGACCAACGCCTCATTTATGGTCGTCTGAGAACAACACAATTATGGTCGTCTGAGAACAACACAATAGCAAAGGACATAACTCTTGGGTTAACTGAATGGTCAAAACAAAAGAGGTAGACCCGGGAGACAGTGACGATGATATAAGGGAATGGACCAACACCCCCCACCCCCCGTATACGACTCGATAGGGAAGACCAAGGTTAGGGGAGAGTGGAGGAGGTTCGTGCATCAGAGCACCAACGGTCGATGAAACAACAGAGATGAGTGAGTGAGAACAACATCATCTTTTCTCCCCCCCGCTGCCGACACAATCACCTCTAGCCTTCCTTCGGCCAGACGGTCGATGGACGGCCCGGTGTGAAGACGCACGCACACGGCGTGCCTCCCCGGCCCGAAGCGGTGGTTCGCCGCCCGGTCTCTTTAAGCTCCATGCACTGGACCCGCGCCGCGCGGGGTACGGTCTTGGCACCGCGTCAAGACACTCCCCTCCGAAGTACGTCCTCATACGAATCCTCGGCTCAGGCTCGGGCTTCGCCGCCCCCCCCCACCCCGTCACCGCAAGACTTGAAAAATTACGGGTTGTGGTTCGTCTCTGAATTCGATCATTTCCTGGGCCGCTCAAAGCGCACTTCTGAAATGTATAGACCTTTTTTTACTTACGTGACCAAAAACACGTATAAATACAAAAGCACTACCACCACATTGGACCGCTTCTTACGGAAAGTGTACGCACAACCATATGGTACAACAGATGTTTACACTGTGCGCTGCCATTGTAAGGTGGTCCGGCATGACGTCACGTGAAAAGGTCTACAGCGCGATGGGCATTCGGATCTGAAGCCTAAGCCCGAGCCCAAGCCCGAGCCCAAGCCCGAGCCCAAGCCCGAGCCCAAGCCCGAGCCCAAGCCCGAGCCCAAGCCCGAGCCCAAGTCCGAGCCCAAGCCCGAGCCCAAGCCCGAGCCTAAGCCCGAGCCCAAGCCCGAGCCCAAGCCCGAGCCCAAGCCCGAGCCCAAGCCCGAGCCCAAGCCTCATTCTCGTGTCTAAAAGACTGGACTCTTCTGCATGGGGCACCACGTGCAATATTGACGATGACGAAGGGGCAAACGAACGCATGTGCAGCTCCTCGGTGTGAACACGCTCTATATAATATGTCAACATGCTCCCTAGTCCTCCAATACTTTGGTCAGGTAGTACCCGTGCCGCACAGCGAGCGCGCTTGGTCCGCACTATCCGACAACAAGGCAGCTAGGGGAACATGTTGACGTTGAAGAGCGTGCTGACACCGAGGAGCTGCACAAACGCACGATAACTGGCCTGGTTCCTAAGGGTAACTGGTGGTGGACTGCATAGTGGTTGTTGTTTTTTCTACAGGCTCAGAGCCAGAAAGGTTAATGCCTTTTTGAAGACAGTTGTGACGGAAATGTGTGGGTGTGTTTGTGAGAATGATGTTTGTAATTGTTAAACCCATTCAGTGACGCCGCCTTTCTGTTGACCCGTTCAACAGAAAATGTGCAAAGCATTTTTGAAGACCGCTTTCCGTTCTCTTTGGTATATGATTGTAGGAAGTCCTTTCGACCGCGGTCGGTTGATAGAGCATGCCGTGAGATCTAAAGGTGGTATCGGGTTGTTTTTTTTCGAGTCGAGGACTGCTTCGCAGTTGCCCGTGGGTAGTAATAGCATTCTTGCATGTCTTCTCATATTTAGCAATCATCATTGCGTTGGTTATTTTTGAAAGAACGGTGCTTGTCGTGGTGGCGCCATTGACAGGAAGAGCAGGGTGTTCATGGGTTTCATATCCTGTTCCTCGTCGAATCCAGAATCGGCTGGGACGGGGGAGGAAGGGGGGGGGGGGTTGGGTGGGTTCCTTTGGGCTTGGGGGAGTCGGTGGACCGGGTGGCGATTTCCAGGGGGATAGATTAGTATACACTGTTCTTTATTCCGTGCACAAGCGTCGTTCGTCGCGATTGCCGAATTACGATTCACGACCGGGAGTTTGCTCAATGCAAGACCGCTCTTGTTTTGACACACGGGAAGCCGTTCCACCGAGCTCAAAGCACAACCCTGACCCGAATCATCGGGCGGATAACCCACCCCCTCCTCCTCCCGCCCCCTCCTCGGTCTCCCAAGCACAGCTCCTAATACTTGCATCCCAACCCGATGACCGAGCTGTACTGGTAAGGACGAGACTGACCTTCTCCGTCGGCCTCAAGTTTTACGGAGGGCCGGGGTGTCGGTTTTCCGCAAAGGCCCCCCCCCCCATCTCTGACCCCCTGAATTTCGAGTTTCAGGAAGGTCCTCGGCATCGCAATTTCGGAGTAGATGATTGTGTAAGTTCGTGTAGACGTCTCGGCCACTAGGCACCACACGTTTCATTTGGTTGAACCCCCCCCTTCTCAAATACCCGCGTTATTAGCGTTTAATGAGAACTCTTTCTCGAAGGGTTTGCCGAGAAATGCACGGGTTGGGTTCCAATCCCCCGGGGGGCAAGGGGACGATATCTCCCTACCCTCCCCCTCCCCCACTCATCCATCACCCCCTCTATCCGCCCACTGCCCTCTGTTTTTCCAGATCTGGCGCTGAAACTAAATATTTGAGACACGGGGCGGAATGCAGTTGACAAGCTGCGACCGTTATGCCTGGCGGGCACTACACGATCGACGAGACATTTTCTTAGGGGCTTAGAGGCGGAAAACCAGACAAATATTGCGTTGCAATTTGTCCAGGATCGGAGGAAACCCGGTCCAATCTGCATGATTAACGCTGCTTGTATAAGCCCCACACGGTGTGCCCACTCGCGAAACGGCCACAAAGCTTTGCAGTGGAATAATAAAAGGAAATTGTCTGAAGGCGCCCTTTGAACTGAGGGAAAAGGGAGGAGAGGCGGTGAGTGTCGGGCGCCATAGATGGCGCCCTCCCTTCAACGCGGCGAACGTTGTTTAGTTTGTTTGTATACGAGACAGACCATGACGCCGTAAGGATTCGTCGCAAACTTTCCGAGAACGCTGCTCGAAAGAAAAATTGGCCTTTTCGTGTCCAGTTCAGAAATGCGATCACTTATAGGAAATCCATCCGGTTCTGGAATTATTGCGCCGTTGGGAACTATGGAGGAGACCTTTCTCCCTGATGAGGTGAATGTCATTGTGTGTGTTCTCTGTTATAAAAAATAAAGAAAGAAAATTACGATTGTGAGTATAAATTAGAAAAAAAACGACGATGGAAAACATCCAAATGATGGTAGCGATATGACCTTCTTTCAACCGAACCGTTTTAATGTTGATGACCAATGTCCCAGTTCTCCCAAATGCGCCTCTATCGTCGTCTAAAATGTGCACATGAATATTTATGCACGCAGATGTAATTCTTGTGTTCCCCCCACCCCCCACCCCACCCCTCGTCCCCGTCTGGAAACTCTATATGCCGATTATAAGAGTAATGTCTACCGAATCCCCGGGGGACAAAGATGTGATGTTTCCTAATTCGTCTGTGCCGAGCGGGGCCTGCACGCAATGGGGCGCCCAGGAAAGAAATCCATCGGTGCACGCTCGCTCCCATCAATTCGGATTTGCACCAGTGACGAGAATGTTGCCGCGAAGATCAATGCAAATCAGCGCGGGAAAGGCCCGCATCCATTTGTGCAGTCGCTATTACGGGTACACATTCATCGAGATTAGCCAAACATCGTTTTGCTCAATGCAATGCTAAACTTTGTTTGCAAACTGCAGTCTCGACCGCAGCGACCAGGAGGGGCTGCACCAAATCTCGGGAGATTTGGCGGCCTTGATATTTCACGCCCGGCTGTATTCTCCTCCCGAAGGCCGGTCGGAATCCGTCCGGTCTTTGCAAGATTTCCTGCTGGGATCGAAACGTCGGGCCCGACGACGCTTTGATATTAACAGTCACTATGCAGGATCAGTGATGCTGTGACATCGACACCTGCATGATGTTGTTGGTAATTCTATCACGATTATGTGGCCCCGTGTGTAGTGGAGATGTTATGAATAGGTTGTATGATTGTGACTGAAATCAAATCGTAACACATCTTCAACAATGCGGAAATGCACATACCCAGCGAATGTAAAATTCAATTTGGTTTTTGTGTGCGTACGTAGGCCCTGTGTACGTATATCAGTGATTTTGACCACATTGTCAATGATACTAATAAAGGGGGGAAATAGAGGGGGACGAGGAGGGGAGGAAAGAGAAGGGTGGCTTGAATGTCCAGCATGAAGATTTGTGTCCAGCAGGAAGACAAGAACGAAGAGCATGGAAAACACAAAACATTGTTGCATGACATGATCACCGACCTCATGGGATAGCCCATGGCATGTATTGACAGACAAATAGGTAGACAGGCAGACATACATACATACATACATACAGACAGACAGACAGACAGATAACAAGACAGACAGCAAGACAGCAAGACAGACAGACAGACAGGCAGACAAAAAGACAGACAGACAGACAGACAGGCAGGCAGGCAGGCAGGCAGGCGGGCGGGCGGGCGGACGGACAGACAGACAGACAGACAGACAGACAGACAGACAGACAGACAGACAAGCACTCTGTGATAATTGACCGCAGCCCGTCGGGGCTGGCTGGGATATCCTATGGTATCGAACCCCTATCAGTAGTCACCATTTCTCGTCACTTCAGCTATATATATACCCTAACTGCCAAAGCGAAGACCTTGATGCACACCCTCTCTCTCTCTGCCCAGACAACGATCGCGTGCCGGCCTCCAGTTGGTGCGTTGACAGACGAAGCTCGCGGATGGTACCCGAGCTGAATACTTGGCACCCATACCATCATCTTCCTCCAAATATATACATTAAAATGCCATCTGATACGGCGTCTTCAAACAGAAAAATAGGGGTGATGGGGGTGGGGTCGTAAACGTCGGAAATTTCATCGTCTTACCATTCATTATGAAAATCACCGAAGAGGTTCCTTTTCGGGTGGTAGGGTGAATCATACAGAGGTGAAGTGTTTCTCTTCACGAAGAGGTGAGCGGCTCTTTTCAGAGACACACTCCTTCTCATCGGGATGACGGCCAGAGCATACTGGCCGGAATGTCGAGTTATCACTCAGGTTCTTTTCAGAACCACTCCTCTTCTTTAAGAGACCTTATACATGGTGTCACCGCAAACACTCCTATAATTATTGTTTCACCCACCATGTAAAGCCTTCAAATCTTATTCAAAAGAGATGTGTTACACGGTGTCACTGCAAACCATCCACTTTAGCATTTCCACCGTGCAAACCTTATGCTCTTATCTAAGTAGAGATGAGATTTCCATTGTTACACTCACGGGTTCTCCTCTCAACCGCACCTCTTGGTAAAGAGACACTGGCTTACGGTTTACCTGCAAGCCCCAACGTAACAGTTTTCAATCAGAGGGAGCTTACAAACATGCCTATAGACCGCCGCACGCGCACACGAGAGCTATCTGCTGAGCAAAAACAACTCCCGAGTCCGTAAGCCCAGCACGTGGCTCCCCGTGTGCGGTCAACTTTTGGAGAGTTTTCTGCCTCTCGAGGCATGGGTATGGGTTGTTTTTCGCAGTGGCTGTTGTTACGGCAGTCGTCCGTGTGGTTCCCTGACTTGATTGTATTTCGTCAGCATTGCAGGCTGGTTGAACCAGTCTATTAGCTGATAGTCTGGTTCCAAGAGCTAAACATCCAGACAAATACTGTTAAGTCAGGGAACCACACGGACGACTGCCGTAACAACAGCCACTGCGTTTTTTTCACCTCGCGTGGAATAAAATCTTCACGCGTGCGGCGTCTTGAGCTTAATACGTGATGAGCCCCCCCCCCAAAAAAAAGCCTGACAACTATCCAATGAAAGTGCACGCTCTGTTCACGTGGTTTCCAAAAATCAAACATGACTGGTCTCACGGCCTCGAGAGGCAAAAATCTCACAAAAAGTTGACCGTTCATGGTGAGTTACGTGCTGAGCTAACGTCCTCGAGATATTTTTTTCTTTGGCACAGCAGTTAGCTCTCGTGTGCGGCGGCCTTAAGGTGATGTATGAGACATGCCAAGCGCTATAGTAAGACGGATTCAGATGTGAGCCCTTCTCATCTACACAATGCCCAATGACAGCTCACTATATACAGCAGCCCATTAATATGAATGTACGCTCAATCCATTGTGTGCGTAATTCCCACCAGTGGTAGTTGGGGTGTGCATGCTGCGTTAGTGTTCTCTCCTTCTCACTGCAGAGACGAGCACCGAGGTCACTGACCGTTGCGCTGAGATTTGCCTGCGCGGGATTCCTCCGTGCCGTAAACAGCCGTCGTCAAACACAGCTGAAAGGGTTTATGAGGAATGCCAGTATGTCGAAAAGAATAAAGCTTTACCTTTATCTTAGATGGAGCAAGAGGAGCAGAAGGAGCAGGAGGAGGAGCAGGAGGGGAAGAAGGAGGAGGGGTAGTATCAGGAGGAGAAGAAGGAGGAGGGGTAGTATCAGGAGGAGAAGAAGGAGGAGGGGTAGTATCAGGAGGAGAAGAAGGAGGAGGGGTAGTATCAGGAGGAGAAGGAGTATCAGGAGAAGGAGGAGGGGGATGAGGAGGAGGAGGAGTATCAGGAGGAGGATGAGGGGATAAGGAGGATGATCATGAGGAGGAGGAGGGGATGATGAGAAGGAGCATCATGAGGAGGAGGAGGAGGAGGAGCATCAGGAAGAGGAGGAGGAGGGGGATGGGGATGGGGATGAGGAGGAGGAGTATCAGGAGGAGGAGGAGGAGGGGGTGAGGAGGGGGATGAGGAGGAGGAGTATCAGGAGGAAGAGGAGGAGGATGAGGGGGAGGAGGAGTATCAGGAGGAGGAAGAGGGGGATGAGGAGGAAGGGAGGAGGAGGAGGAGTATCAGGAGGAGGAGGAGAAGGAGGAGGAGGAGAAGGGGAGGAGGATCGAGGAGTATCAGGAGGAGTATCAGGAGGAGGAGGAGGAGTATCAGGAGGAGGAGGAGGAGGAGGAGGAGGAGGAGGAGGAGGAGGAGGAGGAGGAGGAGGAGGGGGAGGAGGGGGAGGAGGAGGGGGAGGAGCAGGGGGAGGAGCAGGAGCTGTCAGACAATGCAAGTGAAAACCTAGAAGTGTCTCGACCGTTAGTCGTCAGCTACGTTATCTGCGAGTCGAACTGGGTACTGAAGTGCACGAATTGTCAACGCGCCAAGCCGAAAAAACAGAACCACTTTTGCGATGACCGCCATAACGCGCCGTCCGTTTGTTTCAGTGGCTGTTTCCACGCGCCCCAGTATGACGGTACACTGATCCAATCCGGGTCACCGGATGACGGTTTCTGGACCATACGTGGTCCTCCTGAATGAAGCTGGGCCGGTGGGGGGAGGGGAGGGGTGATGGGTGGGAGTGGTGACGGACGCGGCACGGCGTGATATGTCCATGGATACCACAGATTCACAGGGACGAGGCACGATTCGGACGGCACGGATCGCCAATCATTTGGCCGTGTCAACTCGATGCCCACAGCGAGGTGTGATTGGCCGTACATTACAATGTCCGTTGCACGTCCGCCACACACACACATACCCCCTCCTCCACCAAACACACACACATGGGCTTACACCAACATCATTATAAAGACTGATGTCGTTCACTCCATACTCCCTCGAAATGGACAAAGGCAATTAATCCAGCCAAGGCATTTCCCCTCCGGCTCTGTTGTCATTGCAAACAGTAATATCTCGGGCCGTGACAGTGACTCCGCTTGGTCAGTGAAAACGACGCCCGTCGATTATCCAAGACGCTTTTCACCTTGCCCATTAAAAAAAAACAAAAAAAAAAACGACAGCAGTGAAGCCTGAAAAAGAATTGACCGGAAACAGTTTTTTTTAAACCTTACGTTTTACTATCAGAGATTTGAAAGTAAGGGCCACGATGCTTACATCCTTCGGCATGCGAGAGGTAATTTCCGGTGTATGTGTGCAACACTTTTCTACCTCCGATTTAATTAAGAAGCACCGCTATGCATGTAATTTCTTTAAAGGCATCTTTCAGGTTGGCTATTTCAGTTCTCACCGACGCGAGTGCACCTTTGATAAAGACTTGGTGTAAAAGTTCCAGAGTGACGTCAGACTACTGCATCGGTATACGTACTATGGCCGTTTACGAAATGAAGGCTTAGGCTCGGGCTCAGGCTTCGTCTCCGTCTGATAAAACCTGAAAATCCAGGTTGTGGTTTCCGTATTTGAAGGTTTGTTGGCTTGATAGGTACAGGGTATTCACCATAATAAACTGGGGCCAAACGCTTGTTTATAGACGCCTGTGATATAGGCCTACATGTAACGAGAAAGATAAATATGACCGAAGCCTAAGCCCGAGACTAAGCCTTCATTTCGAAAACGGCCTTAGTCTCATGAACTGCTGAAGAGTTTATTGAAAAGCGGCACCGGTAAGGTAAACCTCGTATTGCGTCGGACACCAAGACTGCGAGTATAGGTCTCGGTCTTTGAGAGAGAGAGAGAGAGGGGGGGGGGGAGACTCGTGACTTTGTCTTGAATATGGAAAGCGTTTGGATTCGCTGCTGTTGCTAGCCTCGTTCAAGGCGGTCTCTCCGGTACGGCACCGGGCACGCCCCTTCCCTGCCCCTTCCTTGCCCTTCCCCCTTCCCTATACCACTTCCCTGCCCCTTCCTCCTTCCATACACTTTCCCTTCCCCTTTCCCTTCCCAACCCTGCCCCTTCGCTGCCCCTTCCTTGCCCTTCCCCCTTCCCTACCACTTCCCTGCCCCTTCCCCCTTCCATACACTTCCCCTTCCCCTTTCCCTTCCCTACCCTGCCCCTTCCCTGCCCCTTCCTTGCCCTTCCCCCTTCCCTACCACTTCTCTGCCCCTTCCTCCTTCCATACACTTTCCCTTCCCCTTTACCCTCCCTACCCTGCCCCTTCGCTGCCCCTTCCTTGCCCTTCCCCCTTCCCTACCATACCACTTGCCTGTCCTTCACCCTTCCCTACCACTTCCCTGCCCCTTCCCTACCACTTCCCTCCCCTTCCCTACCACTTCCCTCCCCTTCCCTACCACTTCCCTCCCCTTCCCTACCACTTCCCTGCCCCTTCCCTACCACTTCCCTCCCCTTCCCTACCACTTCCCTCCCCTTCCCTACCACTTCCCTCCCCTTCCCTACCACTTCCCTGCCCCTTCACCCTTCCCTACCCCTTCCCTTCCCCTTTCTTGCCCTTCCCCCTTCCCCATTCCCTGCCCCTTCCTTGCCTTCCCCCCTTCCCTACCCTTTCCCTTTCCCTTCCCATTCCCCCTTCCCTACCACTTCCCTCCCCCTTCCCTACCACTTCCCTGCCCCTTCACCCTTCCCTACCCTTTCCGTTCCCCTTTCCCTACCCTACCACTTCCCTGCCCTTCCCCTTCCCTACCACTTCCCTGCCCCTTTCTTGCCCTTCCCCCTTCCCTACCCTTTCCCTTTCCCTTCCCCTTCCCCCTTCCCTACCACTTCCCTTCCCTTTCCCTTCCCTACCACTTCCCTGCCCCTTCCCTGCTCTTCACCCTTCTCTACCCCTTCTCCACCCTTTCCCTTCCCCTTCCCCCTTCCTTACCACTTCCCTGCCCCTGCCCCTCTTCCCTATACCCCTTCCCTACCACTTCCCCTCCCCTTTCCCCTTCTCCAAAAAGTCTTGCAGCGGCTGTATCCCGTTCGGTTCCTCGCACTCTGCAACCGGCCCTAGAGGTCAACCAGCGTGCGTTTGCGACCCCTCCTGATGACCACGGCCCTCGCGAACTTTCAGAATCGCTGGCTCCGTGCCTGCCTACTTGGCTGCATGTTTTTTACCCCTCCCTGCCGCGGCCGGCCCGCTGGTAATTCGATTCCGAAAGCCTCATCGGTGCATTAGCTGAGTGTTCCCCCAGCACGATTCGTCTTGCGCTTCCGTTGCTCCCCATTATCTGTCTCCCCCTCTCTCTCTCACCCCTCCACTAGTCGTTCTCTCCCTTAGCCAATCCGTCCCAATCTTCCCTCTCTCCCTCTCTCCCTCTCTGTCTGTCTCTGTCTCTCTGTCTCCCTTTGTCGCTCTTTGTCTCTCTCTGCCTCTCCCTGTCGCTCTCTGTCTCTCTCTGTCTCGCTCTCTCTCTCTCTGTATCTCTCTGTCTCTCTCTGTCTCACTCTGTCTCTCTCTGTCTCTATCTGTCTCTCCCTGCATCTCCCTGTCTCTCTGTCTCTCTCCTTCTCTCTCTGTCTCTCTCTCTGTCTTCATCTGTCTCTCCCTGTATCTCCCTGTCTCTCTCTCTGTCTCTCTATGTCGCTCTCTGTTTCTCTCTGTCTCTCTCTGTCTCTCTCCATCTCTCTCTGTCTCTCTATGTCTCTCTCTCTGTCGCTCTCTGTTTCTCTCTGTCTCTCTCTGCCTCTCCCTGTCTCTCCGTCTCTCTCTGTCTCTCCCTGTCTCTCTGTCTCTCTCTGTCGCTCTCGGTCCCTCTCTGTCTCTCTCTGTCTCTCTCTGTCGCTCTCTGTTTCTCTCTGTCTCTCTCTGTCTCTCTCCATCTCTCTCTGTCTCTCTATGTCTCTCTCTCTGTCGCTCTCTGTTTCTCTCTGTCTCTCTCTGCCTCTCCCTGTCTCTCCGTCTCTCTCTGCCTCTCCCTGTCTCTCTGTCTCTCTCTGTCGCTCTCGGTCCCTCTCTGTCTCTCTCTGTCTCTCTCGGTCGCTCTCTGTTTCTCTCTGTCTCTTCTCTGCCTCTCCCTGTCTCTCTGTCTCTCTGCCTCTCCCTGTCTCTCTGTCTCTCTCTGTCGCTCTCGGTCTCTCTCGGTCTCTCCCTGTCTCTCTCTGTCGCTCTCGGTCTTTCTCTGTTGCTCTCTGTCTCTTACTGTCCCTCGTTGACGCTCTATCTCAATCTATGTCTGTGTTTGTCTCTCTCTGTTTCTCTCTGTCTTTTCTTTTCTCTCTCTGTATGTCGTTGTCTCTCTATCTCTGTCTCTATGTCGCTCTCTGTATGTCGCTCTCTGTCGCTCTCTGCTGCTCCCTGTCGCTCTCTGTCGCTCTCAGCCTCTCTGTCTGTCTCTCTGTGTCTCCCTGTGTGTATATCTCTGTCTCTCAGTGTCTCTGTGTATGCATCTGTCTCTCTGTGTCTCCCTGTGTCTTTCTGTCTCCCTCGGTATCTCTTTCTATTTCTGTTGCTCTCTGTCTCTTTCTGCCTTTCTGTGTCTGTGTGTGTCTCTCTCCGTCTCTCTTTGTCTTCCTCGGTCTATCTTTCTCTGTCTGTCTGTCTGTCTCCCTGTCGCTCTCTGTCTCTCTGTCTTCCGGTCGCTCTCTGTCTCTCTGTCTCTTTGGTTTTAATCTGCTGAGTGGAGGAAGGCCATTGTTGACAGACGTTTGGTGAACGATCAGTTTCAAAAAACATACACGTGAACATAATCTGCCTGCACATGATGCATATAGGCATTGCATTTCACTTGCCTTTAATGAAGTCAGTGCAAAAATAACAATGCTTGGAAAAAATCTCTTTGTATAACTGTTTCAATAACATCACTGGCATATACATAGACCCTTCAGAGGGCGGAGACGTTTCGTATAGTCTTACAAAAATGAAATGAAGATCAGGCGAGTTTATACTTCGTCTCAGTATCACAGTCATGTATACATTCGGAAACGACCTAATAAGTTAATGGCTCGATATCGTAAGCCGTTGGTGATGACAATAGTGTTTTGATGTTGTCGCGATTTTTACAATTGAGCGATCGTAAAAAGACCGGTACAAAGCCTTTGTCTTTGCCATGGAGTCCATTTGGGGACGAAACTGTCGAGGGACAGTCACACGAAAGGTGGAGACGTATGCATCACGGAGGTACCCCTGTCACCTACCTGTCAGTCCCGGATATTACAGATGCAGTCTACCAGTGATAGTGTAGGCATATTAGGTTCGTAATAACAGCGTGTTTCAGAGTGGTTCCCTGACAGCGGTTCACGGACGAACACACGGGGTTATTGGCGGATGTCGCAATGGTGTTGTGGGTAATACTTAAAGCCCCTGCACAACAGTGACAAGATCGAAAAAACAGAAAGTAATGTTCACAGATTTACATGAAACTTATACAGTTTGATGTTGGTTACAGTAGAAACCTCGCAATGTCTGCCTAAAATATTGTATTTTTTGGGAAAAGAGTAAAATAAATCGTTTTTGTCTCACCGAGTTTTTTTCTTTCTTCGGAACAATTCGTTGAATGTTGATCATTCGTTGAATGCTGATCTGAAGTCATGCACAGTCATCTTCGCCTGCGAAGGATGCACATTACAGCTCGACCATGAATGACATGGTGGGATCCTATCGGACCTGAACTGGCGGCACCGTCTACGAAAAATAAGTACACCAACGAAGCGATAGCCTATAAACCAAACTCAGAACAATAGATTTTCGAGGGATGTTTCTGTTTTCACCTTCACAACTTTCTGTCGCCCTTTTGTTTTGTGAGAAAGGGTTGTGCGTGAAGCAACGTAATTTGTTGGCAGAGCGCGTCTCAAATTAATGTTCTGGAGTTGCTCGTGCATGCGGATGGGGTGGGAATATGGCATTGGTGAGAAAGTAAGAGTGTATCTATCTTCGTACAAAATATATCTCTATAAAACCCATGGACGTCATAGGGTAGGGACGGGGAAGGGGGCATGTTCCCCCACTTTCAAAGGTTTAAGGGGACATTATATTATCCGACCCCCTGATAGCACTATCATTTTGCTCCCAGTTGAATGTTCAACCGCCTGAAAACAAACGTTCCAGCCACCAACGCCAGACGAAGACCATTTGAAGTGGATGAAATGCAATATAAATGTGACCCGCTCCAGAAAAAAATGGGTCTTAAGGGACATTTGTATTAAAAAGAAAATGAGCAATGTAGATACCCGAATTAGCTACATTATCAACTTCAAACCTACACCAAGTTGAAGCTAATGATAATGGGACCAATATAGCTATGTACACCACTCATTAAAAACAAGTAATGTCCCTTAAAACCCACTTTGGTGGAGCCAGTCACATGTGAGTACAGTAGTCACGCGTATAACGACAAAGCGTCCCTTAATACCCTTTAATTTGCAGTGAGTCATAAATATGCACCAAATGGCATGATTACAAGCATGAAAATGCAAAAAGCTCCCTATACCATGCGACCACCTTACTCGCTACGTGGGCTCGGTCCTTTCTTTCCCTCGAAAATGCCCCCATCCCACATCCCCTACCCAACATCCCACACCCCACAACCCCACACTCACACCCCATACCCCACACCCCACACCCCACACCCCACACCCCACACCCCATACCCCACACCCCACACCCCACACCCCATACCCCACACCCACACCCCACACCCCACACCCCACATCCCACACCCCACACCCACACCCACACCCACTACCCCACACTCACACCCCACACCCCACACCCCACACCCCACACCCCACACCCCACACCCCACACCCCACACCCCACACCCCACACCCCACACCCACACCCACACCCCACACCCCACACCCCACACCCACACCCACTACCCCACACTCACACCCCACACCCCACACCCCACACCCCACACCCCACACCCCACACCCCACACCCCACACCCCACATCCCACACCCCACACCCCACACCCCACACCCCACACCCCACACCCCACACCCCACACCCCACACCCCACACCCCACACCCCACACCCCACACCCCACACCCCACACCCCACACCCCACACCCCACACCCCACACCCCACACCCCACACCCCACACCCCACACCCCACACCCCACACCCCACACCCCACACCCCACACCCCACACCCCACACCCCACACCCCACACCCCACACCCCACACCCCACACCCCACACCCCACACCCCACACCCCACACCCCACACCCCACACTCGACACTTTCCAGACCAGGCTGCTGTCCTTGACGAGGTACAAGAGGTAGGCGAGAATTATAATTCGAGACGCGTTCTTCCGCTGCTGCTTCGACCGTCAAGGTTGTCTGCCATCACGTAATTTACTCTGAACAAAATGGTGATAACAAATATCACTCCTCGCAGCCATTCTTGAGACTGACAAATAACCTCGCACTGCCTTAAAAAACAAAGACACACTTTCCCAGACAAGAAAGCAGACGAAAACATTCATCAAAAAGACACCTCTTGATCTTCATCAAATCAAAAAGAGAAAAATAAAAACCCAGACATATTTTTTTTTATGAAACGTTTCAGGCATGTTGTTCCCTCTCTCAGACCAAAGTTGATTTGCGGCTTGTACACAGATGGATTTATCAAAATGTCAGGGCCGAACCCTGCGCACGTCACATTAACCAAGTAGTGCGTTTGCATCTTTACGGAAATTGCTTTCCCCTCGTAAATATTCCTTTGGCGGTGCAAGGCACCTGATCGGTCCATTCCCGCAAGTCGACCGCGCCATTTACGCTGTACTGTTATTGTCTGGGATGCACGTGCATATGTGACCCGGCACAGCGACATGAGGAATATTTCACCAAAACACTTTTCGAGTAAACAACGCCTAAAGTCAAAGTATCTTCTCAATTCGATTAAAAATCAATTTTCTTTGTTTTTGTATTTTCGGAAAGTTTATGTATTGGAGGAAATTTTGATATCATTTGAAAGCTAATGGTACACTCTTTCACATTATTAGAAAATCTCAAAATCTCAAAAGTGGGGGTTATTCTTCATTATGATGTGCCGGGTCACATATTAAACCGAAGTGCGAAGTTGTATTACCGTACAGCACGGGCGAGTTTTCACCCAGCATGCAGTTCTAAACTTTGTGCACTGTGCACAGCTGCAGATAGATAGGTGTTAACGCAGTACACATGGGTGCCATTCGTGCCTTGTATAGATTCGCCTTGGCTAGCGAGGCCCAATAAAAGCTGCCAACAAAAGGTCGGTTTCTTTGTTCATAATTGAAGCTTGTGAGTCTCTTTTTTTGTTCAACCTGTTGAATCTTCTTCCAAAGCCAAGGCCAATAGCACCCGGTTTCTAACCCTGCATCTTCAAATGTACGGTATACAGTAGTTGGAGACAAACCGTTGTCGAACCCTAAAGGCCGCCGCACACGAGAGCTATCTGCTGAGCAAAAGTTCTCTCGTGGTCGTTAGCTCAGCACGCAGCTCACCGTGTGCGCTGAACTTTTGGTGAGATTTCTGCCTCAAGAGGCCGTATGACCGTTATTTGTCCCGTTTTATTTTTTTTCGACGTGCTGAGCAAAACATATACTGTGGGAAGCTATCACGTGAAAAGAGCGTGCGCTTTCATTGGCCAGTTGTTATTTTTTTTTTGCTCAGCACGTAGCTCAAGTCGCCGCACACGATGAGTTTTCATCCACGAGAGGCGAACAAAAATTCAAACAGGATAGATATTGGTCTCACGGCCTCTCGAGGCAGAAATCTCACCAAAAGTTCAGCGCACACGGTGAGCTACGTGCTGAGCGAAAGACCTCGAGAGAATTTGTGCTCAGCAGATAGCTCTCGTGTGCGGCGGCCTCAGGCCGGTGTAGCGATCTGGGAGTGGGCTTCATACTCAAATGGGCGGGCTACCATAATTATCATGGACAAATACGTCAGCGCACGCAATGCGCAGTGCATACCCGAGTAATGCTTTTTTATTGCCATGCTGAGCTGTTTATCCGTCGACGGAGTACCTTTCGGAAGCTCTGAGCAATCGTTCTTACTCGTCTTGAGGCATTCAGGGTTGCAAAATGAAAGGATACGACACTATCACTTGCGACTACAACTATCAATCTTTCAAATCTTTCAAATCTTTCAAATACAGTTTCCCGATGATTTCGCTGTCAGTTGCTCCTATAAAAAAGCTTAAACGATGACAATATTTTGGCCTAGCTAAAGGGCGCCCCAAGCAGTCAGCTCACCTAGCCCGGACTGAGCACGCCGCCCATTTCAGCACGTTGTCGCAACGTGCTGAAATGGGCGGTTACGTCAGCCGCCCATTTCAGATCGTGACACCGGGCTTTGCAAAAGGCCCCATGCCAATGCTGAAATCTCTATTCATTTACTGTTTGGTTCCGTTCATCATCATTCTAAAGTATGTCGGTTATTGTAGAAACCTCGCACTAAAAAAATGTCTGCCTAAAATATAGTATTTTTGGCGAAAAGAGTAAAAGAAATCGTTTTTGTCTCAACAATTCGTTGAATGCTGCATTTTCGCGAAACAAATGAAGCGTTTTTCCACTATTTTCTCGAGACTCGGTTGACGGATTGAGCTGAAATTTTCACAGGTGTGCTATTACATGCATATGTTGGATCAGACAACGTATGGATGCTATTCTCTGACCTCGGCCAATGTTGTGTTCTCCATTTAAGTGGATGAATCTGCTCTCCGCAACAAAAAAATCACGAGCTTGATAAAATATGGCATTGGCCTACTCTTCAGTCGTGTGCTCTCTGGTGCTAGCTGATGTGTATACAAACGCAATGTACATGCGTGGGGTCCTATACTAATTACCGCCAGTTACCAACTTGAAAAAAAGCATCTTTTAAAAAAAGGCGAAAGCGATGATTTCTGCGTCGACTATCCTCCGTCTCCCCTAAGAAAATATCGGCGAGAAATGATACCCATGCTGCCCGCTTCAACCCAGAATAACACTGGAGTCTCTTGATCGAACGGGGCACGTCAACAAGTTGGCAAGAGGTGAGCTCTCGTTCGAGGGGGGGGGGAGTGGTTGGTGGAGGGTATGGGGGTATGAGAGGGGATTTCCCCGGGATGGATGACGCTCGTCGACCCTTGCCATTTGCTTCGGGAGAGGCTCGTGTTTGGCCGGCGCTGTTTGCTCCCCACCGGAGCGCACTCCGAACGCAGGGGGTGACGGGGGGAGGGGGTTCGGGTGGGGGGAGGGAGTTCCCGCCCGTATGGGTCCCTCGCGTCTGATTGACGACCGCGGCTCGGGTGGGGTGGGGTGGGGTAGGGTGGGGGGGAGGGCGAGGTGAAAGCCCGTGTGGTCCTGCGCCGGGCCTAGGGTTACGCCGGCTTCGGCTCTGCTTGCTCTTCTTCCCGACGTCCAGGCCGGTATCGCGTCGCACGCGCACCGGACGTGTCGTATCGGTGACCGGTCGATGCGGAGCTGGGAGTCTGTACACGCCGCTTCGGGCCGGCCCGGTGTATGTACGTACGTACGTGTAGGGGCGCGAGTTGTTTGCCTATAATATACCAGTGCTACATACATGCATTAGTGCAAACACTCCATGGCGGATGGCTGGGTTTAGTTACACGAGAGCGAAACTCCACACCCTCAAGGAACCGGGGGCCTGGGACAAATTCCATGGAGCTGCTTAATCATGGATCTCTGCTAAGCACACAAAGTCATCAATGGAATACGCAACCGTATACCGGTGATGTTTGCTTCTAACGTGGCTATGACTATACTCTATAGTTAGCTTAAAGGCCCCACACAACATTGGTCGAGGTCACAGAATAGCATCCATACGTTGTCTGATCCAACATATGCATGAAATAGCACACCTTTGAACATTTCAGCTCAATCTGCTAACCGAGAAAATTGTGAAAACTGCTTCATTTGTCTCGCGAAAATGCAGCATTAAACGCCGTACTGTTCCGAAAAATAGTTTAGATCTCGGTGACATGTGAACAACTTCTTTTACTCTGACTTTTCTCCCAAAATATAACATTTAAGGCAGCAATATTTCAGTGCGAGGTTTCTAATATAACCATCTTCAAACTGTGAATCTGTGAACATTTCTGTTTTTCCATCTTACCAATGTTATGTAGGGGCTTTAAAGGCCCTACATAACATTGGTAAAGGTCAAAATATTGCCACAGTTTTTGTGTTAAACCATAAAACATTCGAGATTTGAAGGTTTGCATGGTGAGACTGCCAGCAGTCTCCTGAAGACGAACAGAGTACACAGTTCGAAACGTCGAGTTCAGCCTCCAACACCGAAGAGAGGTCGCTGCCGCCACAGTGTTTGACAAAATGCACTGCAGTCATTGTCCTATAAGAGAGATCTCCGATCCAGGCATTGTTGCCAAGGCCATATACAACTCGCAGAACAACCCGTGCCTGCTCATCGATGCCTGTTCACGCTGTGGCCATGCCTCAGGCTAACACTGGGTGCTGGATGACTCATTGTGTTTTAGTTAAACCACCAGCCTTACTAGAGCACTTGTGAGTTATGAGCTGGCTGGACTTGATCCTTAAACTGCCAGAGAACAGTGCAGTAAGACCTGGTTCTGTTTCCTTTTTTTTCCTTTCTTTTTTTCCTCCAGCAGGGCTTAGTTCTTCACATGGGTTTCCAGCCATGTGTGCTTCCTCCACCTCTTCTTGTGTTTATAATTTATATTAAGAATTTTGTTTTCTTTCTGAGCAGCAGTAAACTATTTGATTGGACTAATTTGGAACTCTTCTAAGCAGGGATACCTGAATTAGCTATTGTTCGCTTTTGCAAATTATATAAAAAAACACTCTTATTTAAGATGATCCTTAATGGTTTGAACATTTCCTGAGCTTTCTGTATAAATATAGTTTGTTTTGTAAAGAGTGGTCCTGTTATTATAGGTTACCAGTCGCCAAGGTTACTGTTTATTGATTGTTGTGGATTTACGTTTCAATGCTGGCAAAGCCAAGGTGAGTTTCAATGTAGTCGATACAGATGACAATAAACATTCAATTGAATTGAATTGAATTCCAATCGATAAAGCCACTGCGATATGCTGGAGACATCGTGTGTTGGCTTGTCTGAGGAAGACGGGTTTGAACCTGTGCTACGGTTGGCTTATATTGTATTCCTTTAAAGTTGACATCAATGTTGTGGTTAGAAGGTTTGCATGGTGGAAAAAAAACTTAGTGGAGCGATTGCGGTGACACCAATGTATCTCTTCTCTTTCAAGAAGTGTGGCTCTGAAAAGAGCCGGTAACTCAACGTTTCGTCTCATGACGACGGGCAGAGTTCACACTGCCCGAAACGTTGAGTTTACCGGCTCTTTTCAGAGCCACACTTCTTGAAAGAGAAGGTATACTGTACATGCGCGGGCATCGCGCACATGACGTCATTTCCGTCGGGCGCCCCCATCCGTTGGTAAATGGAAGGGAGTCCACCTGGGAGCCATGTGCTGCGCGCACACACACTGCGCACTCCCACTGTTTCGTCACCATCTTGCCTCGAAGATGGTGACGTTATGACGTAAGCACGCAAGGTCCACTGAGCATACACGTACATTATGCCTTTGTTTTCACACGTACATGGGAGAGCCACACAGCTCCGAAATTTAACACGTACATGGCACCACAGACGTTCGGACGTGAATGCGATCTCGAGGGTCGTTGATAAGTTATACCACGGTCTTTTTCCTTCCTCCATGGTTATACCAAACTCCGCGTCCGCAGCACAAATGCCCATGGCAGAGAACAGTTTGTGGATTTGGGCTGACGTTGCAGGTTGCTTGTCCGGTGGTGAAAAGCTTGTACCTTTGACATTAAAACGGCAGAGAGAAATGAAACCATCCCACCAAGTCAGACAGCGATAAAGAGACACACAGACGCGAACACACACAGATGCGAACACACACGCACACACATGAACACAGAGAAGTGACAGAGAGAGATAGAGATAGAGAGAGAGAGAGAGAGAGAGAAAGAGAAAGAGAAAGGGAAAGAGAGACAGATAGACAGAGAGACAGAGAGACAGAGAGACAGAGAGACAGGGAGACAGACAGAGCCTAGAGAGAGTGAGAGAGGGAGAGAGAGAGAGAGAGAGAAAGAGAAAGAGAAAGAGAAAGAGAAAGAGAAAGAGAAAGAGAAAAGAGAAAGAGAAAGAGAAAGAGAAAGAGAAACGGAAAGAGAGACAGAGAGACAGAGAGACAGAGAGACAGAGAGACAGAGAGACAGAGAGACAGACAGAGCCTAGAGAGAGCGAGAGAGTGAGAGAGAGTTATAGTAAGAAAGGGAGATCGGGAGAGGGAAATGAGTAGAGGAAGAAAGAGAACATCAAGAGAGAGAGAGAGAGAGAGAGCTAAGGCAGACAGAGAGAGAGAGAGATACCTACAGAGATAGAGAGAGAGAGAGAAAAAGAGAGAGAGAGAGAGAGAGAGAGAGAGAGAGGGTTGTGTAAAACGCAGACAGAGCCAGAGAGGAAGAAGACATACGGACAGGTTCAGAGGGCCGAGAGAGATAGTGAAACCCTCCAGGAATCTGCTAACCAAAATGGATCAATTATTGACATTTTTTGTCGAGAGGCTCGGGTCCCCGGCGGCGGGCGGGAGGGGGGGGGGGGATACTGGATACGCTTCCGAAGGAACGAAACGCCTGAAATAGGACCCCCACCAACACCTGGGCGAGCCACTCGACCCCTCTTCGCTAGGCGTGCGGCGTCGGCCAAACTCCCCACCTCACTGGGAGTCAGAAACTCCTGACTAAGGGCATTGCGCCTTACCATGTCAACTTTTTTGTTGGTCACTACGAGCATTCGGGGGCTCGGATTTCTCGCTGTGCATTTCCAATTCAGAGACACATGAGCGAATACTCTACCGCCGTCTTTACTCGTACACAGCCAGGGTCAATGTTTCGGACACACGGACGGGCGCCGCTGGCCCTGCATACATTGTCTTCCGTTGAGGAGGGCGGCGGTATCCATACATACATGCCGTATATGCTCATATGAAGATGCGACGCCCACTGCAGCCATGCCCCATGAAGTCAGACTAAACTGCGCGAGGTTGAAGAATTCCCGAAAGCCCACCTTGGAGCAAAGAAATCGTCGAAGAATAAGTTAGTTACTATGGCACAGAACTGCATTGCTATATCACGCCATCATTTTTTGATATACTGTCTATGTACGACCTCCACTACCAGGCAGAACTTTCGTATACAAAGCACACGCGCGTTTGTACACGAACATACTTGTGCTTCATACTGAAGTATAGGCCGTTTTCGAAATGAATGCTTATGCTCGGGCTTAGTCTTCGTCTCCGTCTGACAAAACCCGAACATCCAGGTTGTGGTTTGTTTCCCGAATTTGACGGTTTGTTGGCTCGATAGATACAGGGAAGGCCTATATTTACCAAGAAATCGGGGCCAAACGCTTGTTTTTAGATGCCTGTGATATCATAACGAGTAAGATAAGTATGACCGAAGCCTAAGCCCGAGCCTAAGCCTTCATTTCGAAAACGGCCTTAGTCTCCCTCAAGTTCAACTTCCAGCGTCTGCATTTTGTATTTAGGCTTCATCGTTGGTAACTCTCCACGTTGGGCTGCAGCGCGGACCAGCGCACTGCGAGCGGAGTTGGCCGTGTTTCAGAATTTAGAGACCCGTGCCTGCATCGTCTATCGGTTCATCCGTGCACCAAACCACCCACTCACCCAACCGATCCACCTATACACGTGTCTTGTATAATGTACATGTACATGGAGGAATTCTGTTCACATAACAGCATTCAGTAGGTTTCGGATCTTGTTCGCACGAGCATGTATTGAATAAGGATCTGTACAGTTACTTCATGTGCATACTGAACAAGTGTCGAGCGCCTTGTCTACCAACTCAACACGTAAGCTATACATGTATAGGCCAAATAATACCCAATGTGTCGGATATTTTGCTACACTAGGTTGAGAGGGAGAGGGAGAGGGAGAGAGAGAGAGGGGGGGAGGGAGAGAGTGAGAGAGAGAGGGGGAGGGGAGAGGGAGAGAGAGGTGAGGGGGGAGGGGGAGAGGGACGGAGAGGGAGAGGGAGAGAAAGAGAGATGGAGGGAGGGAGAGGGAAAGAGGGAGGGAGAGGGGGAGGGGGAGAGGGGGAGGGAGAAGGAGAGGGAGAGAGAGACAACAACAACAAAAACAACAACAACAACAAGAACAACAACAACAACAAGAACAACAACAACAACAACAACAAGAACAACAACAACAACAACAACAACAAGAACAACAACAACAACAACAACAACAACAACAACAACAACAACAACAACAACAACAACAACAGCAGCAACAACAACAACAACAACAACAGCAGCATCAACGACGCCACTGTACAATCCACCACCAGGGCACTTCCGAGTCTCCCGCTCGCCATCCGCAGAGACCGAAATGCCCCTCTCCCTCCTGTCGTACAAGGTCCCCCCACTCCCCTCACCTATTGACGAGGGTCCGGAGACAAGTGGCATAATTAATGAGCCATTTATATGGTCCCACCTCTGGAGGGTGCTCAGGGCCTGTAAACGTGGCAGCCCGGCGCCGACCTTGTAATTACAATTGACGAGCGGGTGGGATGCCAGCTTTTATTTTTTTTCATTTGCATTATTGACAGATCTCATGGGCCTCCACCTCTCCCCCCCCCTCCGTTAAGACGCCCCGGGAGATATGAAATTAGAGCCGGGAACTTAAGACATTCACAAACACGTGTCTGTGTCTTCCGTAAACTCTTCGCTGAATCATTCGATATATTGCGCCCTCAGCGGTAAGAAGCGTCTGTCGTCAACACACAATCTGGTCGAGTTATTTTCTTTGTTTTCTCTTGCGGTGTTGTCTGAGGGGGGGGGGCAACACCGGTCCAGCTGCGGAAACAAAGTACCTGGCATGCGCCAACACTTTTGCCTGAGTTTCATGTGCAAGTGTTGTTGTTTTTATCACTTTCCGTGACGTTTTATAGAAACATGTATGTTTATACAATTCGTATCCATCTATGAAATGGCCCGAGGTGGCGCGTGTGTTGGCGAGATTTTCATCTCAGTCGGCGTGTGTGTTGGCAAGGGATGACAGCAATGAAGACGGATCAAGATGGGTCTCGTCAAGCACACATTTCTGGAAGGTGACAGGAAGGTGAGGTGATAATGTGCTCACCGCAATATTGGCTGCCGCCGTGTGCTTTAAATCATAGGGTCTATTGAAACAAGCCGACCGGTTGGATAATATCAGTGCTCCTCCGCCGGACGTGTATGCTAAGTGACTCGACCGATTGCCTGTTTAACCCCCCCCCCCGGCCCCCTACTAAACACAGACAGCTTGGGCGGGATTCGACCCCACGACTACTGCTACGTAATGCTGACTTCAGTCCGGTTGTCAAAACGTAGACTCGCCGACGCGAAATCATAATAATTTTGATGCATCGGGCTATACCTTGCACGAAATGGTAAAGTAACGAGGGCGTTTTCGAGAAGCTATCACGTGATACTCAGTGTCCCTCCTCCCGAGGTCGTTTACGAAATGAAAGTAGGCTCAGGATTAGTCTTCGGGTCACATTTCTCTTACTCGTTATAATGTCACTGGCATCTTGAAACAAGCGTTTGACCCACATTTCTTGGGAGATACTATAGGCTACTTTAATCAAGCACACAAACGAATCCATCCCCTGGATTTTCATGTTTTGTCAGATGAAGACGAAGCCTGAGCCCGAGCCTTATCCATGGGTTCGTGAAGGGCCATGGTGTCAGCCGCTACCACCCTGGCTGGCCGGCAAGCGGGTCTCCTGTGGCTGCCCGGATGTAATGACGTCATGACGACGGGCGCTTTGGCCGTTATCGCACACAGAGTAATGACGGATTCGATTTGAGCACCGTGACACGCCGTTCAGTTCCACCACCTCCTCCCCTCGCCGCATCACGCCTTTCAACTTCGTCCTTCAACTTCGTTCAACTTCGTCGGTACCCTCTCGGTTTGTTTCATTGGGTTTTGTTTGCAGAATCGCGGCCCAATTACGAAGATTACTGCCAGGAGGATCTAGGAGGTAGTGGGAGTAACGGAATATCGAGAGAATACTAGCGCACTTTCCTACACTGTATCGCATTCATCCGTCCACACTATCTTCCCCCCTCCCTCTGCATTAGTAACGGCCATTATGAGGCCTTTCAAGCTTTGTGTGAGATCAGTTTCTCTCGAAGAACCACGACCCTTACTAATGCTACCTGTATATACCCTCTGCGCAGAGACAGGGACTGGATCTCGGAGGCGCGAATCTCCCTTTCCCTCTCCCAACAACATTCGTCCTTCGCTATACTCCTTGCTTCGTGTGCAAAATGCTGGAGACAGAAAGCTTTGACGATTAGGGGAGAAATGAAGTCAAATACTCGTGAGAAATGATATCTCCCACCCTACATACGGAGGAGAGGGAGAGAGAGGAAGGGGAGAGGCGAGGGAGAGAGAGAGAGAGAGAAAGGGGGAGAGAGAGAGAGAGAGGAGAAGAGAGGGAGAGAGGGAGATATATATATATAGAGAGAGAGAGAGAGAGGAGAGAGAGGGAGAGAGAGGGAGGGAGAGAGGGAGAGAGAAGAGAGAGAGAGAAGAGAGAGAGAGAGAGGATAGAGAGAGAGAGACAGGGAGAGAGAGAGAGGGAGAGAGAGAGGGAGAGAGAGAGAGACGAGGTGGGGGGGGGAGGGAGAGCGAGGTTGCGAGAAAGAGAGGGAGAGCTGTGGGGGGGGAGAGAGAGAGCGGTGGAGGGAGAGAGAGAGGGAAGGATGAGAGAGCGGTGGAGGCAGGGGGAGAGAGAGGGAGAGAGAGGGAGAGGGAGAGAGTGATGGAGGGGAAAGAGAGATAGCGGTGGAGGGAGAAAGAGAGGGAGAGAGAGATAGCGGTGGAGGGAGAGAGAGAGAGCAGTGGAGGGAGAGAGGGAGGGAGGGAGAGAGAGAAAGAGGGAGGAAAGAGCCTGAGAGGGGGAGGGATAGAGAGGTGGCGAGAGAGGGGAAGATAGGGAGGGAGAGCCTGGAGAGAGAGAGAGAGAGAGGTGGTGGGAGACAGGGAGGGAGGGAGAGAGAAAAAGAGGGATGGAATGAGCCTGAGATAGGGAGGGAGAGAGAGGGATAGATGGAGAGAGAGAGAGAGAGAGAGAGAGCGGTGGAGGGAGAGAGACAATCGGTTATCTACCGATGTGCAATTCAGAATGAGCAGACGGTAATCACGCTGCGTACAGTGCGAGTTTCCGGCGATCAAACAGCACGGCCATGCGGCAACCAACACGGCTTTCTTGCCCGTAAAGTGATGTCACTCACCTCCCCGATGCCATCTCCCGCTCTCGATATCCAGAAGAAGTTGCTTTCTTCCCATCCCCCCTTCCAAATCCGTGGGGACACCCGATATCTATTTTGCAATTCCATCGCTGGAAATCGGTCATCTGTAAGCTCCCTTTCCGCTGATTATGGAGAATTGTTATTCACTGTAATTTCTAGCCCCCCCCCCGATGTATTTTGTTTATCTCCGCCCGTCGAATACCGGTGATTGTAGGTTAATTCAGGGGTGGATTTCACAAAGTCTTACGATGCATCGTAACTCAACTTACGACTGATAACCCATCGCAAGTTGAAAAAAGGACGTATATGGTTTCTGGGCATCGATGTATATCATCTTGCGATTGGTCATAATTTGCGATGCGTTTGATGAAATCGCGCGCCGCGGCCCATACTTTGGGCCAGGATCCTCGCTCAGCGAAGAGCTATCGGTCTAGTACACTCTAGTACACTCGTTTCCCTTTCCCCTTTCCATGAAGATTTCCAGATTATGAATCCACGCTGCCTTGTGTAAACTGCATTAAGGTGCCTGTATTGGAACCCGATAGCCCGCCCATTACACGCGATTCCGCTGACTAAACTGCTGAGACCAATTTGTATGCAGCTGGATGATTATGCTTGAAATAATTCTGTTTAGCGTGAGGAATTTTTGTTTGGTTAAAATAGCACTATCAGTCAATTTGTGATGTATTCAGCCGTGCTGTGTTTGGTATAGAACACACATGTGGCGCTATACAACAAGCATGAAGCGCTATTCTTAGGCAAGACCTTTTCTGCTGAAGCAGGTTTCTTATGATTGATGACCATCAGCTGGATGAACGTGGAACGTGGATTGAGCCTACGCTGAATATGAAAGTCCGAGAATAAGAATACTGCAATCGATTTCACCAAACTCATCGTAACTTACGATCAATCGCAAGGCGATGAGCGATGCACAGAAACCATACGGCCTATCACAACTTACGATGGATAAGTTGAGTTACGATGCATCGCAAGGTTTCGTGAAATCGACCCTGGTGTGCTAACATTACCATCAGATGCCATGCATGTGGCAGACAGAGATGGCCTATTCCCTTCATTCGGTTCTTCACACGTGAACCGCGTTCTCGCGCTCGAACCACGCGAAATACGACCCAAGAACGCTGCATTCGGAACAGGATCACACACACCATGTACACCTCTGATCCGCCAGGGTTGTTCACGCCGAGCACGCGCGCGCCAGAACTCGACCTTGTCCTGCAGTTGTAGTCTGTGCTATCATCTGCAAATGGCGGAGTCATCCTCGTTGGTGACCGTATCCATAATTGGGTGGCGCATCCATACAGTGTCGAAGTCTTAGTCTTATGCTACCATATGATACGGCCAGGGCAGAACGCTTTCCCGTTAATTATTGCTGTCGTTTTGATATCATGATGTAATGTGCGTATCCCTGACCAGTTATACAGTAATGACCAGGGGTGGATTCCACGTTGACGATGCATCGTAACTCAGCGTAAGATGGATGGCGTCTGTTATCGTAAGCTGAGATGGTTCTTACGGTGTCGGTGCATCGCCAATGGTCGTGCGATTGGTCATGACTCGTAAGTATCAGATGAATTTGGACGAAACTGACCACAGTTCGTCTCAGTTTTAATATGGTCGGTGCGGCTTCGGAAGGGGACGACCTCAAACGGGACACACGATGTCGTTGTGAAAGCCAAATGACAAGGACGCACGACGTCACGGGTTCGATAAGAACGGACCATTAGTGCAGCAAACAAAATCCATCCAAGATGGCGCCGCCGAGCTGATTATCATAACTTTTTTTTTAATAAGGGGTCTTTGGAGGCTAATTAACCGATATATTTTAGAACAAGTGAAGCTTAAGACAACCTGGGGTTCATTCTTCCATTTGGTATTTAATTTGGAGCATATCTGGCTTTAAATGTTGCCCGATTTGGCTGTAGAATTGGAGGGGTCCATCCCAAAATCCTTGCAGAAATTCGGCTTGGATGGCTACGGGTGGACGGGTGTTTTTTTTCTGGGGGCAAAAAAATCGAATCGGCTAAAGGCACTAAAATTGAAAAGAATCTGAGAGATAAAGGTCCAAACTACAATTTTCAGTATAGCTACAAGAACTGAGAGACTTTTGGGTGTGGGATAATTGGCTTTGAAAGCGTGTTTTTGTACAGTGTTCAATGGCAGCTCGATTTAGTGTTCTGCACCCCCATGCTCTGGGTTTTCCTGTTAACGCGCCCTCTATATTGGTCAGACAAAATGACCGACAATTTACTATTGATATACACAAATCTTAAAATTTAGTGGGCCTGACGTTTCGATCCTAGCAGGACCTTTCTCAATGGCAGAGTGACAAGGACAAAACATACATGTACACGAAGGAAGGGGGGAGAGAGTGAATAGGACATGGATGAGAAACAAAGGACAAAGAGTGAAGCTGGTAGGGTGAGATCAAAGGGAAGGGCAAGGAGTAGGGATAGGGATTAGTGAGAAGAGGGGGAAAGATCAAAGAGAGAAGTGTGGAGGAGTGGACACAAAAGAAGGATTATCAGAAAGCTGCATGGTGTTAGTCATTACCCTCCTGGATGTTGAGACCATGTGGTTGAATAGTCCGAAGACGCTTCATCCACATTTTCTCACGGCTAAGACGGACAGCATTACTACGTTGACCAAGTGATTCTATGCTCAATACACTCATACAAAAATGTTGCAAACTGCTTACTGACTAAAATTACCAAAATGCAAATTCAGTGGGCCTGACGTTTCGACCCTAGCAGGACCTTTCTCAAAGGCAGATTTACTATTCTTAATTTCTTTCTACAGCTAGTATACACCACAGGAGTTCCGGGTGACCTTAGATTAGTCATACACCGCTCTCTCCAGATTCCTACACACTCGGCTGGATGAAGTCAAACACTTCGAACGAGGCAGGAATCGTGCGTGCAACGACACTAGCAAATTCAGCCCAGCAGTGTGAAAAAAGGATACTCAAGAGTTGAGGGCTTCGATAAATCGAAGTGATCTGCCTGGGTCGAAGTGAGGGGGAGACTTTGCCAACTATCCCTCTCCCTCTCTCTCTCTCTCTGTAACTTGGAGTCGCCTCTTCATCTCTCTACTTTCTCCCCCCCCCCACTTCCCCTCTCTCCACCTCTCCCTGTCTCCCTCTCCCCGGCTTTCGGTCTCTCTCCCCTCTCCCCACTTCGTCCCTGTTTCTTTTAAGCTCGCTGCCTCTCTCTGACTCTGTCCCTCTCTGTCTCTCTGCCCATAATTCTGTCTCTCCCCGTCTCTCTCTCTTTGTACTCTCTGTCCCTGTATCTCTGTCTACCTCTTTCTGTGCGTATCTCTATCCCCGTGTCTCTCTGTCTCTCTACTCTACCGTGTCTCTCTCTATGCCTCCCTGTCTCTCTGCGTATCTCAGTTTCTCTGTATCTATCCCGCTTTCTGTCTCCCTGTCTCTCTGCCTCCCACTCCCCGCTAGCTCTCACAATTGATTTTTTTTCTCTGCGTTTCCCCTCTCGTCTCGTCTCCCCCGGCGAACCCCTTTTCCCAAGCACCCCGATTTAATGGGTTCTGCCGCCGTCATGAAACGCGCTTATCGTCGCTCATCAATTCCTGGGTGAGGTCTGGCCGGGACCTTCCGCGGACTCTGATTAAAGTGGGCCATTTGCCATTCGCAGAAAACTCGCCGCGGACACGATGATATCCAGTGGGCCTTGATCCAATAGCCATTTTTTTAACGGTTGCCTACAATTATCATCAATCTCTTCTTTTTTTTTTTTTTTACATGGCCAGCTCCTACGGAAAAACGTTGTTCTCTCGGGGTAGCGAATAAATAGCCTTTATTTGCTCTGCCGTTACAGCATTGGAGCCTGTTGCTTTCAAGAGACGTAGACAGACATTGTGTTATAGGAAGCTCGTATTATTCAATACGATGTGATTTTTTTCGTTCCATCCGAAACAGCCGCTTCAAAAGAAGCTTGAAAGAAAGGTGAGAAAGGGTTGAACGGCAGGCAAAAAAAAGAGGGGGGGGGGGCTTTGATTGACGGTGTAATTCGCAGTGGTCCCACCCCCGCCGTATTGACTAATGGCGGGGTGGGGTGGGTAACCTTTTGGGAGTGGCATTGATTGCAAAATGGCTGTCGGCCTAGTCAAGGCCTGTTTGGCGCCAATTCGACCGCGGAAGGGAGGGGCGGGGAATGGAGGGGAGGGGCGGGGAATGGAGGGGAGGGGAGGGGATGGGAGGGGAGGGGAGGGGAGGGGGAGAGCCCCTGGGTGTGTGACATCCCGCAGCCCACGCGTTGCCGTAATTGTCTAATTTAATTAATTGATTAATTAAGCACCCGACCGATCCCGCCGGAACCTCTTGTCGAGTGCCGCACGAACAAACGCGTCTGGTTCGGCGTCTTCTCCCCCGCCCTTTCTCCCCCATCCACCCCTCCGTCCTCCTCCTCCTCCTCCTCCTCCTGCTCTTCTTCCCCATCACCTCTCAGGGGGAACGGACGAAGGAGGTTATGACCGCTGGGCCCCCGAGGCATCAGCGGAGACTGTGGTAGGCCCGAGGTGGGACGTCATTAAGGTGAGCTGGGGCCTCCGTATGTCTCCAACGGTGAGCCGTGCCCGCACCGGTACCGGTAATAGACTTTGCCGACACGCAGAGGGTAGTACACGGCGTTCAGTGCTAAGACCGAGGAAAGATCATGAGTAAAATGTGACCCGGAACAGCATAATGAGGAATGACCCGCACTTTTGCGATTTTGAGATTTTCTAATGATGTGAAAGGGTATACCATTAGCTTTCTAATGATATCAAATTTATTTCCGTGTGAACTTGGTTGTAAATAGTACAAGGGGACTTCGCTCGTTCATTTGGCACCAGACACAATATAGCAGCACCAGTCTAACTCTCGAAAGCGGCCATTCAAAAAGGCAGGAACTTTTCATTTTCATGAAAACAAACGGTCCCCCGAAATCCTCGCTTTTTTCAACATTTATAGAGACGGATTTCGGAAAAATCCTTTGGACATAACATCCTCCAATACATTAACGTTCCGAAAATAAAAAAAAACCAAAAATTGATTTTTAATCGAATTGAGAAGATACTTTGACTTCAGGCGTTGTTTACTGGAAAGTGTTTTGGTGGGATATTCCTCATGTCGCTGTGCCGGGTCACAAATAAAAAAAACATTCGCGCAATTGACGCTTAGTTATTGACCATGGTTTGATTTGCATGTGAATTATGAAGCGGCGAAGGGGGGGGGGGGGTTGTTCCTGGAAATATAGCCCATGGCAGTGGATGGTTGAATTGCTTCTGACTGGCGCCCCCACCCCAGCAAAGGCGAGTTGACCATTTGGGAAGGCCGCCATCTAAGGGCTTGATAGCTCAGATGGTGAGAGCGCTGCTATTCAAAACCAGAGGTCTCAGGTTGAAGTCCCGGTCCAGTCAAATTTTTCTCAGCCATTTAAAAAAAAATTGTTTAAAAGAGGGGTGCCCAGTCAAATTTCCCATTTCTTTGACTATCGACCAAAAGGTATATAGGACCAAAATGATCTTCTTTTACCGATTATATTGGGATGTTGAGGTTAATTTACATTTTTTTGTTTTAACAATTTGAAAAATAGCACAGAAAATTTGACTGGAGCTGGGCTCGAACCAGAGACCGCTGACTTAACGTGCCCGCGCTCATAGCACCCTAGCTATCCAGCCCTTATGTGGAACCCATCCCACAAAATAGTCAACTAACATTGCCGGGGTGGGGGCGCCAGTTCGGAAGCGTTAAAAACGACTGCGTGTATATCAAAACACCGAAGTCGTGCGATAACTATAACGTAGAAATCAGACGATAACCAGTTGTATTGGTATCCGGCACAAGTGAGAGTCTTCCAATGGATCGCTCTCTCATCTCACCTCTCTCTCTGTCTCTCTGTCTCTCTGTCTCTCTTTATCTCTCTCTTTCACTCTCTCTCTCTCTCGGTGCCATATCCCTTGGGATCATGTTAAGGTGCCATTAACTGTGTTTTGCTTTCTGCAGTTGTTCCGCCGCCTGACATCTAACCCTTCTTTCTTGTAACCGGTCTTCAGGCGCGACATCCAAGCAACCCTTCGCCCTGACAGATTTCCCGTCAAAGCTATAGCCTTTTCCCAACCCAAACAAACCGAACACATATTCTTCTTTTTTTTTCTCAGGAAGCGTCCGCGGAGTGTCAATTGTTTGGATCGCATTTCACACACACAGGCTTCCTGGGTTACGATCGCACAGCGGCACCTTCCTCGTAGGCAGACTAGCGATCGACTTTCTGCCAATGGAAGCGGTCTATACTAGATTTCTGTTGATTCTTCGCATCCGCGATTAAGTTACCGAATGTAGGCTAAACTGGTGAATAGTGAAAACCAAAAATGATGAACAGCACTAACGAGATGCTGCGTGTCATAAAATGGAACGCTTCAATCAGGAAGGTGCCCTATATGGTGAGTGAAATATATGGCAGTTCCTGCTTGTGAAAACTCTGTTCAGGTATGATTGAAAAAAAAAACCCCACATCAGCGATGAACTCACACAAAATGAAGTCTTTTTTTGGAAACAAACATTTGCTCGATGGTTAAGTACCTGTCACCGTAGATTCCTGTCATTCAACGTCGACTTATAGCGATGGAGAGCGATCGGCGGATGCATTTCGGCTTATAAATCCAAACAAATTAAAGGGATGTACGCGCGTGCATTACGGCAGAGTAAAAAATGGGGCCAGTAGAGTAATTACGAGATGTCGTGTAAAAAAAACAAAAAAAACGACCCGCCTCGCAAATCAAAGTAAGTCACATTAACCCTGATAGCGCTTTCCCTGGATCTGTAAGGGGCTGACGTTTGCAGTATATCTAGGGGGTGCTCGGGGAAGTCTAACGACTTGCTTGCACAGGATGCTATCGATCTGAGATTAAGAAGGCAAATGGTACAACCAAAAAGAAATCCGAGTTCACGATTGATATCACTTGGCTCCTTGAGGTGACGGCTGCCGTATGACCGCTCTCCAGGCGGAAGACATTTTTGGCGCGACTGCTGGCCATTATTTTGCGGAAGCATCTCCCCCACCCCCACTCACTCACCCAGCCACCCACCTTTGGCTGTAACCCACTTGGTCAATTTATATCGACGGCGGGGAAAAGCTCTCTTCCCGAGTGGATCTGACACACGGTCTTCACGTCTGGATGTGTTTACCCAGAGTGGGCCGCCCAAGGAAATCGACTGAGATTGAGCGGATATACATACCTCCCCGAGGCCTATAGCTCTACATCCTCCGGCCCCGCCACCTCCATCGACATCTTCACCTCTTCCTTCTCCTCCTCCTCCTCCTTCTCCTTTCCCCCTCCTCCGCCTTCTTCTCATTCTCCTTCTTTTATACATCTCCTTTTCCTCATCTTTCTCCCCCTCCTTCTCCTCCACCACCCCTAAAAACCCTCTTCTTCTCCTCCTCTCTCTCATATCGCTCCCCTTTTTCCTTGCACTTCATCCTTCATTCTTCTCCTCTTGCTTTGCCTCTACCTCATCCTCACAACCGAGTATCCTCTCCTTATCTCCATTCTCCTCCTCCACTCCTCCAACTCATCCATACCTTCTTCTACTCCTCGTTCCTCTCCTCCTCATTTGCCCCTATTTCTCCCTCCTCATTCTCATTCACCTCCACCTCTGCCTCCATCCCTTCTCCTCCTCCCCTTCCCATCCTCCACACCTCCACCTCAGTAGTCTCCACCTCTTTCTCCTTCTTCCCCCTGTATTCCTTGTATTTCTCTTTCCCTTTACTCCCATATTCGCATTCCCCCTCCACCTCCTCCTCCTTCTCTTCCACTTCCCCTTCTTCTGCTCCCCATTCCCCTCCCCCACCTCCTCCTCCTCCTCCTCCTCCTCCTCCTCCTCATTTCCCCTCTGCATCCACTTCTTCTCCACCTCCGTCCGCTTCTCAACGCTTTTCTCATTCTCCTCCTTCTCCTTCTCCTCCTTCTGCTCCTTCTCTTCCACTTCCTCTTCTCCTGCTCCCCATTCTCCTCCTCCGCCCTCCTCCTCATTTTCCTTATGCGTCCACTTCTTCTCCACCTCCACTCGTCCCATTCCACCTCCGTCCGCTTCTCATCCCTTTTCCCATTTTCTCCTTCTCTTTCCCCACCTGACGATGGAGGCGTACAAGGCCGAGGCATTTGACTGCTTCCATTTAGCGGAAATGGCCGTGTCCCTCAGTGTAAACAAGTCGCCACATTCGGAGGATGTTTTCTCAAGATTCGTAGGTGTCATGTCATATCGGCAAAGCTGATAAAATACGTTCGTCTGCGGGCAACGACCAGACTTCTTGTTATCTAGTTATCTAACATGGAGAAGAAGTAAACAAACACTGATCCACTCATTCGGAGTTTATACTTCGGCGAAGCATCATATCCGTATGTCATCATATCGTGTGGACAGATGGTGTCGATGTCTACATATCGACACGCCGTTCATAAAAAAAGGCACAAATTCGAAGGTAAACAATAACTTCAATCGAGTTAGTATGGCGACTTGAACGGTGTCCACGATGTGAGACTGGTTTGCCGGCTATACCGCGAACAGAATCTACGCTTGGTATAGTGAACGTGGCTCTGAGAATTTGAACCGAGAACTTATCTCAGCTCGCCGCAAGAACTGCTCTCACGCTGTGTAATGCCGTTGACATGTAAGTAAACAGGATGCTGGACAGTGATTGAGCCCTCCGACCCGAAGTTGTTACATCGGACCGCAGGGTGCTTTCAGGAAGCCCTTGCTTGGGCACTTGCCAAGCCGAACACGCGAGGATCACCTGCAAGTTCAGTATCGCCACGAGCAATCTGGCTCCTCAAAGTAAAGGTCCACGCCACAATGGCCGATACCCGAAGCCAGTTATTAACTTTCTGTCGGTGCAAGCTTCTCCGACTTCTAAAGGGGGAGGTAATCTGCAAAATATCCGTTGGTTTAGCTCAGCCTGTTCAGCGTTCTCTGTCTTGAATGTCAGAGGCCGATGCACTCTGTGGGAAGGAAGGACCTATATGGAACTAGCGAGGGTCCAGTTGGCCGACTGTTGGTGCTCAAAAGTGTGGAAAAAGCGGTGCACGGCGGCCCGTGGAATGCGAGTCCGGACGAAAACCCCCCAACTACTTTATGAGATTTACGCCATTTTAAGCGTTTTTTTCCTTTGAAAAACAAATCGGAGGGACTGACGTTTCGATCCTAGCATGACCTTTCAATTTAAGGACGCAAACAGATTTGAGGGTGAGAGACACTATGGTACGGATGACCATTGCGTCCATACGGTCCCCGAAGTCATTTTACAGATATGCAAACCTACACGTAAAGTAATTTTAGGCGAAGAAATAAAAAAAGGGTTTCTCTTCAAAGCCCGCTTCCTTTTAGGGGCCAACTGGATTTGTTTTTAATATTATTAACTTTTATTTCTTTGGAAAAAATGCAGTAAATAGCCTCAAGATCAAAGAATAGCATCCATACGTTGTCTGATCCAAAATATATGCATGAAATAACACACATGTGAATATTTCAGCTCAATCCGCCAACCGAGTCTCGAGAAAATAGTGAAAAACCGCTTCATTTGTTTCGCGAAAATGCAGCCAAATTTTTTTTTTTACTCTTTTCTCCAAAAGTACAACATTTTAGGCAGAAATATTATTTAGTTATTTTCTACTATAACCATCTTCAAACCGTATAAGTAAATCTGTGAACATTTCTGTTTGTCGATCTTACCAATGTTGTGTAGGGGCTTTGAAGCAATGTAGCACTAAACGACACTGGAAATAATTCTGTTCACTTCTCCTGTCCAACGTGTCTTTCATTTTTAGTGTCTTAGAACAGCTGAAACACTTCCGTAATGGTTGCAGGAAATTTCAAATTGGCGGCCATTTTGAAAACGAATATTTTTTTTTCAAGGGAACATTTTACTTCCAAATCACAGATAAACAAAATGAAACAATGAGTAAAAGTTAGCTAATATTGGGATAACAGTTACATTGCTTCCTTTTCAAAAACCAGGACGAGAAACGCGGGATTTTGTATTCGGCCCTACGCATGCGTAATTATTCGCGAAAAAAGAATTGCAACGTTCGAAGTATAAAGAGTTCGAGAGTTGCTCATGACAATACCGCACTGATTTCAATAGGAAATCCCTTCCTTTTGGCATCGCTGCATGGGTAACGTGCTTTATAAAGCGAAGAGGCTTGGCTAGGTCTATTCAGGATAAGACGCAAGCAGATACATATCCATAAGGTTATACAATAGTGGGTTTGGAATTACCCCTGTATCTTCATCGGAGGCGTGTCTTGCCTAGTGAATCCACTGCCTTATCCCTATTCCTCCCTCCTTCTCCCTCCCTCCTCCTCCCTTCCTCCCCCTTCCTCCCTCCTCCTAGCTCCACCTCGATCACTCCCTCCTCCCTCCCCTTCCTCCTCCCTTCCTCCTCCCTTCCTCCTCCCTCCCTCCTCCTCCCTCCCCCTCCTCCCTCCCCCTCCTCCCTCCCCTCCCTCCTCCTCCCTCCTCCTCCCACCCTCCTCTTCCCTCTCTCCTCCTCCCTTCCTCCTCCCTCCTCCTCCTCCTCCTCCCTCCTCCTCCCTTCCTCCCTCCTTCTCGCTCCACCTCCCTCATTCCCCCCTCCCTCCCCTGCCTCCTCCCTTCTCCCTTCCTCCTCCTGCCTCCTCCTGCGTCCTCCTCCCACCCTCCTCCTCCCTCCCTCCTCCTCCCTTCCTCCTCCCTCCTCCCCTCCTCCTCCCTCCCTCCTCCTCCCTCCCTCCTCCTCCCTCCTCCTCCCTCCTTCCCCTCCTCCTCCCTCCTCCTCCCTTCCTCCCTCCTTCTTGCTCCACCTCCCTCATTCCCTACTCCCTCCCCTGCCTCCTCCCTTCCTCCTCCCTGCCTCCTACTGCCTCCTCCTCCTGCCTCCCTCCTCCTCCTTCCTCCCTCCTCCTGACTCCTCCTGCCTCCCCCTTCTGCCTCCCCCTCCTCCCTCCTCCTCCCTCCTCCTTCGTCCTCCTTCCTCCCTCCTCCTGACTCCTCCTGCCTCCCCTTCCTCCTTCCCTCCTCCTCCTCTCCCTCCACCTCCCTTTCTCCCCTCTCTCTTCCTCCCTTCCTCCACGCTCCACCTCCCTCCCTCCCCTCCCTCCTTCTTCCCTCCCTCCTCATCCTCGATCCACCTCCCTCCTCCCTCCCCCCTCCCACCCTCTCCCCTCCCTCCCTGCTCCTCCATTTGGCACTGAACGGCCAGTGATTTCGTTTCCAGCTGCTGTAAGACTGTGGGGCAGCGAGTCGGGATCCGTTTCAGTGGCGAGGCAATTATGAAAGGGAGCAGTTTACAGCCAATCGATAGACCGACAATTAGCGCTTTTTATGCTCCCTCCCCCTCCCCTCCCTCCCTCTCCCTCCCCCTTTCTCGCCAGACACGGTATACAGTCGGTCACACTGCACCCGACGGCTCGGGGTACGGAATATTCCATTACATCTGCCACTAATGATTCAATGGCGTTTCCCAACGAAAAAGAAAAAGACAAGAATGCTCATCCTATCCGATGTCGCTGTGGTCAGAGTGAAAAAAGAAGAAGAATAAAAATGACACTCTACCCCGTCTTGGGGACCAATATTGCACCCTCCTACGTTCCGCCCTTCTGCCCCTCTTCCTCTTCGTCTCATCCTTCTTTCTTACGGCCGAACATCCGATCTTAACAACATCACCCACCATGCCCCTCCCTCTCTCCATCGGTAGGAACGAATTCTTGAGCATCGGGTGATACAGCATCCGCGTAGGAACCAGCGCCCACGGTCCCGTTGACTATGCGCACTGCCTCGCCGGCGGCAAATTGACGCTTAAATGGACGCAACTCCGAGGCTGCCCTTCAGATTCAGATTCATTATTTTATGTTATTTTTTTATTTCCCGCGTCTCCTTGAAAGAGAAGATGTTTATGTCGGCGGGACGGACTTGGGGTACAGATAGCCTTTGACATCTAGGGACGGTATCGGATGGCGTCGAACAGCCAACCCACATAGGATCGATTTTGGGGTTTTATTGGTCATACACTCGAGTCGTGATAATGGAACTTTGAAGTTAACTCTCCCACCATTAAACTGGTGGAGAAATGGTGCTATAGTTAGACGCCATTACGGACGCGTGCTGTATCGTGGGAGGGACACAGTAACCCTGCAATTGCGGTAAATTATCCTATGTAGGTCTCCACCGTCATCAGTGTCTGTAGAGTGCGATTTATTTCGGGGACTGGGGAGAAATTGGGTCTGTCGTCAAATGACAGCACACACATGTCACTGTATTTTGAAGCCACGGTGCAACCTTTAATGCACTGAGTGAAATCGAGTGACACACACGACAAGGTAGGGCGGACGTCGTCGTCGTCACTGCAATTCGGTGGTTTTTTTTAATTTTCATTTTGTTTGCAGCACTAGGACTAGGGGCCTACAAGAAGAGAGACACGTTGCAAACAGCTCACTGACCAAATTCGGAAACACAGATGAGTTGACGTTTCAATCCTGGAAGGACCTCTCTCAAAGACAGACTCAGAATCTGTTTTGTTTGAGAAAGGGCTCGGTAGGACCAAGACATCATGACCTTCCATACGGTGGTCATTGGCATAGTTTCCAGTGATATACAGAAACGGTTCCTGAAAAGCTTATTGATGACCTCAATTTACCCCCCCCCCCCAAAAAAAAAACCAGGAGAGATTCTACGACCTTTCTCAAGCGGAGAATCAACCTTCCCTCTTTTGCCTATTGTCTCAGTCTCCCCCCCCCCTTCCGGCAAATCCAATCTGTTTGCCTCCTTGTCATTCTGCCCTCTGAGGGAAGGCTTTATAAGGTTTTCTTAAAGTTTAAGAATTGTTTTCACATCGCTGGTTAGCGGGGAAGAGATGAAGCCTAAGAAAAAGGCTTCCGTCGAGCTCTCCCCTAGGACTGTGACCGCCGCGAAATGACCGCTGATTAAGTCCGCCCAATCGGCACCGAGGTTGGCCGATTCGGCTCCGGTGCACGGGGGGGGGGGGGGGGGAGCTATTGCCGTTGACAACTATCCGTCGAAGCACTCGCCCGGAATTGACTTGAATTCGGAAGCACCCGTATACGTAAGCGCTGCATGCTATGCGTGTGTTATATTCATTGCTCCGTCCGCGCGTGCATGCAGGACTTCACCCCCCTTCAACAGATAGGTGGGGATGGGTTTGGCTGGGCGATGCGAATCCAGGAGATTACAACGCCGCAAGCATCACGGGGAATTCCTTCCCGGATCATGAAGAGGAAAGACTGACGGGGGTGATGGGGGGTGGGGAGGGTAGGGCTAGACTATAGGACCCCCCCCCAAAAAAAAAATAAAAAAAAAAAATCATCGGAAATGATTTTGGTTCGTTCTTGACTTCACGAGTGTTTTAGCGCGGGAATCTGATACTGGCAGCGGGTGCGCCGGATTGTGGCTGCCGTCTCTTGGAGGGGCCTGTCGAGTGGCCTCGGCTCGGGACTCTCTCTCTCTCGAGAGCCTCCCGGTGTCAAGTTTCCAGCGAGGACAACCATTAGAAAGCAGAAGAAGAAGACGAAGAAGAAGAAGACGAAGAAGAAGAAGAAGAAGAAGAAGATGAAGAAGAAGAAGAAGAAGACTTTTTTTTACTTTTTAAATGGAAACTTGATTTCAAATCCATTTGATATGAATTAACATACATGGAAGTAAACAAATAATGAATATACATGACAATGACCAGAATAAACAGAAATATTTGAAACAAGTAAAAAAGTTGTGTTTGAAATTAAGGAGGTTTGGGGTTTTTAGCTGAACACAGAGGTATTGCACCACGTCTTGCAAGTGCGAGCCGCTGTCTCCGGCAAAGGTCCCGTATCAAAAATTAAGTTACATCAGTGGGTAAAAACAATATAATTATTTGACTTTCGAAATAGCTACTTCATTTCAATTCATTTGGTAAGAAAATTCATACATTCAAGTAAACAGATAAAGAATCTTCTTGAAAGTAAACAAATAAAGAGGATTTCTTTCAGCTGAAGAAAGAGGCGTTACACCACGTCTCGTTAGTGCGAGCTGCTGTCTCCAGCAAGAGATTCCGCATCAGTAGTTAAATCACATCACTGATTGGAAATTATATAATGATATAGAGCAAATCATTTGGTAACTGGGAGTTTTGAGTTATACAGTATGCAACAGAGAAAAGTAAATTCATTTCGGAAACAAAACCTCGAGCCCGTTGCCGAGCCCGAGGCCGAGGCCGAGCCCGAGCCCGAGCCCGAGCCCGAGCCCGAGGCCGAGCCCGAGCCCGAGCCCGAGCCCGAGGCCGAGCCCGAGACCGAGGCCGAGCCCGAGACCGAGGCCGAGCCCGAGACCGAGGCCGAGCCCGAGGCCGAGCCCGAGGCTGAGCCCAACGCCGAGCCCGAGGCCGAGCCCGAGGCCGAGCCCGAGACCGAGGCCGAGCCCGAGACCGAGGCCGAGCCCGAGGCCGAGCCCGAGGCTGAGCCCGAGGCCGAGCCCGAGGCCGAGCCCGAGGCCGAGCCCGAGCCTGAGCCCGAGCCTGAGCCCGAGGCCGAGCCCGAGGCCAAGCCCGAGCCCGAGGCCGAGCCCAAGACCGAGCCCGAGGCCGAGCCCGAGGCCGAGCCCAAGGCCGAGCCTGAGGCCGAGCCCGAGGCCGAGCCCGAGGCCGAGCCCGAGGCCGAGCCCGAGGCCGAGCCCGAGCCTGAACTCAAGCCAGAGCCCGGACTTGAGCCAGAGCCTGACCCCAATCGTGATCCTGACCCTGACCTTGACAAGTGACCCCGACCCTTTGCCCGTGACTGTGTCCGTGCCTGAGACTGAACCTGAGCCCGAGCCCCTACGCAGTGATCGCTAAATGACTCCTAGACTGCCACCTCAGCATATGCCTACCTATCGAAAGACAGGGACTGAGAACTCATCGCCAAATAAAACACGAGGACGGTGAAATCAAGTCGCTCCGTACGCCCCTAACAGGAACCTTTACAATACGGCAATTGATAGCAATCACTTGCTATTGTGATTTGTGATTGACGAAAACCAATCCACCCTCCGTGATTTGCTTCAAATACAGACTCCATAATCTGGAGGCAGTGAGCACATGCTTTGCCGTACGCAGTATATTTTTTGTCTAACACAAAATCAAGACCGATTCCTTACCGGCATTACATAAACGGATGACCAATGGCGACCACACGGCTCTGGGACACATGACAACCAGCGTGGACCAATAGATAGGTGCATTGGACTTGGGCTTGCATATTATAGGCAGAATGGGATGGCCCAACGAAATATTGGAAGGAAAGCATTGTAAACATTCATGCGCGTCACGTTTTCAGCCAAGCATTTCGGGCCTCCATATACAGTTGGCAGAAGGAATGACTCCTTTAGATATCCTGATATTAAAACGTTGTCAATTGAAATTGCACGCGTAGGCCTAGATTCATAAAATATAGTTAGACCTCTGTTGACGCTGCGTCCCTTTTCATCCTCTCGGGACTAAATTGTCTACCCACTTTGATCCCCATGAAGAGAATTGAAATGCCTACACCGCCCTGGGAACGCATGCATTTTTTTCATGAGATCATGATACGCTGACAGCCGTGCGTGGTTGCATCGAGAACTCGGTGTACCACACGGTCCGTGTGGTTCTACACGACCGGGGATTTAGGCTTGCCTCATCACCTGTGCTTGTGAATGTATGCATAAGGTGGGGTGTGTGACGAGGAGAGGAGGGGGGATCCATATTCTTCGCGCTCTAAGGTTCACGGGGACTCGATCGCGCTTGCTTCGATTTGAGGGTCTTCTGTTTCCATCCTGAGGCAAAATTTGGAATGGCTTTTTCTGACAGCTTTTCCTCCCTCTTTTCTTTACCCACCTTCCCTCCTTCCCTCCCTCCCTTCCTCCCCTCCCTCCCTCCCTCCCTCCCTCCCCTCCCTCCTTCCCCTCCCTCCCTCCCTCCATCCCTCCCTCCCATCCTTCAAATCCCTCCCTCATTCCCTCCTTCCTTCCGTCCCTCCTTCCGTCCCTCCCTCCCTCCTCCCTCCCTCCATCCCTCCATCCCTCCCTCCATCCCTCCCTCCCCATCTTTCCCATCCCTCCCCCTCCCTCCCTCCCTCCCCTCCATCCCTCCTTCCCTCCCCCATCCTTCCCATCCCTCCCTCCCCTCCCTCACTCCTTCCCTCCTTCCTTCCCTCCCTCCTTCCCTCCCTCCCTCCTCCCTCCCTCCATCCATCCCTCCCTCCCTCCATCCCTCCCTCCCCCATCCGTCCCTCCCTCCCTCCCTCCCTCCCTCCCCCTCCCTCCCTACATCCCTCCCTCCCCATCCTTCAAATCCCTCCCTCCTTCCCTCCATCCTTCCCTCTCTCTTTCTCTCCCTCCCTCCTCCCTCCCTCCATCCCTCCCTCCCCATCCTTCCCATCCCTCCCTCCTTTCTTCTCTCCCCCTTCTCGCCCCTGGCCCTCACCTCAGTGCTGACCCTTCTCCCGACAACCCGCGTAACTGCATGCACATGACCGATACATTTTTGACCGGTAAAAAGAAAAAAGAAAGAACCCGCAGTCGATAAACTAAGGTTGCGATGTTAGTGTTCCCCGGCTCGTTCTTCGGGCGGAAACAGTCGTCGTCGAAAGACCGCTGTACACCACTGTATACGCAATAACGACTTGTGAATATTATAGGCCCTTTTCCAAAACCCGGCTTGGGCTTCGGCTCCGGCTTCGTCTCTGTTATCCAAAAGCTGAAATCACAGGTTGCAATTATCCGTTGCAGTAGAAGCTTCGAATTCCTTTCGCAAAATGCAGTGTAACACTTCAAAAACAAAGGCCACCCGTTTCCACGCCTTGTACAGTACTTGAAAATGGCGAAAGAAAGAAAGACAAAGCCGGAGCCTGAGCCTAAGCCGCGTTTTTTGAAAAGGGCCATATTTCTTCTAGGATTTCCTGGTGAGTAGTGGGGCTGTGAGCGTCTTTGATCCTCCACGATTCTGTCTTTGGCTGCTGCCTCTGACCACGCTCTGTATAGCCCGGTTGTATTTATTTCTTTTCCAAACATTTCTTCGCCATTCGACCCTTTTGGTCCGCCTGCTTTTCGTCTTCCCTCTGGTGCCCACGGTAAATGCAGCTCTCGTTATGTCATTCCTTTCTCGAAGGCCAATCCAGTTCCTCACAGTGGAAACCCGTGGAAAAAACAAATACGCCGAAAGTCATGCCTTTATATGTCAGGAACCAACGTGACTGGGTCTCGTTACGATCGCTGATTACGAGCGCGCCATTTGAGATTTCGGTAGAAGTACAGCACAGCCCTCGTATAGTTTTCATTTACAACGCAGCCTATAGTGCTTTTCGCCGTGACAGTGCCAATTCGCGCTTGAAAAGAGACTAGCCCTGCGTTACAAGATCAGCCGGTGCAGCTGAACATTATAACAGCAGCTTGAGCTTTCTAAATAAGACATCTTGCAGTTTTGTGACAAACTGCCTCTTTGATCAACAGATGCTAGCCACATTCCGCCCCTCCACAAGAAACTCTCCAAGTGCCAACTGATCTCGTAACACGGCACTGTATGTTGTCTCTTTTTAAAGCCCCTACACAACATTGGTCGAGGTCAAAGAATAGCATCCATACGTTGTCTGATCCAACATGTGCATGAAATAGCACACCTGTAAATATTTCAGCTGAATCTGCCAACCGAGTCTCGAGAAAATCGTGAAAATCGCTTCATTTGTTTCGCGAAAATGCAGCATTCAACGTCGTACCGGTACTGTTCCGAAAATATAATATTTTTGGTGAGACGTAAACTATTTCTTTTACTAATTTCTCCCAAAATACAACATTTTAGGCAGAAATGTTCCAGTGAGAGGTTTCTACAATAACCATCTTCAAACTGTATAATTTTCATGTAATTCTGTGAACATTTCTGTTTTTCGATTTTACCAATATTGTGTAGAGGCTTTAAGCGCGAATCTGCCCTGCCCTACTTTTGTTTCTATATAACTCATCCAGACGGTATGTGTACACTTTGAAAACGATAGGCAATCAATGTTCGCCCAACACTTGGTGTGACTATATGTTGGATCTTTGTGATTGATTTCATCCAACACAATCCAACAAGCGTGCATTTCTTGACCAACAACGTCACCAATTATTACCCTGGAGCGTTGGTCAATTGCTCAACATTTTGCACGGTGATGTACTTTTGAACAGCCCTCCTCTCTGAAGCAGCTAAATTCGATTATTGGGCCGGAGCTTTTAAAAATAGCCAAACAAAATCTCATTAGAGGAAAGGCAAGAGCCCATTGTTGAATATCACTAAAGTTGTTCGTGCGTGTGTGTGTGTGTGCGCGTTCGGGGCCTGGTGTACGGCGCGGTCGTGACGACCGAGTCCCGCAGGCTAACTGCATTTCCATCGACGCTGTACGTGTTAATGGTGGGACCCTGCGCCATTAACTCGCCGCTGCGGTTTTTTTTGGGTGAGGGAAGTTCGTGTGTGCGTGGAGTGTGCGCGTGTAGAGAGGACAGGCCATCGATACTGTACACGCGTGTGTCCGATACAATCTGCTCACTGCTCGCTGGGGTGTGGGGGTATGGGGTGGTGGTGGAAGGGAGTCAGCTTGCCTTGACCCCACCCCTATAGACCTTTCTCTTGTTTACAAACATTGACCAGAAACCCACGCATGCGCACTCTTTGGTTGGCAAGTTTTCCGGATTACCATAACTATACGTACGGTATTACCATAACTACGTACGGTAGGAGACACCCGGTGCTGTCCGATATTGACCAAATTGCCAAAGATCATTTCTATGGTCCAGTTTCACAGGTCACAAATTTGATATCCTCTTGTGCCAACCAACTAGACAGATTGTCAAGAGAAAGATATACGACAAAGCGATGGTTAAATCGGAACAAGGCTCGGATTTGTACAGTAGGCCTATGGGCCTCGGATTCAGGGAAACGGAAAATATTGTTCGTTCCAAATCTCTTCTCTATCGTTTGCTGCAGCAACAGCAACAGCAACTTAATACCACTTTCAATCACAGAACACCCTTCAGGACAAATGTAAATTGGCGAGAATTGTTATCGGCGTGCCAAGGTTAGCGAAAGTTGCGGTATTTTGTTTCATGGTTGTATACAGAATCCGAGCCACTGCCAACCAAAAATGGCGGATGTGTTTTCTCACGTGACTTGTGACGTGGCAAAAGAAAGGTCTATACACCCTTCTTCGCAATAATCTCCCTCCTCCCTTACTTGGCGTGCACTGGATAATAGCTTTTTAAGTGTACCATTAGTGCACTCGTTAATTTGGCGGACTGAAGATCGCTGGTAAGACAGCGGCGAAGATTCTCGCAATCCGCACTTATTATAATTATAAGCCTTCTTCTATAGCGATTCTTCAATCAAGGAAATCTGCCTCGATTACCTCAGCACACGCTGATGAGGCAAGAGAGTGAGGACGGGGCGTCCTTCAAACGATTCTTCCAGCCGGCGAGCGACTTGATGACCGATGCGTTGCCACGGCAACCCAGCTGTTTGACTGTGGCGCCTGATGACGCAGTCTCCCCTTGACATCAAAGAGATATTACGTCATGCGCGACATTCTGTTTCCAATCCATTTGTGTGTGGTGTTGTTTTTTTTGTTGGGGGGGGGAGTATTCTTCTCGAGGGGTTATTTCCGCTGGCTCGTCTCCCTCTCGTTAGCAAATGCGACTGAAGGATTCACGCGGCGATTGACAAAAAAAAATGATTCTGTGAGTTTCTGACGTCCCTGTCACGTGCACCTTGAAATCACGGCATTGGAGAAAAAAAACCACACCAACATTTCTGGATGATCGCTCGTAATTTCTGTGGCGTAAGCGGGGGTTGCTCAGTACTGTGGGAAGACGAACACCTGGGGAAGACGAACTCGTGCCTGTCTTGGTAAGAGCGATCGCTAATTGCTTTGCGATCACAGGTCATGTCCATTCCTCCATCTCTCTCTCTTTTTCGGCGTCCCTCTGTCTCTCTGTCGGTCTGTTTGACTCTGTTTTTCTTCATATCTGTTTTTCTTAATCTCTGTCTCTCAGTACCCCAATTCCCTTTCTCCCCCTCTCTCCATCTCTCCTCTGTCTGTCCGTCTCTCTCCGGTTTTTCTTTCTCCCGCCCTCTCTCCCCTTCTCTCTTTCTTCCTCTCTCTTTCCCTCAACTTCTCTCTCCCACTGTGCTCTTTCTCCCCCTCTCTCCATCTCTCCTCTGTCTGTCCGTCTCTCTCCGGTTTTTCTTTCTCCCGCCCTCTCTCCCCTTCTCTCTTTCTTCCTCTCTTTCCCTCAACTTCTCTCTCCCTCCGTGCTCTTTCTCCCCTTCTCTTTTTTTTCTCTCTCTCCTCCCCCTTTCCCCTCCCTCCATTTCTCTCTCTCTCTTCCCCTCCCCCCTCTCCGTCCTGCCTTATCTCCGTCTCCCTCTCCCTCTCGCTGACCCTTACCGTGGCCCTTTCCATCTGATGCCCAGCTCGCCCGTGCCCGTCTGGTGACGGATAACCACTCAGCTATAGATGCTCTGAAGATGGAAATGATAAATGCCCAATTAAACTGCAGTTTGTATACACGGGCGAGAGGGTGGGGATCTATTTCCCGTCGCGGGAAAATCTTCCCTAATAAAAAGGTCTTTTATTACGAAGGGGGACGGTTTAATCTGTTTGCAATCCGAGACAAGGACGAAATCTGTTTTCCCCTGATTGGGAGTTCAGAGTTCTTTTTGATGATGCTTATCCCTCCCTGTTTTTTTTTTTTTTAGGATGAGGGGAGGTCGACCAGAATTGAATGGACCCACGTATGGTCGTTTGAGCTGAGGGATGGAAGGCGGGTGTATTGATACCAGCGGTCTCGGCAGTTTCGCCGTTGCACCGCTGGTACCGTGCGTTTCATTTGTCAGGAACTAACGGGACTGGATCTTGTTACGAGCGCTTATCACGAGTGCTTATCATAGAAGCGCGCCATTTTGAGCATTCGGCAAAAATTAGTTTTTTATTGTTTTACAACGCGGTCTATAGTGCTTGTCGCTGTGACAGTGCAAATTCGTACTTGAAAAGAGACTAGCACTGTGTTACGAGATCAGCCAGTGAAGCTGAACATCATAACAGCAGCTACAGCTTTGCAATTAACAAGAAATTGTTCAGTTTTGCGACAAACCCTACATATACCAAGGAGGGAGAACAATCAACATTCAACAGTGGGCGAAAGAGAATTCCGAACACTAATATCTCAGCGAACGGTGGAACTAAACGAAACGTATCTCCAGCTCTCGGTTTACCGGCTCGAAACCCCTTTGACACAAAACAAAACCCTGGGAACTGGCGCCATTCGAATAAGATATCGCCATCCTTGACACGAGCGTCGTGTGACATCCCCGCATATCGTTCGCCCGTTCACCTATCATTCGCGCGTCCGGCTCAAGGCAGATTTGCGTTATGAAATGCGATCGTTCACGACCAAGTGCCCGCGCGGTGCATCGAGCCGTTATAGGCAGTCCGTCTATTTCCGACACCGCGCAGCAGTCGCCACAGACTCCGTCACCATTGCCCCCTGCTTATCCGGGGATTCGTCGAAGAGGGGAAATTAACATTAATGTGAATGGATGATCTCTCAACGATTTGATAGTAACAAATTGTAAAAAAAGACGCAGGACACTTGATTCCAGATGCCTTTCATTGCTAACCATTAGGCCTATAAGGAAGGCTTTTTGATATTTTTCAACCAGCGATTTTCAGACTTCCACGCGCATATCGGACCGATGACTTACCATGGCAACCGTCTATTTGCAATTGCGTCAAGCAGAGTGGGGTTATACAAGGTGGTTAGTACAATCTATTTCGCTAATGGCTTCTTGTGGTCGATGATTGGTGGTTGGTTGCTGTTACACAATATACTGACAAAATTGCCGATCAACTTCCATGACGCCTTTTAAAAACAGCGCTGTCAGATCTCGAATACTTATTGAGCCACTTCCTGTGACAGGCAAACCGTTTGGAAAACACGGCTTCATCTTATATTCATGAGCTTGAATAAACACTTATATAAAATAAACCAAATACAATTCCTCGAAGCAGGTGCACACCATCTTATTCCTTGTATGTTATAAATGTGTGATTCATAAATCGAGTATATTCATTTAAGTTTTGGTAATTTTTTTGTGTAGACGGACAGTGGTGCGCTTATATAAACAGCCATGTTAATCAATGTTATGTATACTATCATCATTATTCCTCTTTGGAATATTTTCAACGGAAAAGGAGTTCAACGGAAAAGAGCTCAGGTGCTCATTTTTTATATTTTTTATAATCTGCATTTGTGAACCATAACGAAGCAAAGCGACATTCAATGAGGTTTCACTCTGTTCTTCACTGGGTGACTCCTGTGGTTCGCTGCAGCTCAAATCAAAGAAAGAAACCCCATGATTACCCAAAAACTAAAACCCCTACACAACATTGGTAAGATCGAAAAGCAGAAATGTTCACAGATTTACATAAAAGTTATGCAGTTTAAAGATGGTTATAAAGTAGAAATCTCGCCTAAAGTGTTGCATTTTGGGAGAAAAGAGTAAAATAAATTGTTTACGTCTCACCGAGATCTAAACTGTTTTTCGAAACAGTACGGCGTTGAATGCTGCATTTTAGCGAAACAAATGAAGCGATTTTCTCGAGACTCGGTTGGCGGATTGAGCTGCAATTTTCATAGGTGTGCTATTTGTATGCATATGTTGGAGCAGGCAACGTAGGGATGCTATTCTTTGACCTCGACCAATGTTGTGTAGGGGCTCAAGTACCGATGTGCCCTTGAAAGTTTCAAGGCCATGCAGATGTGGGTATGTTGTTAACCTCTTGGTATGGCACACTGTGCCATGCATACATGAGCAGCTATTTGGGTAGAGCTTCGATCCAGTGAGTTGGTCCCGGCAGCGGAATTCTTTTTCGTCTTTTTCTTTGGGGGCAATTATTATAAATTGGGATTCGTAATCTTCTTCTGTCGTAATTTTCTTTAAAATAATTCGACACGCCTTTTTATGATAATTCATGAAAATTGCCCACAACCCTCCTACGAACAAAAATATATTCTGGCATTGGATACATCTACAGTGACGTGAGTGCGCATGGTCAGGACAAGAAAGAGCAGCCGGACGCAATGGCCGCTCACGAAACGAAGGCTTAGGCTCGGGCTCAGGCTTCGTCTACATCTGACCAAACCTGAACATCCAGGTCGTGGTTTGTTTCCGAATTTGAAGGTTTGTTGGCTCGATAGGTACAGATTATCCAACCCCAAAAACCGGGGCCAAACGCTTGTTTCTAGATGCCTGTGAAATTATAACGGGTAAGGGGAAATGTGACCGAAGCCTAAGCCCGAGCCCAAGCCTTCATTTCGTAAACGACCATAGATCGCAGCTTGTTGTTTCGTTGAAGTTACCCTGCTAGCGCACACTGCGGGACACAGCTAGTCTCTGTTCAAGACGTTGATGGTTGAGAGACACTTCAACACCCGATGCGCGGGGCCCCGATGACTAAGGTAACCGATGTTCCGCAAGGCACACGTATACGCAGCTAGCTACACAGACAGGTCAACTGTTGTTGCAGATCAATTCACTGCGTACGCGTGCCAATCTCTGTGCGAGTATACGCGTGCGATTGCGGTAGGCTATCCAAACCGACAGCGCCTTGAAACAAGGCTAGGGCACAGCCTGAACATCTCTGCCTCGTGAGGCTGGCGGCTCAGCTCGCCCGTAAGAATGGTGAGCGCCAACGTCGTCGCGAGAAATTCGCCTCGCGAGGCGGCGTGCCAAGAGCATCGAGGGGCAGCACGCGCCCGGCTATCATGGGCAGACATCCGCACGGAGCGCGCCGGTCGAGAGAGTCGGACTGAGCCGGTGGTGGAATGAACGGCCTAGAGAAACTACCAGAAGACGGTGTGCTTACTCGACATAACAGTCTGACGGCGCTGGTTACAAACAATACAATGTGCCACGTGCACTGAGCAATCAGTGTTTATCACGTCGAGCAAGGGCAGAACCCTCATTGAATTTACATTCTCCTCGACGCAAACATCATGTTATATCTATGGTGCAACGCGGTCCCCTCCGCTATTATAATATTCGAATCCGCCCCACGACCTCGACCAGATCGGTGGTCAAGTGGTTAAGACGTCCGCACTAGAATTCGGCAGTGGCGGGTTCGAATCCCGCCCGAGCTGCCTGAAATATTTGCCTTTCATCAGGCATCGGGCAAAGCGCTGAGCACTCGGTGTGTATCACGTCGAGCAAGGGCAAACACTGAAGTGCCGGTGTCCTGCCAAAAAGTGTCCCTGCCAAATACTTTCCGCTCATTAGCATACTGATCGCTGATTGGTTAGCGTTAGGACTAGGATTAGGGTCGTTAGGGTTAGGGTTTGGATTAGAATTAGGATTGGGATTAGGATTGGGTTAGGGTTAGCGTTACGGTAACAGTTAGGGTCCAACGGTACCAAAGTGCCCAACGTTGCGTGTGTTAGGCCAGCAACCATACACAATGCGTGTGTAGTGCGCAACCATACCCCAACCACGGAGGTTGAATGTCATACGTATTGGACCAATCAGCGATCAGTATGCTAATGAGTGGACACTATTTGGCAGGGGACACTATTTGGCATGACACCGGACGCAGTCAAGACATGAATCCCGTTTTGGTATTATACGGGAGTCGAATAATCGTTCGAGAACTCGAACGATAAGGACTGAGCTACCCTCTCCCGCCCCCCCCCCCCCCGAGACTGCAATGATTTCTGCCGGCCCCTCCCCCTCCCCCCACCGAGAGTGCGCTGAACTGAAGGTCGTCCCGATAAAAGCGGAGCGTCCCTTAGTCTCGGAGTCGTGAAAGATAGCGTCGAATTTAAGGCGGTATTATGCGGGTCCCGAGAAAGAGGTTCCAGCAGTGGCGCCGAAGCTCATTGGCCAGCCGTGTGACCTTTTTAACGGATTCATCGATGCTTCGGTCATGCGATGTCTCCCATGAGTGATCAATCCCTTCACTTACGGATGGCACGATCCAAATTTGACTCAACTTTCAAAATCTTTTCGTACGGCTTTCCCAATGAACATGAATAAAAAAAGAGTAAAAGATAGCATTCGAGTAATACCAGGATCCTCAGATTCTGGACACTATAACACTGTTTATAGTTCAATATTAAACCAATAATGTGACCAATACTTCATGCGTAATGAAAACAGATTAAATGATAAAAATCCACCCAAAAATATAAAATTCAAGCACAGACTCCAAACATGTCATGATACCAGACCTACACGTTCTGCCAATAGTAATTGTTACTGCGTGGATAATATATATATATTTTTGTTTTCACTGTCGCAAGGATTACATGACCAATTGATCTATCACACTTGTCCCCAACTATCAGCAGTCTATAAAATGACAGTTTGGGTTTCATTAAGAGAAGCACACGATGGGGAATAAAGCAACATCGGTATAATTATGGTCATTACAAAATGATTGTCACGGGCAACTGTCGATGTGTAATGCTGTGCATAGCTCACCCCTATAGCCGCAGCAGATCTAGCGCGAATACCCCCAAACCACCAATATTTTACCCTAATGCAGCCATCTTGTTTGATAGGTTTTTCAATCCGTCCGAGTCCTTCCAAATGATATCTATTTTCGTCTCTCTCTGTGCCTCTACCTCCCTCCTTCTCTTCCTCTCACGTTCTCCCTTTCTCTCTCTCCTTCTCTTTCAATCTGCCATTCGCTCTTTCCCTTCCTTCCCTGTCTCTCCCCTCTCTCCCTCCCCCATCTCTATCCCTACCTCTCTCTCCCCTCTCTCCCTCCCCCACTATCTCTCTCCCCCACTCTCTCCCTCCTCTCTCTATCTCCCCTCACCATCTCTCTTCCCCACTCTCTCTCTCCCCTCTATCTCCCACCCCTCTCTACCTTACTATCTCTCTCCCTCCCCACTATCTCCCTCACTCTCTCTCTCCCCTCTCCCCTCCCCCTCCCCTACTATCTCTCTACCCCACTCTCTCTCTCCCCTCTCTCCCCATCACTATCTTTTCCCCCACTCCCTCCCCCTCTCTCCCATCACTATCTCTCTCTCACTCTCACCCTCCCCTCTCTCTCCCCTCTCTCCCTCCCCCTCCCCTACTATCTCTCTACCCCACTCTCTCTCTCCCCTCTCTCCCCATCACTATCTTTTCCCCCACTCCCCCCCTCTCTCCCATCACTATCTCTCTCTCACTCTCACTCTCCCCCTCTCCCCCTCTCTCTCCCTCACTTCCCCTCTCACCCCTCACCATCTCTCTCCCTCACTCTCTCCCCTCTCTCCCTCCCCCACTATTTCTCTCACTCACTTCCTCTCTCTCCCCCTCACCATCTCTCTCCCTCACTCTCTCCCCTCTCTCCCTCCCCACTATCTCTCTCCCTCACTTCCCCTCTCGCCTGTCACCATCTCTCTCCCTCACTCTCTCCCCTCTCTCCCTCCCCACTATCTCTCTCCCTCACTTCCCCTCTCACCCCTCACCATCTCTCTCCCTCACTCCCTCTCTCCCTCCCCACTATTTCTCTCACTCATTTCCTCTCTCTCCCCCTCACCATCTCTCTCCCTCACTCTCTCCCCTCTCTCCCTCCCCCACTATCTCTCTCACTCACTTCCTCTCTCTCCCCCTCACCGTCTCTCTCCCTCACTCTCTCCCCTCTCCCCCTCACTATATCTCTACCTGCACTCTCCCCTCCCTCTCTCTCTCCTTCACTTCCCCCCCAATATCTCTCTCCCTACACTCTCTCCCTCCCTCCCTCGATTTCGGACGATTTCGAAGACGGACTATAATAGCGCTCACATATCCCCTTCATAATCATAATTACATCTAGTCATTGTTGTTGATGCCATGGTAGATTCTGCGTTGGCGTGTATCTTTGAATCTGTCCCCCTTGCTGTGCTCCTGCTGTATTACTATTTACCGAAATCAATTCATTACCGTAAAACGAAAAAATACACCGGTGCTTACAATACAAAAGAGCGAAAAATGCACATATTTTTTCAAGGGGGACATACATTTAAAGCTATTGGGAGTTTAGACGCATCTCTTCAGAATGATTAAGGGTGGGGGATTTTTTGGGGGAGTGGGGGGGGGGGGTTGTACCGACCAAGATGAGGAGGGGTAAGCAGGGGATGTACTGTCATGATTTCCCAGGCGGTCAAGGGAACACAGGTCCGACACAATGTCCAATATCGAGTACGATGGAAAAAGAAAAAAAAAAATGGGGAAAGCCGCTTTTGTGCACCCTGGATCCTGCGAGACATTTCAGACTGATTGAAGCTTCAAGGTTGGAATTCCGGAATCCCCCCCCCCCCAAAAAAAGGAAATAAGATTCAAATACAAAGAAATGGACGAGCAGGTTGAGGATGAAAGGCGACACCGAAAAATGGTTTATTTTTGCCTCCCCCCTCAGTCTCCTCTCCAGTGTCCCTTTCGTCTGACGAGAAACCCAGTAGAAAATACACAGGAGAGATAGACAGGTGCACAGAAAAAAAACAACAATAGAGCAATTAGGCAAATTAAACCAACGCCCGAAAGGTGCTTTTTAAATGTGTTGTTTCTCATGGGATTTCTCCTGATGATGATTGTTCTAAGCGAAGAAGGCTCCATAGAAATGCACTGACATGCAAACATACTGGTGTCGTGAGCGAGGTTGTTAACGTGAGTTCTGAAATTGAATAAATTAGAACGTTCAGGACTATAATGTCGAAGAATGGTAAAACGGCAGATGCATAACGTTTCAAGTATTAGCAGTCTGTACCTGAAGCACATTATCCACACACAAGTGGCGCTCATTTATACAGGTGCATAAAACAGCGCTGTCAATTTTGGTTTCATTGACCAAGCCACTTCTTCGTCTGGAGAGGCGAGCGGAACGAGTAAGTGGTTTCCTTGTTGGAACATCTTCGACCGAAGGAAACCCACAGTAGCCGCATGTATCTGTTCACTTTTTTGTGTCTACGAGCGGCGGCTGGATGGATGGAACATGAGAATGAAATTACCGTTAGTTGTCTGTGGAAGCTAAATTATACAACAGAGTGACCAGGCATGTCGCGCGAGGTTCGGAGACATGCAGCTGATCAGATCTCTTCCTCGCGAAGCAGATATTGCTTAGCACTTTCCCTGACGAGTGGTAGTGTTTTGGGGGAGGATACGGGGTTTAAAGGCCCAAAACAACATTGGGAAGATCGGGAGACATCGATGTCCACAGATTTCCTTCTAATTTGCACAGTTTGTAGATGGTCATGATATAATCCTCGTGTTGAAATCGTACGGTCTTGAATGCTGTACTTTTCGAGAAATCTTCACTCAAACATTGACAAATAATCCATTACTCGCGAGTAATAAACTACTTCTCACACTACATAACGTTGCGTAAACCGTGACATCTTTATGCATTTGTCTACTTTCTCAGAAAAAAACGAAAACCCTCGCATTATTTTTTTGTTTTGTTTAGAATGTTTAACGGTTTAACACACAAACTGTGGCAATCTTTTGATCTTTACCAATGTTGTATAGGCCTTTAATGGCACCGTATACGCATGATGCCTTCGAGACGGGCTACCTTGGTATCCCACGAGCAGAGTTTGTTTCGTATTTACATTGGCTTGTTGATTAAACCGGTTCAGGCCGATTCTCACGACTGGCCGCCGTGCAGTAAGATTTCTTCTGCCCGGCTCGCGAAGCGAAAACAAGAATCGGCCGCCGTGGATTGCAGCTGCCACACAGCCTCGCGAGGAGTAACTCTCACGAAGACGTTGGCCCTCACACGACGGTGGGGTAGGAGCTTAGCAGTACGAGCCTCGCGAGGCAGAGGCATGGGGCTCGCTTGCCATCGCGGTATAGCTCCCTCAAATAGCCGTTGTAA